>JAVIAB010000073.1:18371637-18971637 GCA_032433765.1 Megaustenia siamemsis | reverse complement strand
TGTCTTAAATTCAACAATGGCATTGTTCAATGCGTTCCTGTGACTGGTTTAAGAATTTAAGTAAGGTCAAGGCCAGTCTTTTAAAAACACATATTTATCACGTTCAGACATCCCACAAAACTATAGTTGTAGAGAGAAATGTTTCTATTGAGCACGAACAGTCACAGAAACGCATTGAACAATGTCTGTCAGTGGTGCTCCAACGACCCCTAGATTGACTAAGTTGTCCATACAACATATATTTTCGTATGTGTTCATATTTCATACGGTGTATGTAGCCAAGCCAGCGTAACCTACGTTGTTTGGGCAACGTGTACATGTTCGGAAGGTCTGTGCGAGTCAGGATCACCAAGTTTGTCACTCTATCCTTCAAGGTGATACCAAGAATATAAACAACGCACGCAGAACACATTTAAACTTCTCTCCAGCTTTGCATAAGTTGTCCATGATTCGCTGATATACAGAAGGATACTAATGATACATGTGTTATAAAACTGTGCCTTTGGTAACATATATATATATATATATATATATATATATATATATATACTAGATAAACCTACATGTACATACTATATACAAGCTACCTGTACATACACTAAAAAGGCTACATGTAAAGTAGTAAAGTATCCTCGTCACGCCAAGTGGCGTTTAGGGAATATGGTGTTAGTGACCATGATTTGTACAGACCCTCGGCACAAGACTTTTGGGGTAATGGGGTCGGTATTACGTTCGTGTCGCTTTACTTTCCCCAGAAACAAATCCGGCACCCATTAAAGGCTGGGTGAACCGGAGCAGTAAGTTGGGATCGAACCCTACCTCTTGTCCTTTGTAGTCCAGTTCACTAACCACTGAGCTATCGTGGCTCCCAAAGGCTACAATTACATACACTATAAAAGCTACATGTGCATACAATATAAAAGCTACATGTACATACAATATAAAAGCTACATGTACATACAATATAAAAGCTACATGTACATACACTATAAAAGCTACAATTACATACAATATAAAAGCTACAATTACATACAATATAAAAGCTACAATTACATACACTATAAAAGCTACAATTACATACAATATAAAAGCTACAATTACATACAATATAAAAGCTACAATTACATACAATATAAAAGCTACAATTACATACACTATAAAAGCTACAATTACATACAATATAAAAGCTACATGTACATACTAATAAAAGCTTCTTCTGTATATGTAAGCTAATGATGTCAGTTAGGGAAACTAAACTTTCCTTAAAATTATTATTAATGTGTCTAATGAGCAGGAAAATTAAAATTAGGTGCTGATGTGGAAGGTACTGATATAAAGAAAAAAAAAACATATGAAATGTGATAACCACGTGATAAGGCAGAAAAATCAAAACACGTTGCGAGAACACCAGACCCAAGAGCCGACCACGAAAAAAGTGGATTGATGGAATATTAGAAAAACTAGGAAACAAAAAGTGCCGACCACGAAAAAGGTGGATTGATGAAATATTAGAAAAACTAGGAAACAAAAAGTGCCGACCACGAAAAAGGTGGATTGATGAAATATTAGAAAAACTAGGAAACAAAAAGTGCCGACCACGAAAAAGGTGGATTGATGGAATATTAGAAAAACTAGGAAACAAAAAGTGCCGACCACGAAAAAGGTGGATTGATGGAATATTAGAAAAACTAGGAAACAAAAAGTGCCGACCACGAAAAAGGTGGATTGATGGAATATTAGAAAAACTAGGAAACAAAAAGTGCCGACCACGAAAAAGGTGGATTGATGAAATATTAGAAAAACTAGGAAACAAAAAGTGCCGACCACGAAAAAGGTGGATTGATGGAATATTAGAAAAACTAGGACACAAAACAGCAGCAGATGCAAAAAGAAGAGCAAAATACCGCAAATTGTATCTCCCCTCGACGCTCAAAGGCGAATATGGAAGGGAAGAAGGAGAAGACCAATGTGAGAGTAATAGAATATGAAAGCTGACAAGGTGAATGAAATAAACAAAAATATATTTACAGCATAAAACCTGAATGCTAGCCTCCCTTTCCTCAGACATGCCCCCAAATCAAAGAAGGCATGATCAACGTCCATCTTGTGCCACATAGTCATATGGACATTGGTTGGCTAAAGAATGTGGATCAGTATTACACTGGAGAAGGTATGTTATCACCTGTGCTTATATCACATTCGCTCACACCTGCCGATCATCCAGCTCATTTCACAACTTATATAGTTATTTAAATTGCATTTCAAGGACGACTTATATCTATGTTCATAAGAGTTAATCCCCCCTACCTCGCACTGCGTATTTTGTTGTTATTCTTTTTTATGGTATTTTGTTGGGCTTATTAAATAGCCCAATTTGCATTATGAAAGGTGCTTTTCATGTCTGTATAATCTTCTAGTTTCTGTTCTGTTTCTTATAAATTATTCTCTTTACATTGTTTGTCTATTTTACCTTTTCTACGGTTTTTTTTTATATAATTTTATTTTTCGTTTTATATTACATCTTCATTTGCTTTTATTATTATGTTTTTTATTCAAAGAATAATGTTGAAATGTTAGTTACAGATTCTTCACGTGGTTAATTATAAGTTTTATATAATTATTTTTGTCGGCACAACTTCTTGTAGCAACGGGATGACGTGCTCTCTGTTCACATTACTTATATAGTAGATTATTAAATATCAAATAAATATATTAAATTCACTACCATATATAGTGTTGATAAATTTAACTACTTAGAACCAATCATGAGCGATGAAGACTGAATCTAAAATATCGACTGAAATATCGCATACTACACCAGTCGTTGGAAGTCTAAAACCTGTTTGGGAAGACTCTAACATCAGGTTGTTGTATTACAGAATGTTGACTGGAGAGGGGTTACACACATGACTACGATAATGAGACTTTGTGGTTTCTTTGACATCACCATATTGATTGAAAATCATTACTGGCTATGATATAGTTGTAAATCAGTTTTATTATTTTGTTGTATATGTCTTCAAAAACATATAGCAACATGGTTCATACTACAATTTAACTTACTGCTCAGTTCCAATCACCACATATACTCAAGACTATATATATATATATATTACTAATGGCATTAATTCTGAGATGCTCTAGTAGGTTTACCACCGTTGTTTATTTGAGACATCAGTGACCTAGTAGTTTTCTTTGTAATTCAACAATCAGTGGCTATTCTGGATTAATATTTCTACCCCAGCTAGTGGCTACTTCCGCCAGACTCAAATGATACTATAACACGTCTTGAGTTATTCTAGATCAGATACTCTCTATATAATTTATCATCGTTGAGCACAGTCGTTGGACTCATTGGGACTATATATTGGGACTCCAACTTAAAAACAGTCTTACTTTTAGAAGATATTCATCAAGTGAATT
Organism: Megaustenia siamemsis; assembly: GCA_032433765.1. Lineage (NCBI taxonomy): Eukaryota > Metazoa > Mollusca > Gastropoda > Stylommatophora > Ariophantidae > Megaustenia > Megaustenia siamemsis. The sequence goes on along the minus strand of JAVIAB010000073.1, from coordinate 18,968,214 downwards.
ATCTAAGTGTCATGGCTGTTTGTCAATACCAAACTAGCTTGGTACAATTAGGATGCACTATCTAGTTATGGAATCAAAGTTCTCTCTCTCTCTCTGTCTGTTAATATATTCGGTTCAATACTCGTATCTCATTTGCATAATGTATTTCGGAGTGGCTAGCGGTTGTCCATTCCAATGGCAGAAGACAAAGTTAAATTCTGACTAAACTTTGAGGCCAAAATTGAAAAATAAGACATATTTACTTCTTATTAATTAACTCTTCTACTATCAAAATAATTGAAGTGCATGTTTTCTAAGAGTGATAGTTGAATTGGTTTACTCCTCTCTCACGCCTTGCCTGCTCCCTTCCTCAGTTTTAAGTTGTTATCAAGTATCAGTTTCTTGACCTACGACATCGACCTTTGGGGTAGTCAAAGTCAGATTAATTCCCTTACCTTCTTCTAACAGCTAACATTTGTTCATGTTTATTCCTAAACTGTATGATGTTACTGTACACTTTGTTATAGGTAACAACTGTAACTTATAATGAACACTGTAACAGATGCGCACCGTGTTATGTCAATTTTTTCAACGCGTTTGCGAAGCATGAACCCTTTCAGCAGAACGACAGAAGAAAATACAAGCTATGGAGTTGAAATGTTATCGTAAGGTTTTGATGATCTCTTATATAGATCATATCACGAATGAAAATGTTCGGAAAGAGAACAACCACTCGGAGCACATGATGAACTTTTAACTATTGGGAAGAAGAGCAAAAAAAAAAATGGTTTGGCCACACGTATCTCGATCGTCTGTCATAGAAAGGACCATTCTTCAAGGAACGAGAAGGTGAGGTATGCAGTAAGGGAACACCCAAAAGGGAATAATTAGAAATAGCATTAACTCCCTGTGGCAGAATTCCTACTAATACAAGTTTTAATCATATTTGTATTTCTTTCTTTCTTCTTCTTCTTCTTCTTCTTCGTATTCTTATCCTTCCAATCTTATTCCTTTCAACTCACTGTGGAGCATAGGTCTTCAACAAACACTTTCCAAGACGTTCTGTTTCCTGTCATTCTTTTAAAACCATTCCATGTCTTTCCCATCCTCTTCATCTTTGCTTCCACCTGTCTTCTCAAGAAAATATTTTGGTCTTCCTCTTTGTCTCTTCCCCTGTGGATTCCAAAAAGCACTGATCCAGCAATAACCTCAGTTGGCTTCCGCAGTGTATATTCTATCCAGCATCATCTTCTTCGTTATATCATTTCTTCCATTGGTATTTCCCTAGTACTTTTACATAGTTCTAACTCAACGATTTATTTTCTCTCGTTTTGTTAATTAAAATTATTGCTTACGTTGTATCTTGAACAACAACTTAGCTCAGCCATCATTCCCAACAGATGTGCCCGACCTATCAAACACAGGATGTGCCCGATGCACGCTGAACACTACGATAACTGAGCTCTTGAAAGATCCCTCGAGACGTTTCATATTCATTGAGATGGTGTACCTGTCTCGATATTGGCACGAAGTGAACGAGACACAGAGGGAAAACATCCGCAAACTTATCAAAGAACGTAAGCTAATATATTCACTGTTTGATTTGCATGTTCTTGGGTAACGTTTATTTACGCAGTTGTATCTCAAAGTAGTTTTAGTGTAAACATTTAGTTCGTGCTTTGTATTTTCTAGATTGAATGACTTAGTGATTAGTAAAACACTCAAGTACCAATAGGGTTCTCACATTCTCTCGTTTCTAGGAACCGATTCTTCTGATCTTCCACTTTGAGCCATTTGAAAACATAAATTATTAATTAAAAGACAAGAAACTGCTAGTCGTATTAGATGTGCAAAAAAACATCAAAATCGATGCCTGCACCGATATTTTCTTATTGCTGGTGTGGGGGCACTGGTGGAGGGAAGCACCGGTGCGGAGTGTGGTATGCAGTAAAGAACCCCATCATACACCTCCGGAAATAGGAGTGGGATACCCCGAACTTCCCCTGAGATCATGATTGACACACAGAGGAGAGATAACCATAAAAATTAAAAGGTGTAGGTAAGTGGTGGGGGTATTAGTGAGTAATTGTTGAGATAATTAATAACAAAAATAGCGGTGACTCGTAGTTGACCAATTGATTTGTTAACTTTGATTTTAATGACTTTTTATGGGTTTTTAGCGTAGCGGGGCGGTATGTATGGTGAGGGAGTGGTAAAGAGTGACTGATGATATATATAATAAAATGGCTGAACTATAATTGAGCGACATATTTGTTTAAAATGTATTTTAATAACTTTCAATGGTTTTTAGTGTCAGGGATTGGTATGTGTGTTGCGGGGGGAAAGGGGTGGGGTGGTACAAAATGACAGATAAATAGATAAGATTAACATATGGCCAACTCATATGTGACCGACTGATTTTTATATATTTGTATATCATTGGTCTCTGATGGATGTTTAGGGGCGGAATGGTATCAAAGAGTTGGTCGGATTGTGAGGATGGCGTGGTGGGAGTTGCAAAAGGTGACGATTCATAAACGACGATTCATAGCTAACCAATTGATTTTTCCTATGTGTATTTTAATGACATTTTAATGGAGTCCTAATGATTGTAGCGATGGATATTGATGTGTAGTATAATAAACAAAGTTGGTGGATAAATGTCCGAACCAAAGTTTACCCATTTAGTGCATGTTAATGGATTTAATGAATAAAATACCCATCAGAGGCCATTATAATACATATTAAAATATTCAGTCGGTCACCTATGAGTCCGGCATATTTTATTCCTCTAATCTATTTACCAGTCACTCTGTACCACTCCGCCATCACACCACAAATACTGTGCCGCGAGCCCAAAAATTTATTAAAAGTAATTAAAATACAAATTAAAAACACCTATCAATCAACCATAAGTCAGCACTATTTTATTATATGTCTGAACAATCAATCCCCCTCCTTCCCTCCCCTTTTTCCAATTTTGTTAACGTTTACATGGTTATCTCCCCTTTAAAAACATTTATGACGATTTCGCCTTTTTATTTTCACGGTCATCCCTTTTTACACATTTTACAGTTATCTCCCCTTATGTTCGTCATTGTCTCTCGGGGAGTCAGGAGTGTCCCTCTGATATTTCGAGAGGTATCTGATGAGATCCACACCCCGCACCTGTGCCTGCCTTCATTGATCCCCCCCGCCCCCCGCCTTCCCCCTCCATCGATACCCCTACACTAACTTAGTGGAAATTTCGATGCCGATACTGTTTTGATTTTCGGTTTGCGCATTTTATACTACTGCTGCTGGATATTTGCACTTTAGTTCACGACATGATAAGTGATAACAATAAAAACATTATCAAAGATCATCATGGGATTGAGTAATGGAATAAAAATAAGGTTGTGTTTAATTCAATTTGAAAATATTCACAACCTAAACCGTGTTGGGAAACGAAATTCTGAAACTACGTTTCTAACAGATTAAACAAACAAAATATACCACTTGAATGAAACAAAGTTATGGTAATTATGAAATTAGTAAAAATGGGAGGTAGTTGAAAGCACAGGTATTATAAAGGAATTACAAGAACCTCGGTGTCTAGCAAAATATTTTGCAGTATAAACAGTTACAGACTAACTGAAGTCTTAGACCACAATCTATAGGAGGTTCCAGTGATATTTAGTTGTGGGAAGAAGATGGGTGATCCAGTTTTTGTTTAGTTTAGGTTAGGTTAGTGTAGGTTAGATTAGTTTATGTTAATTTAGTTGGGTTTAGTTAAGGTTAATTTAGTTTAGTTTCGGTTGGATTAGTTTAATTTAGTCAAGTTTAGGTTAACTTTAGTTTCATCATCATCATCATCATCATCATCGAGTGCCGTCTCCGCAACGAAGGTTGGCTACCATGGAGCGCCATTCTGCTCTGTCTCTTGCTTTGATGTTGCAGGTTGTCATTAATTTATTTTAGTTTAGGTTAATTTAGTTTAATTTAGTCAAAGAAAATATCTCCATTGCACATCTATCATTTTCCCAGTGCTATTAAATGTATTTCATTAAATTTGGGACAAAGACTTATTGGCAATTTTAAAAAAAAAATATTAATCGACATAAAAATGATAACACATCGTTTTTACAGACTAAGTGTATTTGATTAAGACATAAAGTAGTGCGGTCTTCACTGTAAGTTGGATAAAGTGAGACAATTTTGAGGTGTGTGCGATACATTATTAAGATATGTAGAGAAGAATTGAGAGGAAAATGACTGGGAAAAGGAACAAGACTTATACGGAAGGTGCCTGGGAGAGAAAATAAAGAGGAAAAGAACGAAGATTGGCATGACATAAGCATCATCATCACTATCAAGTACCAAGCCTTTTGGCGTAGGTGATAATGTCTCTTCATATCTTTCGATCAAGACAGTTATTTACTAATTTTGTGGCGATTCATGACTGTACAAAGAAATTGCGAAATTATTAATAAAGAAATTATTTTCTGGTGCCTTCCGTCGGTTTATTTACGGTTGGCTCCGCTAGCCTTTGACTAAAAAGTCTCACCCACAAGGCAGTGGGGTTGTTTTACTTCGGGGTACCCTCTCTTAGCCTTTTACTCTCCCGAAAATACCTGCAAGGCAGCAGGGCAGCCACAGGTGGTACTGTTACTGCATACAGTAGCAGGTAAAATTAATCGACCTGACATCGACATCATGACATAAGAGAAAATGCAAAAGAGAAAGAGGGGTGGGATATTATTAAACAAGGACCACGAATAATTAAGGGAGATGTCTGGGAGCAACTGTCGAAAGATGAGAGAAAGTTAAGAGAGACAACAGAAGGTTTCAAAGTCAGTGAAACAGTAAGGAATAATGAAATATATGAAAAATGTATAACAAAGATGAAAAATGTCCAAAATGTATCATAGGAAGTGTGGGACAACGCTTATTACATTTTCGTTGTGTTGTGTTTTGGTCTGTATGTCTTATCACATGGCTAAACCATTTTATCTGTTGTTTCTTTATGTATTCAATGATCGAAATTATTTCTAGCTTATATGATATAGAAAGTACTTTAATTTGAACGCAAATTGGTTATGCTCCAACATGTGTCAGGTCGCCTGGAGATCGTCAACGGTGGATGGGTAATGAGCGACGCCGGTGTGACCATGTACAACGACATCATTGACCAGCACACACTGGGTTTTGACTTCATTAGGAACACCTTTGGACCCTGTGCTCAGTCCCGAACTGCCTGGCACGTTGACCAGTTCGGACACTCCAGAGAACATGCATCTTTATTCTCCCAGGTAGGTTATGTAGATCCCCCCTCAAAAAATGTGTATTATATTATTATTATTATTTTATTTATATAATTAGGGGCTGCGGTAGAGCCATTTTAGTGAAATAACCAGCTGGTTACAGGAAGTCGAGTTCAACTCCAGTCAACTTTTTTTTAGCTCATCATCGTTCATAATCATTGAGTGCCGTCTTCCCATCGAAGGTTGGCTACCATAGAGCGTCATTCCGCTCTGTCTCTTGCTTTGATTTTCTATGCTTTATATGAGTCCTAATTATTTTATTATTATTTTGGAAATAAATACGGTACTGGTCACATTACCAAACAAATATAGACAAAATTTAGAAAAGGGTGTAGCTGTAATGAAAGATATCACATTGGTGCCCTTAACTGATAGATCACGATATAACACTTGATTGCTACACGAATATTGAAGCAATGACCAATGGCACCCTTTTACTTCTTGCTCTGTCTCTTAATATTGAGGATGATGTTTCAATTGATCATTTGCTCACGATGCTTTGTTCACCTTGATTTATCTTGATTGATCAACTTGACTGGCATGATCTTGAGTATCTGACACTGATGAACTGATCCTAGAGCTTTTCACGAACTTAGCTCTAGCATCCTGAGCATGTGGAAGCCCCGCTTCCGTTGTTGTCGCACTTAGTGGTACTTCGCGTTGTTTTTTTTTGTCCTTACTTAGATTGTACCAGACCAGTCCACTGAATACAGTTTATGAACACATCCACAGACAATTCAGTTAGTGTACAAGTCTTATTATAAAACAGGTACTTCACAATTTTTATTTACATCACTCCACTAAATTTACAAATCTCAGTAACGAGGCTGGAAGGCATGGATGACCGCTTCAGCATGTCAAAGTAGTGCTAAGGAGGTTCTGACTCCATCTTAACTATTTACAACTGAACTCTTGATTGTCTCTTCATCCACTGCACAAATACCTATATTCTCATCATAATAATATAATTGCACATCACTCACTCAACAGTCGGCTCACCCCCCCCCCCCCCCCGGGCCGCCCTAAAATAAAGCACGTCCTAATTACTAGACTGTACTATCAGTGAATAATTTCTTCCAATCGAATCATCCACTATCTACTTGTGTGTAACACTTCTAACTACACAAGGGCGTTCGCCCTGTTACTAAACTAAAGGCTCCACGCCCCACTGGCATGACCAGACTTACTACCGTCCTCTAGCCTACATGTGACGCAATAACGTTTCTGCCTGCGCAGACCTTTAAATACTTCCCGTCGCAACCAATAGAATCCCACCACGTAATACATTCAGCCTCGATCTGACATTACTCTTAATAATCACTTCTTGTGTTTCTAGAACATTCCCTCAATGTTCACGAGATTTACCCGTTCCCAATTTATTCTCCTAACTCTACTCACTTATCACGCCCCTTCACTTGAACGACGCTGTTAACTCCATTCTCCTTTGTTCTCCTAACTCTACTCACTTATCACGTCCCTTCACTTAAACGACGTTGGTAGCACCAATCTCCTTTGTTCTCCTCCCTCTACTCACTTATCACGTACCTTCACTTAAACGACGCTGTTAACTTCACTCTCCTTTGTTCTCCTACCTCTACACACTTACACGTCCCTTCACTTAACGACGCTGTTAACTTCCCTCTCCTTTGTTCTCATCCCTCTACTCACTTATCACGTACCTTCACTTAAACGACGCTGTTAACTTCACTCTCCTTTGTTCTCCCAACTCAACTCATCCTAATCTTCATGCGTGACCCTCAACTCATAAACTGTCTCGTGAATCTCATTCTCCCTTAACACACAATGGGTTCTCAATTCTCATTACACAGACCCAAATACATTATTACAATGCTATTATTTTGCATCATTAAATTTACGCCATCACATAGCCACTACCATCATATTCCCTATTCGCGACAGAGCTTGACAAAAGTGATTCTTTTCTTCTTTCTTTATATACAAAAACTGTCGGAATATCTGTCAAAACAAAAAAACAAGCTAATTCCCAATATTAGGAAGAAACAATCATCATTTTTTGGTCATGTAATGAGAAGAGAACAACTGGAATATATTGTAACAACTGGAAAAATTGAGAGACGAAGAGATAGAGGGAAGCAAAGAGAAAAAATAACAGACAACTTAAGAGAATGGCTTGGCAGAAGGTCAACAACAGAAATGATAAATAGCTGCCGAGATCGAAAGTTGTGGAGAGACATGATCACCTACGCCAGTAAGCCCGGTACTGATGATGATCTGTCAAACAGGTTGTGAAAGGTTCTATGATCGTACAGATTTCGGGCCGTTTCTGCCTGAAACATGAGCAGAGTGTAACTTGAAAAATAGACACAAATTTGTGGAATACCATTCTAGCAAACACTCCAAACATAAGAAGAAGGGAAAATGTAATTTACAGCATCAAGAGTCTGGAAGAGATATATTGGCATTCATACACATAACGTAATCGCAAAAGTTGGGAGACGTGGGGTAGTGTATACATTTTGAGAAAGAAGAAAGAAAGAATACCGCCACGTCTTGTTGTGGCGTATAAGGAATATGGTGTTATTGCCTATAGTTTTTATAGACGTTTGGTGTGTTATGTATTAGATGATGTGGTCGGTATTACTTCAGAGCTGTCATACTTTATCACACTCTTCAGTAACCATTTCAGGCTGGGTGAACCTGAAGCTGTCGATCAGGATCGAACTCGACCAATTGTCCTTAATAATTCAATTACCACGGCGCCAACACGGCTCCCTTTAAGTTATGCAGGAATATAATAAAGGTAGTTATAGGAAGAATAAAGATAATATTTACAACTTAACATGAATATAACAATGATTTATTTGTTCGCTCTACGTAGAGATGCAATTACTGCAGCTTTGGTATTGATTTTGTATAAGGTAATCATAAAGTCAAACTATAACATCTATCTATCTATCTATCTATCTATCTATCTATCTATCTATCTATCTATCTATCTATCTATCTATCTATCTATCTATCTATCTATCTATCTATCTATCTATCTATCTATCTATCTATCTATCTATCTATCTATCTATCTATCTATCTATCTATCTATCTATCTATCTATCTATCTATCTATCTATCTATCTATCTATCTATCTATCCATCTATCCATCCATCCATCCATCCATCCATCCATCCATCCATCCATCCATCCATCCATCCATCCATCCATCCATCCATCCATCCATCCATCCATCCATCCATCCATCCATCCATCATCCATCCATCCATCCATCCATCCATCCATCCATCCATCCATCCATCCATCCACCCACCCACCCACCCACCAAGACCTACCTACCTACCTACCCACCCGCCCGCCCGCCCGACCCGCCTACCTGCCTACCTGCCTACCTAGCTACCTACCGACCTACCTACATACCTACCTAATTACCTACCTAACTACCTACCTACCTAACTACCCCAGCTACCTAACTACCCCAGCTACCTAACTACCTAGGTATCGACCTATCTACCTACCTGCCTACCTACCTGCCTACCTACCTATCTACCTAACTACCTCCCTACCTGCCTGCCTGCCTCTTTCCACTCAACCATTCAAGTATGATCTATCTGTCAAAAAGGCTCTCCTCCTCACTTATTCCTCCTTCTTGTCCCTTTCTCTTTCTTTAGAAATCCATTTATTTTCTTTCAATAATTACGTTTTACTTGTCTTTCTTTTTTTCAATTCGCGCCTCTTTCACATTAAATCTTTATATTCATATATGTCTGTGTGTCTGTCTCTGTCTCTTTCTCTCTCTCTCTCTCTCTCTCTCTCTCTCTCTCTCCTCTTCTAAAATCTATTTCTGTACCTTTCCTCTCCTTTACTTCATCGATCTCTATCTTTTCTTTTACCTATATGGTTGCTTTCTGTCTCTCTCCCTCTCTCTCTCTCTCTCTCTCTCTCTCTATATATATATATATATATATATATATATATATATATGTGTGTGTGTGTGTGTGTGTGGATATGTGTGTTTGTGTGTAGTTCCGGAACCTATTTGAAGGATAAATTACAAAAAAGCAAAATTAAAATAATAAATGAAAGCTGTGCTTTTAAGTTTACAGAATGTTCAGAATTAGCTCATTATTTACCACCTTCCCATTAAAATGTCTACATATGCTATGTAATGTTATGAAGTTAATAAAAGTGGGAAGTATGGTAACGCACTTTGATTATCGAAGTTAAAGGCAGAGCACACACCTCGAGAATCGAAAGCACAACATAATTCCAGCATGCCCATATATAAGGTTCATAATATTTTGAGCGTGTGAATATGCTGGTGATATAAATCAAATAATTTGCTTTTGAAATCTCTCATCGTCTAGTTAAAATAATATATTTAGTGGACTGGTTGGTCTCGAGGCAAGACGCCGACTTCGAAACAGAGAGGATGTGGGTTCAAATTCCGGCAGCACCTGTTGGGATTTTTATTTATGATTTCTCTCTGTGGCAACCACCCCTGCTTCTCAGCAGCGAGGCCCGGCTTGAAACGTTAATTACTCATAAACGTAAAAAAAATATGAGTACCTCCGAAGACGGAGTTATCTTTTTGTGCGGCGAGGGACCCCTGTAAGCATGACTGCCAGGGAAGAACGGATTAACACACAGAATTCAGTTCCTAGTTTCTAAGGACTTCGTCAGAGGTAAAACCTGGCGTACGCAGTATATATATATATATATATATATATATATAGTGGTGTTAAGTTTGTAGTTATTTTATGTCTTTTCATGCAGCAGTGAGTGGTGGGTGTATTATTTTCAAATTATATCAGTGCTGCTACAAATTCTGCCACATCAGTTTACAATCCTTAATATACCGACAAAGTGGCGGCTAGGGCCGATGAAGAGAGTTTTGTACTGCTTTTACGAAGACTACATGTAAATGCAGACTTATTGAATATAAAAAAACAAGTGATTCTACAATTGATTTAAGTGGGGCATTTAAAAAAAAATTTCCAACAGCAACAAATGAAGCGGAGGGTTTAGATTCAATATCTGCAGATAGTGGAGAGTTTAGATTCAATATCTGCAGATAGTGGAGAGTTTAGATTCAGTATCTGCAGATAGTGGAGAGTTTAGATTCAATATCTGCAGTAGTGGAGAGTTTAGATTCAATGTCTGCCGATAGTGGAGAGTTTAGATTCAATGTCTGCCGATAGTGGAGAGTTTAGATTCAATGTCTGCCGATAGTGGAGAGTTTAGATTCAGTATCTGCAGATAGTGGAGAGTTTAGATTCAATATCTGCAGATAGTGGAGAGTTTAGATTCAATGTCTGCCGATAGTGGAGAGTTTAGATTAAATATCTGCAGATAGCGGAGAATTTAGATTCAATGTCTGCCGATAGCGGAGAGTTTATATTCAATATCTGCAGATAGTGGATATTTTAGATTCAATATCTGCAGATAGCGGAGAGTTTAGATTCAATATCTGCAGATAATGGAGAGTTTAGATTCAATGTCTGCAGATAGTGGAGAGTTTAGATGCAATGTCTGCCTATGTGTGGAGAGTTTAGATTCAATGTCTGCCGATAGTGGAGAGTTTAGATTCAATATCTGCAGATAGTGGAGAGTTTAGATTCAATATCTGCAGATAGCGGAGAGTTTAGATTCAATATCTGCAGAAAGTGGAGAGTTTAGATTCAATGTCTGCAGATAGTGGAGAGTTTAGATGCAATGTCTGCCTATGTGTGGAGAGTTTAGATTCAATTTCTGCAGATAGTGGAGAGTTTAGATTCAATATCTGCAGATAGTGGAGAGTTTAGATTCAATGTCTGCCGATAGTGGAGAGTTTAGTTTCAATATCTGCAGATAGTGGAGATTTTAGATTCAATATCTGCAGATAATGGAGAGTTTAGATTCAATATCTGCAGATAGCGGAGAGTTTAGATTCAATATCTGCAGATAGCGGAGAGTTTAGATTCAATATCTGCAGATAGTGGAGAGTTTAGATTCAATGTCTGCCGATAGTGGAGAGTTTAGATTCAATGTCTGCAGATAATCAAAACTGTTGGCCTTATTGTTGGACCATAGAACAGGAGAGCGCATTTGTGGAAAAAAATGATTGGTTATTTTTTCATGATAGCAACCTAGGTTGGTCAGTGTGCACAAATGTTATATAGTTAAGCGCATAAATGAATGTGTGCATAAGACTTTTCAAAAGAATGGATCAATTGGGATGTTGCATCTTAAAGTGATAGTAGGAACAACAACTAAGATCTATTAAAACAAAAAATATTTTTGACCCTAAAGAAAGTGCCAGTTAGCAGCAATTTAGATAGCCGAAGAAGTAAAAAAAAACATTTGAAATAGTATGTCTGCAGTCACTAAAAAGTGAGAAGGAACTTCTTCTTTTATCTTCCAACTCCATGTGGAGCATAGGTCTTCAATGAACACTTTCCGAACCGTTCTGTTTCTTGCCGTTCTTTAAAAATCAGTCCATGTCTTCCCTATCATCTCTGCCTCCGTCTGTCTTCTCCAAGGAAATTTTGATCTTCCTCTTTGTCTTTTCCCTTGGGGAGTCCAAAAAGGGCTTGTTTTGTAATACTATGTTGGCTTCAGCAATGTGTGTCTTATACAACGGCATCGTCTTCATTGTATCTCTTTATCCACTGGTATTTGACCGGTATTTTCCCATAAATCTATGTTAGTGATTTTGTAAGAAGGAAATTACCATTACAATATTCCATACTACATTTTGGGAGAAAAAAATTAATCCTTTTGTAATTTTGAAATTGAAATTGATTTTTTAAGAACTGAAAGGGATAGATATGGGGAGTAATCTGAACTCAATTAACGCAAGTAGAAATATTGTAAATCTCGTTGGCAATTAAATGAGAAGCATGTTAGTCAGAAAGATTATTTATTCAAAAAGTAAATTTTAACTTATACTCAACGAGTCTGTATCTGTGAGTCTTTAATATGAAGTGAGTGTGTATACTTGGACTTGTATTGAAGCAATCGGCGTGCAAGATCCTGTAGATTTCTTCATTGATTAAATAGAGTTTGAAGACAACTGCTAAAGGGATTTCATCATCATCAAGTACCGGGCCTACTGGCGTAGATGATTATGTCTATCCATAACATTCGATCTCGACAGTTCTTTATCATTTCTGTTGTTGACCTTCTGCCATTCTATTCTCTTAAGCTGTCTGGTATTTACTCTCTTCTCTATCTCTTCGTCCCTCATTTCTTTTTCCAGTTGTTACAATATATTACAGTTGTTCTCTTCTCATTACATGGCCAAAAATGATGATTGTTGCTTCCTAATATTGGAAATTAGCTCTATTTTTTCTTTGACCTCTTTCAGAAAATTTTCAATACTCTTCTTAGCTGTCCATGGTATTCTCATCATTCTTCTGTAAAACCACATTTCTACAGACTCCAGTGATTTAATAAAGGGATTTACGCAAGTTTAAAATCTCTTATCGAGTCACTAGTATTCACTAAATGATATTTAAAAGAAAGTTTGGTTTAATTGGCACGTGATAAGTGATGGAAAAGGCAGAACAAAATCACTGACATAGAATTGAATAAATGTACCAGTCAAATACCAGTGGATAAAAAGAAACAGCGAAGACGATGGCACTGGATAGGACTCACACTGCGGATTCCAACTGAGAGTATTACACAAGAAGCCTTTTTTTTTGAATCCCCAAGGAAAAAGATAAAGAGGAAGACCAAAATTATTTTTTTTTTGAAAAGACATATGGAAGCAGAGATGAAGATGATTGCGAAGACATGGAATGATCTTAAAAGAATGGCAAGAAACAGAACGGTTTGGAAAGTGTTTGTTGAAGACCTATGCTCCACTGGGAGTTGCAAGGTAGAAGAAAAGACACGTGTTAAGTAATGTTAGGATCCTGTGGAGAAAGTGTATAACATTTTAAAGGTAGATTCGCTGCCATTTCTATGTGACATTGTGTTAACAATATGCTGGAACTATCATAACATGATGTCATACATGACGCTTCTGGTATCAGTTGGTTTAAGAGTTTTTGGACAAATTGTATGCTGTGTATTATGTATCTCCAAAAAATGGAAGACAGCTTCATTCGTGTGCGGCTTCACAAGAGATGGAGATAAATTGGAAAAATTATTTCTGCAAGATGGGTTGCTTCCAGCTATATAACTGCGTTGACTAGACTATGAAGCTCAAGTACTTCATTTGAAAAATGTAAATCGGAAAATGATCAAGGCAGAAGGGGGAAATGCACATCTGAAGGGCTCAATAGAAAGATGACATTAGTTGTTTTTTTTGTATCTTAGATTAACTTCTCTGACGATTTGCAAGAGTTGTCTGAGCTGAGTTTAGATTTACAAGAGCTGTCAGAGCTGAGTTCAGATTTACAAGAGCTGTCAGAGCTGACTTTAGATTTGCAGGAAAGAAATGGGATCAAGATCTGTACAAAGTCCAAAGCAAAACTGAATGTCTTTTATTTGTATGTGAGAAGAAAAGTCTGTTCCAGGACCCTACTACAATAAACCACTAGAGACAGCTGAAAGTCAAACAATTTAAGGGTGTTCCTGCATAATATGACAAGAATTATGCGATCGACCAATATCGTCTGTTATAAAAACATCTTCAACTTTCAATTGTGAGAAGAGTGCTCCCAAAAGAAGACACAGATCTATTGAGGTGTAGAAGAATTATAGATTCAAATAACCTTCTAGCAAACTTAAAGGATAACATTCTGTATATGTGAGAAGAAATACGTACATTGACAACAAGATTTCAGCTGAGCTGAAGATAATCCAATCTCAAGGGGATGTCTTGAAGTACAGAGAAGAAATCCAAGGAACTGTCACGGATCCGGCGTATTCTTAATACAATAGCCATTTCTTCTAGTGCGTGTGAAAGGGGATTTTCCCAGTTAAATCCTTCAGTGACTCTGGGAGGGTCCTCTTGTTCTTCTTCTCCTTCTATCCTTCTATTGCCGTTGGCGTCGAGGGGAGATACAATCTGCGATTCTTTGCTCTTCTGTTGGCTTCTGATGTTATCCCTCCTAGTGACTCTAGTATTCCCTTTATCATCTCTTTCTCGGTCTTCCTCTTAATCTGGCGTTTTCGTAGCGTTTGATTATGGCTCTTTGAGTCATTGTTAGTTCTTTTTGTCTTGTTATGTGGCCGAACCAATTTATCTCTTGTTTCTTTATGTATTGGATGGCTGGTTCAATTTCGAGTTTCTTCCTCAGGTCGATGTTTCTTACTCTGTCCCTTAAGCTGTTTCCTGTCATTCTTCTGACACATTTCATTTCGGTGGTCGTTATCTTTCTTATTGTTCTAGAGTCCAACGTCCAATTCTGGCACTGACAGCACAGATTTGGTAGAAAAATTGATTTGTATGTTGCCCTTTTTGCTTCCGTAGTTATTGCTTTGTTTTTCAATAGTGTTGATACTTGGTCTACAACTTGGCATGCTTTGCTACACCTTATATCTATCTCTGTCTCTTGGTTATTGTCTTGTGTTAACGTGCTACCCAGATATTTAAAATTGTCCACTTGCTTCAAAGTCATATTATCTATTATGATGTTTAGTTTTTCTTTCTTTCTCGCTATTACCATTACTTCGGTTTTGCTTATGTTGATCTTCATATTGTATTGTTTACAAGTGTTGTTTAGCCTGTTGATATGTTTTTGTAGGTCCTCAGTTGTACAAATTGTTTAACCTCCATTAATGTTGCTTGGTCCAACAAAACATGGTTGCTACACGGTCATCATTCGGCACTAGACACCAAAAGCAAGATCCGAAAAATAACTAGAATTCGATGAGATGTCTAAAGTTTGGATACTACTTCAAAGTATATGCAAGAACACGTTAATATTGAATATTTTGTATAATGATTTTGTTACAAAGTTTCCCGTATATATGTCTTTACCCTTCTTTTTGTCCCGGTGCCTCTTTTTCCATAAAAAAGTCATGTATGTATGTATGTGTTCTGTCGCCGGATTTGTTTTCACTTTAGAGCGAACATATTATGAGATCAATAGTAGACAAAAATGGAATTGAAGTCAACGGTCACAACATAAATAATTTACAATATGCGGATGACACAGTCTTAATAGCAGAGACAGAGAATGAACTACAAGAAATGATAGATATAATAGTAAAAGAAAGCAACAAGAAAGGTCTCAGTCGGAATAGTAAGAAAACAGAAGTAATGGTTATTTCGAAGAAACAATCATCACCATCATGCAGCATAAAAATAAGCAAGACAAATCTGAAACAAGTGCAACGTTTGAAATACTTGGGCACAGTGATAACATCAGATGGAAGATGCAACACAGAAATAAAAAGCAGAATAGCT
The DNA here is from genome assembly GCA_032433765.1 of Megaustenia siamemsis. Taxonomy (NCBI): domain Eukaryota; kingdom Metazoa; phylum Mollusca; class Gastropoda; order Stylommatophora; family Ariophantidae; genus Megaustenia; species Megaustenia siamemsis. Next base: position 18,952,595 of record JAVIAB010000073.1, on the reverse strand, counting down.
CAGGTCAAAATAGCATTTCAGAAAATGAAAAATATCTTATGCAACAAATCTGTGTCAATAGAAATAAAAAAAGAGAGTTCATCGATGCTATATAGAACCAATTCTGACCTATGGAAGCGAATCATGGACAATAGACAAAGAAATGAAAAGACGATTAGAGGCCACAGAGATGGGATTTCTCAGAAGAATGTTGAAAGTTCCCTGGACAGCTAAAAAGACTAATGAGAAAGTTCTCAAACAGGCCAACACAAAAAGGGAGCTCTTAAAAAACATCAGAAAGAAGCAATCAACATTTTTCGGGCACATCATGAAAAGAGGAAAGTTGGAATACTTGGTTGCGATTGGCAACATAAAAGAAAAGAGAGATCGTGGACAACAAAGAGAGAAAATACTGTATAGCTTGGTGTCATGGTATGGAAAACAGTCAACAACAGAACTGATACGATGCACTGTGGATAGAAGATTGTGGAAGGACATGATCGCCAACGCCAACCGGTACGGTACATGATGATTATGTATGTATATATGCATATATGTATGTATGTATGTATGTATGTATATATGTATGTATGTATGTGTGTATAAGTATGTATGTATGTATGTGTGTGTGCGTGCGTGTGAGTGTATATATGTGTGTGTGTGTGTATGTATGTATGTATGTATGTATGTATGTATGTATGTATGTATGTATGTATGCATGTATGTATGTATGTATGTATGTATGAATGTACGTATGCATGTATATAATGTGTATATATGTACAGGAAAATGAGAGTAAGATAGGTAGCCAGATGCTTCTTATATTTAACAAGAGCTTCCATACATGTGCATATGAATGCCTCTATTTTTATTTTCAGATGGGATACGATTCTCTGTTTATTGGTCGCCTTGATTTTCAAGATTTGGAAGAAAGAAAGATGACGAAAAATCTTGAGTTTATCTGGAATACAAGTCCTCATAATTTAAGTAAGTTTCGAAATTTTGATTTTAATTCTAATGGTGTCTAATTTGAAAATTGTAGGGAAGTCATGTTCAAATGCATACAATTAAATAAAATTTATAAGGACTATGTTTTACACTTACATTTGTTTAACCATAGAGTGTAGCATTTGTTTTGGATACATCTGTTTAGCTGTAGAGTGTAGCATTAGTTCTGGATACATTTGTTTAGCTATATATGATAACATTATTCCCGAGTAGAACGTAATTTGTAATATACGCAGTTTTTGTTGTTGTTGTTGTTGTTATTTTAGGCGGAACATAACAGGAGATTTTCCTGTAAACTAAGAGATTCATTGTATACGTAAATTGAGGCCTCTAATTGCCGTCAGTTTTAGTTATCATGCTATTGTTGTTAGCAACGATAATACAAATGTTGATGCATCAGAACTTGAGCTGCATATTTATTATGATTTGTCTCCTGCTATAAAACAGAATTAAAGAGTTGAAGTAATTTGAACAAACTTTAAAACAAATATGGACAACAAACGATGAAGTTTTAAAACAACTAAAAATGAAAAGAAAACTACTAAACACAATTCAAAGAAGACAAATGCGATTTTTGGGCCATGTTAAAGGACACAACAGCCTACTAAAAGTAATCCTGGAGGGGAAAATACAAGGCAGCGGCAGACCAAGACTAACATGGACGAGTAACATCAAAAGATGGACAAATCAGCCTATGACAACCTGCACCATCAAAGCAAGAGACAGAGCAGAATGGCGCTCCATGGTAGCCTACCTTCGTTGCGGAGAAGGCACTCGATGATGATGATGATGAAAATCACATCCACATTTTTCATTTTGTCACAGCCAAGAATCCATGATGTGAAGACACGCAGGACGTAGAGATTATAAAATGCTCAAAAGGAAAGAAAATGGCATTCTATTTTAATACAATTGGCTGTTGATGTAAGTGTTGTTTAGTTTTGTCAAAATATCATCTTCACTGCACAAAGGACATGTCAATAGTGCTCAGATCGCCTCCTCAACACGTTCCCCAGTGTGAAGCACATCGACCACACACTAACGAAAGCACTTAAGATGGTTTCAGCACAGATGCACGAACTCCGTAGAACCGGCGAGCACCTTTTCCCCAAAATCTCCTTAGTCGCCTCCTACGACAAGCTTGACAGGCAACAGTGGTTATATTCTTTCCTCTACTCAACATGGTCGGCACCTCAGTAGCCAGCTGTTGAATTGAAGCATAACTCTACAGGTAATATTCATTAATTAACGAGATTGAAAAAAAACAACCTGAAACTGTCCAATTGTTCCATTAGTGGAAATATATAAATTGATATATTTCTTGGAAACATGTCATGCTATACATTATATTGCATTGCAAAATGAATTATATATTCTACAGCAGTTGTTACATTTATCAGCTGAAAATAACATTGATTCTGTAGGAACAATAACCGTAGGTCATGAAATAATTTTTTGTCAATTTTTGAAGAGGACAATGGCGGTAATATTACAATTTCATAACATGTAGTCTAGTTAATAATGATTGTTGGTTCAAGGGAATCTTTGTCCCAGTCGTTCAGTTCAACTCTCTCTCTCTCTCTCTCTCTCTCACACACACACACACACGCGTTCACAAACACACACTTATAAACACACAGACACATTCATACCACAGAGAGAGAGAGAGAGAGAGAGAGAGAGAAGCAAACCTCCAGAGATAAGATATATAATTAATTGAACATCTTTTTTGTATATAAATATTCCAATGGGAAAGTCAACTGTACTATATTTTCAGCATTTCCACATTACTGTGATGGGGGGGGGGGGGGGGGGGGGGGGGCTTATACGCCCGGAAAATAAAGACCGTTTTTTCTTTCAGTGCAAGCACCGCGAGGTGGTCGGGTCTGACTTTTTATTTCAACCCCCTGATAGCTTTAGCATTTAGAAAGATTATACAAAGAGCACGGGCCAACATTCCAAATTCTTAGGACATAGATAATAACTTATTAAAACGATTTGCTTAGTTCTTTCTCTAGTAATTATGAAAGTTCGATTACAACAAAATGCTGGTCTACGAAAATGGTTTCAAGCAACGGAGTCAGTGTCTTATTCTCCTTACTGTTCATTGTGTACAGGGTTTACATCACTAAAGTAGGGATAACTCCAGCGACAGAAAATATACAATATCAAATAAATGAACTGTTCTTCGCTAATATGTACAAAACATAAGAACATCTACAATCGCATATAAATTTACATTGCTATCAGAACGATAAATGTAGTAAGGGAGCTGCGATAACTCAGTGGTTAGTGAACTGGAGTACAAAGGACAAGAGGTATGGTTCGATTCCAACCGACGGCTTTCGGGTTCACCCAGCCTTTAATGGGTACCGGATTTTTTTAAATAATAGTAATAGTAATACTGACCTCATTACCCCAAAAAAGCATGTGCCGAAGGTCTGTAAAATGTATGGTCACTAACACCATATTACCTATACGCCACTTGGCGTGACGGGGTACTTTACTTTACTTTTTTAACGATAAATGTAGACAAAATTGAAATCATGAACACAAGTAGAACACCAAGAAACATTAACATCTCAATAGAAAATTACAAAGTAAAGCAAGTACAAGAATTCAAATATCTTGGTGCCGTTTGTACAGGGTATGGGAGGCTTAAAAGAGAGATTGAAGCAAGAATTCAAAGTGCTAACAAAGATACAGACCAAATTTCGTCAATTTTAAAGCATCCAGCTATGTCCATGCAAACAAAGAGTAATTTTATAAACTCTTATCTTTATTCCAACTCTTCGCTATCAATATCAAACATGGACACTGACTAAATATCTAGATAGAAAACTGATATGTGAAATGAGATGCCACATAAAAGCTGTAAACAAAACACGAAGAGTACACGTAAAGAGTGGAGAAATCAGAAACACCATTGGAACTCTACCAGCAATCGAATAAATAGAGAGACAAAGATTAAAGTGGTTAGAACATTTAATGCGCATGAAACCCTCAGCATCGGTGTCAAGAGCTTATAACAACAAAATGGAACAACCAAGATATAGAGGACCATGAAGTAGATGGATTGAGGAAATTTACGACATAATAAAACAATACAATATCACTATGTACCAAGCCACGGAAACCTGCCCTTGATAGAAAGCGCATCACTGATTTAAGTCTGCGACGCCTATTGGCAAAAAGCAGAACAAGATAAAAGAAAGAAAGGAAGTGTGCTTAGTACACGTCTATATAGGGATTGGAAACTTTGATACCTAAGCACGCCAAGAGAAAAGGTGAAACAGCTTTCATGTGCGTTATTGCTGCAAAAGATAATTAACATAAATACCAGGACAAAGTATTGCAACGAGCTAAATTCCTTTCCATCATATCAACAACTATTAGTCGGAGACTAAGGTAGTTTAACTCCGTGACAAGAATGAACAACAACCATATTTATCCACACATAATTATTAAAAAGTAGAACTTCGAGAAATCACTGGAGTCTGTATAAATGTGATTTTACAGAAGAATGTTGAGAATACCATAGGCAGCTAAGAAGAGTAATGGAAACGTTCTGAAACAGGTCAGAGCAAATAGTGAGCTAATTTCCAATATATTCGGAAGAAACAATCATCATTTTTTGGCCATTTAATGAGAAGAGAATAACTGGAATATATTGTAACAACTGGAAAAATTGAGGGACGAGGGAGATAGAGGGAAGCAAAGAGAAAACATACCAGAGAATGGCTTAGCAGAAGGTCAACAACAGAAATTATAAATAACTCGCGAGATCGAAAGTTGTGGAGAGACATGTCACCTACGCCAGCAGGCCCGGTACTTGATAATGGTGATAACTTCGAGACGCAAAGAAACCAAAAGGTCAGATCTGTGCTGAGATACAACGATGCTTGCAGGGCTTTTCTGAAAGAATCCTGTAATAGCTAGGGAAAGTGGAAGAATCCGGAGACAGATCATAGCGCTTGGAGAACAAAAATAAGAATTAGCACAGCAACATTCGTTGAAGTGGCGATGTTCAAACCAAAAGACAAAAAACGCAAGAAAAAGGAGATGAGGCCAGACACTTCAAATTCACTTTACTCATTCTGTGGTCGGATTTATCGATCCAATATTAGCAGAATCGGTCTTAAGGGAGCCCGTTCAGTAAATCAGTATCCAGCATAACACACTAATATATTACACAACTACTGACAATGTGGGACTGCTTGCTACCAACCGTCAAGACTCCAAATTCATATTTGTTGACAATATTTTCCTCTTTTAGGATCTATTTTACTAAGAAAATGAGCCAAGCAGAGGCTAGATGTGGGACACTCTAGGAGAGGAGACAAATAATAATATATGAATATTATTTTAGAGGGAAACTTCCGAGGCGATAATCAGCGAATCAATTCAGGGGAATAAGTATGTTTACAGCACTCGGAAAAAATGACAAATAATCAACAACAGAAAAAAAACAAAGAACAATATATGGACCAAAGCAGGATCGAACCCGTACTCAGTGGCACAGCGCGTTGCCACGAAAAGCCAAACGTTAAGGAACATAACCACTCTGCTAACTAAAAAACACTGCCACTCAGTTAGCTGAGCTGTGCCACTGAGTACGGGTTCGATTCTGCTTTGGTCTATATATTGTTCTTTGTTTTTTTTCTGTTGTTGATTATTTGTCATTTTTCCTACTGCTGTAAACATACCTCTTCCTCTGAATTGATTCACTCTAGTAGGGTTGGTTTACCACAGGTCGAAGGAAACATTACATATAATATTTATTTATAATGCATTAGAGAGTCAGTAGCTTTGTCGCTGGTTTGTCGGGAAAACGAAAGTGGGTTTAATTCCACTTGATCGTACTCAGCCAATTCAAACCCAATTAAAAGAACCTAATTTAACCGTATGTTGTCAGAACCGTATGTTATCAGAACCGTATGTTGTAATTTAACCATTTGTTGTATATTTCAGAAGAAAGATCAACCATATTTGTACAAACCACATATGATGGTTACTACGCCCCACCAGGTTATGTCTTTGACAGTGACAATTCAATGCTGTTAGACACAGACGTGAGTATCAATCTGTTCTATTTTATTTTCTTCTTTACTCTTGATTCGTCCTCAACTTTCGCAAGCTGGGCACATTTAATTCCACTAGACACTCAACTGGAATGGAGATGATGTAGACCATTCTATTTTGGCGACGTTCCTCATCTCTTTAATGTGTATCTTTTAGCACCGATTGTTTAAAGATAGTTTCATGTTAGCGTGTTAGGATTTAATGATCTGTTATGGTTCTATTGCCCTAACATGGAGACCAACATGTATTAGGAAACAAGGAAGACCGAAAGAAACTATGCGTAGAACGATTATCAAAGAGATTTGCACCTATAGCTCTCAGAAACAACCAAGAACTAACACAAATCTCGGCTGACCGTCAGACATAGAAAACTATGACTTCTGCCAAATGCGCCATATTCGGCCCAAGAGGTTGATCAATCAATATGGTTCATTGCATTTCAGCCTTGTTCAGTTTTACAACATATTAACTATGATATAATATTTAAAAATACTTATTAATCAGAAGACCTGCTTTTGTCAATAATAAAGCGAGTATCGGATTATATAATTAAAGGTATCTTTGCTTCGGTCATCACGTAAGGTGGTGACATATCCTACTAATGATTTGAGTTTGCCAAGCGCAGCTGTAGAGTTGTAAAAACGAGATGTAAATACCACTTTTAATGTAATCAATAATGCGTCTAGTCAGCACAAGAGGTAATGAGCACATGTGTTCTGGACACATTGAGTTTCAGTTTTATATGTTGCTATAACCATATGGTTTCAGTTTTCTATGGTGCTATAACCCTATGGTTTCAGTTTTCTATGTTGCTATAACCATATGGTTTCAGTTTTCTATGTTGCTATAACCCTATGGTTTCAGTTTTCTATGTTGCTATAATCATATGGTTTCAGTTTTCTATGTTGCTATAACCCTATGGTTTCAGTTTTCTATGTTGCTATAACCATATGGTTTCAGTTTTCTATGGTGCTATATGACGCTATGTAGCATGTTGCATCAGTACCGATGTTGTCCGCATGGTCAAGATTTCTAACAGAATCGAATCATCGGTGACTGAAGGTAAAAACCCAAGCCTGAGTGTGCTACCAACAGTAAGGTGGGATGGTCGGGATTGTGGATCAATCACAGGAGAGGATGTACTAAAATGTGGAGTCTAGACAGAAAGAAAACTCCCACGTCAGTACTTCTTGTGGACACCAAGTGGTTAAAGAAAACAAAAAAGATGAAAACAAACTCCAAGTAGAGCCGTCAACAGCGATGGCTCTCCTATAGGCAGACCAACAAGACCTAGCACCGATTCCTCGGCACAACTGTTTGTTTTCACCTCAAAAGTGGTATTTTAGTTCTAATCTTGGAAATTAATTTAAATGCCCCTTTTAGTGCAGATGTACTGAGCCTAGTACAATCCTTTCAATCATGAAGATGGAATTATGCAAGTGCTTTCAATGTGCAACACAATACACAAATTGTACATCTTGTTTTAGTTAGGGTCAATATTAATGTATGAATGACATTTTAGTAGAACAGAAATGGCAGCAACAAGAAAATCTAAGAGTTTCGGAAGAACCAATATTCAATTTTTAACCACAAAAGTTTTTAAATTTTAAAATACAGCTTCTTCTTCTATTCTCTTTCTCACTGACAACTAAAAGGTGTTGTGGTTTATATCATTTGTCGTTCTTCAGCTGCTCGAACTGTCTGAATTGTTGATTTTCCTTTGTTGTTACATATCTCTATCACTGCATCTATCCATCTTCTTCTAGGTCTTCTTCTTGGTCTTTTCTGTACATTCTCGAGAAGAACATCCTTGATGGTGCTTGGTAAGGATTCATTCTGACCAGGTGGCCAAACCATTTAAGTTTTTGTTGTTCTATATATTCTTGGCAGGGTTTTGTTCCTACCATTTTCTTATGGTGTCATTTGGTACTCTATAAGAAAAATGGTAGGAACAACATGACATTTTAGTAGAACCAGCGATGGCAGCAACAAGAAGATCTAAGAGCTTCGGGAGAACCAATATTCAATTTTTAACCACAAAAGTTTTTTAATGTTAAAATACAGTTTCCTCTAGTCACTTTAAATGTGTAGTAAATAAGGCTTGTGTATTTTATCTTCGTTTCCGGTTGTTTCCAAAATGGAGGAATTATTTTTCTCCGGCTTGGTATCGAACCGTTGATCAGAGGTTTAACAAGCCGCTATCGTAAAAACGATGCTGTTAATGAAACGTAGACCTGAAACAAAGTTGAACGTATTCGAAAATAAATGTCTAAGGAAAATATTTGGTATAGCGTGCAACGAATTCAAAACAAACGAGGAAATTAGAGAAATCGCCAATCAACCACTAATATCTTCAGTAATAAAGAAAAGACGATGGTCATATGTTGGACATGTGATGAGAAGAGATAATAACCGAATAGCAAAGCAAGCCTTCATATGAGAAACAACAGGTAAAGGAAAAAGAGGAAGACCCAGGGAGACACTGAGAAGAACATTGATGAGAGAGGCAAGAGCAGGAGGATTCGGCTCCCTCAATGAAATAGAGCTGCTTGCACAGAACAGAGACAAATGGCGAGATTTGTTAAAATATCTTTAAAAGAAAACTGCTAGAACAAAAATTCAGATAGGAGAAGGTGTATCTTGGTCTACGCCCTATGGGCCGGCTACGGCTCGAAAGGTCAATAGATAGATAGATTTTATCTCCCCCTAATAGGACAATGAACAAATCAGCTAAAATATTAAACAACCGTGTCAGACATGTAGTTATGATGTCTGCTCCTTGTGGCGTCTTCGGCCTCTACAAGACCGAACAGATCACTTGTCCGTTTTTTCCCCCTTCTTTTAAGTATAAAGGTTAAAGGTGAAGTTAAATGCAGCGTCTAATCTTTCAAATTGTGAGTAGTTATTCTGCTACACTCTCTTTCCCATTCAAGTGAATGAATGTAGCTCTGTTTCCGTGATAGCGCTTGCAAGTCTTAAACTGATAAATTCTGTCGCTACAGCATCATTCTTTTCTTCTATGCGTCCTAAAATAATTTCATGAAGCGGTAGCGGTTTCTTTCACACCTTTTGTGTTAAGTATTGTGATGGTGATGGTTCATTAATCAACGGCATACTTTTGTGGGTAATGTGGTCAATAAAACGCCAGGCCTTTTTTACTTTTTTTGAGGTAGGAAAAATCCGGTCCCGATTTAAGGTTGGGTGAACCTTGGAGCAGTCGATCAGAATTGAACTGAACCTGTTTTTCTTAGTAGGTCACTTAGTAGTACACTTAGTACTTCACTTAGTAGTTCACTTAGTACTTCACTTAGTAGGTCACTTAGTAGTTCACTTAGTACTTCACTTAGTAGTTCACTTAGTACTTCAATTAGTACTTCACTTAGTAGTTCACTTAGTACTTCACTTAGCAGTTCACTCAGTAATTCTTAGTAGTTTCTTAGTAGTTCCAGTTCACTAACAACTGAGCTACAGCGACTCTCAAAGTATTACTGTTTATAGGTGATTGTGAGTGAAAGAGATAGATAGCGAGAGAGAGAGAGAGAGAGAGTACAATGGTATTTTGCTGTTCCGCTTTTTATATTTTTATCTAATTATGACAACGCTGATACTTGTTTCTGAACTTATCTTTACAGGCTGCACAATGTTTATTCTAGCATTTAATGTTTCTTCATTTCAGGAACTCGATAGGTTATCACTTAGCCTCGTCAGAGTATTTGAAGAAAGAGTAAGTTCAAAGTTGTAATTAATTGAGTGATTTCAATGCATCATTAACGGTTAGAGTTTCCTTTTATTTAAACTACTAACCATCATTCCATCATAGGAAAATCATTCGACAAAAGAGAGCACCTGTTGGAAATACTAACAACATACGGTATAAGCCAACATCTAACCAACCTAATTAAAAAATTAAAAGTGTCTACATAAACAGCAGCTGTGGAATCAGAACAGCAGCAGGCTACACAGACCACTTCTAAGTTAGATCAGGTGTAAGACTGATGCGTACTATACCCCTACTGTTTATTACATACATGATCTATATATGCAAGCTAGCCAACCCATGAGAAAAAGATGTCAACGAGTTTTTATTTGCCTACGATCAGGCACTAATACATGAAAAAATGGACGACCTACAAGAACACTTAAATAAACTTAACAGCACAGGCAGAAAATACAACATGAAAATCAACATAAAAAAAAACAGAAGTCATGAATATCGCAAAAGAAAAACAGAACATCAAAATAACTATAAAAGAAGGGCAACTAAACCATGTAGAGGAATTCAAATACCTAGGTAGTAACGAAATTTCACAAACAGCCGAGACAAACTCAAGATACAACAAAGCTTGTCAAAACATTGGACATATATCGCCACTATTGTCCAACAAGGAAATAACTCTAGAAGTAAAACTGGCACTTTGCAATACAATCTTCAGCCCAACGTTGTGTTACTAATGCCAATCATGGACAATAGATGCAAGAACAATAAGAAAAATAACCTCATTATCTCTTTATATAAAATCAAAAAGAAAAGACCCCTGTCACGCCAAGTGACGTATAGGGAATATGGTGTTAGTGACCATACATTTTACAGACTTTCGGCACATGATTTTTGGGGTAATGTGGTCGGTACTACGCCCGTGCCGCTTAACTTTCCCAGAAAAAAAATCCGGTATCCATTTAAGGCTGGGTGAACCCGGAAGCCGACGGTTGGGACCGAACCCTACCCAATGCCCTTTGTAATCCAGTTCACTAACCACTGAGCTTTCGCGGCTCATATCTTTATATCATCATCATCATCAAGTACTGGGCCTACTGGCGTAGGTGATCATGTCTCTCCACAATTTTCGATCTCGGCAGCTATTTATCATTTCTGTTGTTGACCTTCTGCCTAGCCATTCTCTTAAGCTGTCTTGTATTTGTTCTCTTTGCTTCCCTCTATCTCTTCGTCCCTCAATTTTTCCAGTTGTTACAATATATTCCAGTTGTTCTCTTCTTATTACAAGGCCAAAAAATGATGATTGTTTCTTCCTAATATTGGAAATTAGCTCTCTTTTTGCTTTGACCTCTTTCAGAACATCTTCATTTCTCTTCTTAGCTGTCCATGGTACTCTCAATATTCTTCTGTAAAGCTACATTTCTACAGACTCCAGTGATTTTCTTGTCTGTTGTCATATTGTCCATGATTCGCATCCATATGTTAAGATTGGCTCTACGTAACATTTAAGAACTCTTTTTCTTGTTTCTATTGTCAAAAATGGGTTGCATAGTATCTTCCTCATTTTTTTGGAAAGCTGCTTTTGCCTGAACCATTCTGCATCCTACCTCATTTGTACATCTTCCGTCTGAGGTTATACATAATATATAAAGAAACAACAGATAACATGGTTTGGTCTCGTGATAAGACAGAGTGATCAAAGCACAACTCAACGAGCCGTAAATAAACGTTGCGAGAACACCAGGCCCAAGGGACGACCGTGAAAAAGATGGATTGACGAATTGTTAGAAGCACTAAAATGCATAATAGCAACAGAGGCGAACAGAAGAGTAAAAGACCGCAAATTATATCTCCCCTTGACGCTGAAAGGCAAATGAGAAAGGAACGCAAAAGAAGAAGAAGAAGAAACATCATTTTGTGTTGAATTCATAATTTCAATTTTCTCACCTTATGCGGCATGACCGCTGACTTTTCTGTGGATATTTGTGATTAATCACTGTTTCAATGTTCTACGTACGGTCTGTCGCCTTCTCATAATTTCTGAGCTTTTTGCCTTCTGTGTAAAACACTATTTTTATCTGCATCAAAATGTGATGTGTTTTTTTTCTTGATTTCTTCACTTGTTTAAGTAACTTCTACTTTATTATATTTGGTTTTCCAGTTAATGTTGTATAGTCTACATAACATAATTGGTTCATTATGGGATATCAAAATATTGTACTTGAAAGATGAACTATTTATCACTGTCCTGGTCGTTGTATGCATATATGTGTACATGATTGTATTATGGTTGTTTGCATGCGGGATATGTCACGTTAATAGACCACCTACTTTATTCCATCCAAAACAAATATTTTTGTTTGGGCCCACAGCTGGACGTGCATTGCTCCTTTGATTTCGTCATCCACTTATTGTGAACCCTCTCCACTTCGAAGGTTCGCAACCATGGAGCGCCATTTTACTCTTGTCTTGATGGTGCACGTTTTCATAGGTTCACCTGTACACCTTTTAATGTTAACTGTCCACTTTGGCCTTGGTCTGCCTCTGCCTCTTCTGCCTTGTACTTTCTCTTCCAAGATGACTTGTAGAAGGGTACTATGTTTCTTTGCATGTCCAAAAAATCTGTTGTCTTTTTCGAATTTTTAAGTAGTTTTCAGCTGATTCAGAACTTCCTTATTTGTCTTCTTTCCCCTTCCAGCCAGAACTCACATTTGCCTATATATCCACATTTCAAGACTTCAGTTTTCTGCTCTGTTTTTTTTTTCATGTTCATATTCTACACCATACAGAAATGTTTAGTAAATATAGCATTTTGCTAGTTCATAGTTCTAGTTCTGTTATTTGCTTTTCATGTGAGTATTCTTGTTGTTAAAATTGCTTTTTGCTAATCGTATTCTTTTGTTTATTTCTGTCTTACATTTTTCATCATTTGTTATGTGTCCAAGATAGAATATTTTTGAACTCCTCTAGGTTTTTCTTTCTACTTCATTATTTCCTTTTATAGTTTGTGCCTTTTCTCTGGTAGTAATCATAGTTATATTGTAGTTGATATCGTCATCACCCCAAATTTTGGCCTCCCAAGGAGTATCCTTTAGAAGTCCAAACATTGATAATCAAATCACGGACTCTCAGAGACCTTTCACGGGTCCAAACACTGATAATCAATCATGGACTCTCAGAGACCTTTCAAGAGTCCAAACACAGATAATCAAATCACGGACTCTCAGAGTCATTTCAGGTGTCCAAACACTGATAACAAATCATGGTCTCTCGGAGTCATTTCAAGGGTCCAAACACTAATAATCAAATCACGTACTCTCAGTGTCATTTCAGGTGTTCAAACACTGATAACAAATCATGGTCTCTCGGAGTCATTTCAAGGGTCCAAACACTAATAATCAAATCACGGACTCTCAGACTCATTTCAAAGGTCCAAACACAGATAATCAAATCACGTACTCTCAGAGTCATTTCAGGTGTCCAAACACTGATAACAAATCATGGTCTCTCGGAGTCATTTCGAGGGTCCAAACACTAATAATCAAATCACGGACTCTCAGAGACCTTTCAAGAGTCCAAACACAGATAATAAAATCACGGACTCACAGAGCCATTTCAAGGCTCCAAACATTGATAATAAAATCACGGACTCTTAGAGTCATTTCTAGGATACAAACACAGATAATAAAATCACGGACTCTCAGAGTCATTTCAAGGCTCCAAACATTGATAATAAAATCACGGACTCTTAGAGTCATTTCTAGGATACAAACACAGATAATAAAATCACGGACTCACAGAGTCATTTCAAGGCTCCAAACATTGATAATAAAATCACGGACTCTTAGAGTCATTTCTAGGGTACAAACACAGATAATAAAATCACGGACTCTCAGAGTCATTTCAAGGGTCCAAACACTAATAATAAAATCACGGAGTCTCAGAGACCTTCCAAGGGTCCAAACACAAATTATCGTACTGGACGATGCAATGATTGTTTGAACATAAACGTAAATTAACGGGTGACTTGTTGACAGACGAACATATGTGGGTCAATGTGAAACTGTAAATCGCATATATTTTCCATCTCAGGCTAGCAGTTTTAAAACAAACCATCTTTTAGTACCTATGGGATCTGACTATGGATACAGAAATGCTTCTAATTGGTATACGAACATGGATGCCTTCATGAAGAAAATCAACTCAAAGGTAGGTCGACCTGATCTTGCACTTTGTTACACTTCAATGCTCACATATATAATAAATTAATAATACGCTGTGTTGTATACACTGATCTACGTTTCATTTGTTTTGATATTTGTAGATCATCATCATCAAGTAAAAATGCCTGCTGGCGTAGGGTATCATGTCTCTCCATAACGTTCGATCTCGACAGTTATTTATCATTTCTGTTATTGACCTTCTGCCAAGCGATTCTCTTAAGCTGTCTGGTATTTTTTCTCTTTGCTTCCCTCTATTTCTTCGTCCCTAAATTTTTCCAGTTGTTACAATATATTCCAGTTGTTCTCTTCTCATTACATTGCCAAAAATGATGGTTGTTGTGGCGATTCATGATTGTACAAAGAAGTTACGACGGTGGTTTTGTTCTGTTGTTTTCCGTTTGTTTACGGTTGGCTCCGCTAGCCTTTGACTAAAAAGTCTCACCCGCAAGGCAGTGGGGTTGTTTTACTTCGGGGTACCCTCCCTTAGCCTTTTACTCTTCCGAATATACTTGCAAAGCAGCAGAGCAGCCACAGGTTGTACAGTTTACTGCATACAGTAGCAGGTATAATTACCCGACCTGACACACATTATATATATTTGTAGATTGGCATTAATATAAAAATTGATCAGAGAGGCAGAGCAAAACTGCTAGAATAATGATTTAGATAAGGTCCGACCCATAGGGTATAGACCCAGATACTCTTTCTCTTTTCTAAATTATTATTCTAGCAGTTTTCAATCCTTGTAAAAATCTTTTATCAAATCTCGCCATCTGTCTTTGTTCTGTGTAAGCAACTCTATCTGAAGGAGAGAATCGAATCCTACTGTTCTGCTTCTCTGATCAATTTTTATATTAATGCCAATCTACAAATATAAATAATTTGTGTCAGGTCGGGTAATTTTACCTGCTACTGTATGCAGTAAACAGTACAAATCTTTTGGTTTGTACCTGATGAATGGTTTTGCCGAAGCGTTGTAGTTTGTCACGGCTCTCTATAGGTTTAGCAACTTAATACCATTTTGCGTTTATTGTATTTGTTATTTCTGACTTCACGGTTAATAAGAGAGAGTATTTATAAGACCTCGAGAATCGTGAGTAAACAGGGCCTATGAATCAATGGAGTATGAGAGTGTATAACCAGCGGACTTAAACAACAATATCATAAGAATTATCATGAAGTGGACTGTAGAAAGATGTCTTAAGAGGCAAATGAAGGACAGCCTGAACAGGAAGCGCGGTAAACGATGAACTGTGTTGGCCAGAAGATTGATTACTTACTGTAGAAAATAATGCAACTTTTATTATCACCGTACAAGACATCACCAGAGAAGGCCATTTCTAGGAGATTGTTAGTTGGAAGGTTAGTCGGTTTGTTGGTTGATTAGTTGGAGGGTTAGTTGGTGGTTAGTTAGTTGGTTTGTTGGTTGATTAGTTGGAGGGTTAGTTGGTGGATAGTTGGTTGGTTAGTTGGTTGATTAGCTGGAGGGTTAGTTGGTGGTTAGTTGGTTGGTTTGTTGGTTGATTAGCTGGAGGGTTAGTTGGTGGTTAGTTGGTTGGTTTGTTGGTTGATTAGCTGGAGGGTTAGTTGGTTGGTTTGTTCGTTGATTAGTTGGAAGGTTAGTTGGTTGGTTTGTTGGTTGATTAGTTGGAGGGTTAGTTGGTTGGTGTGGTAGTTTAGTTGCTGGTTAATTTATTGTTTATTTTTGTTAATTGTTTGGTTAGTTTATAGTAGACTTGTTGATTATCTGGTAGTTAGTTTGTTTGTTTTGATTTGTAGGTTAATTGTCGGTTGGCGGTTAGCTTTTTGTTTTAAATTAATTAGTTATTATGTTAATTAGCTTGTGGTTAGTTCATTGTTTGTTTTTGTTGCTTGGCTGGTTGGTTAATTTATTGATTACTTTGTTATTTTGTTCATTGGTTAATTATATTTTATTTACACAATTAATTGAATTGTTGATTAATTGTTTGGTTGATTCGTTGATTTGTTGATTAGCTAAGTGGTTATATATTTTTAATTTGCTTGGTTATTTAATTTGTCCTAGTTTTTTTTAATATGTTGATCTGTTGGTTGCTTGTTGGTTCGTTAGTAGTTTGGTTGAACAGTTAATGGTTAAGTGATTGTTGGTTATTCATCTTGGACTGATGTCTCCATCGTTTTAATGTCATCTAGTGACATCATATGCGCGTGTTTGTGACTTGTTAAATTCCGCGTAGAATGGTATATTTTTTAGGCCTTGATTGGAAGACGTGCCTTCCTGACATCATCATGTGTCTATCCATCCATCCATCCATCCATCCATCCATCCATCCATCCATCCATCCATCCATCCATCCATCCATCTATCCATCCATCCATCCCTCAATCCATCCATCCATCCATCCATCCATACATCCATCCATCCATCCATCCATCCATCCATCCATCCATCTATCTATCTATCTATCTATCTATCTATCTATCTATCTATCTATCTATCTATCTATCTATCTATCTATCTATCTATCTATCTATCTATCTATCTATCTATCTATCTATCTATCTATCTATCTATCTATCTATCTATCTATCTATCTATCTATCTATCTATCTATCTATCTATGTATCTGCCTATCTACCTACTTAACTACCTACCTATCTGTCTGTCTGTCTGTCTGTCTGTCTGTCTGTCTGTCTGTCTGCCTGCCTGCCTGCCTTCCTGACTGCTGGCCGGCCGGTCTGTCTGTCTGTTTATATATCTAGCTGTCTCTGTCTGTCTATCGTTATTTATTTATTTATTTACTTCCCCATTCTCCTCAGTCATAGAGGGGATATCTGGTTCGCAAATTTTTGCTTTTCTTTTGGCCTCTTCTGTTGTTATACCTTCGAGTATTTCTAGTATTCCTTTTATCCAACTTTTTTCTTTGTCATCTGTTGATATGGTATCTCATATCGTTTGTTGGTAACTCGTTTTATTAGATAATTTCTCTATGTTTTATTACATGCCTGATCCGCTTGATCTGATTTTTTTCAATAGCTGGTTCTGTTTCTAGTCTTGTTCCTGTCTCTCATTTGTGAATTTATCTATTATAGTTTCCTGTCATACGTCTGACACACTTCATTTCTGTAAGGATAATTTTCTTATAGTTCTTGAGTCTACGATCTATGTCTTGCACAGGTAGAACAACATTTGGACAGTGTCCAGCATTAACAGAAAGGGACGTTAAAGACTTCTGGAAGAATGTATGCACTTTTGTATCGTGTCCTCGTTGGACTCTACTCAAATTCAACCAGCAACAAAATTAGCATAAAGATGTAAGCGGAAATAAGCTCGAGAAGTAATATTACCCTGTCACACTTCAGACAAACGAGAACATTCTTAAAGAGACCAACACAAACAGGGAGCTCCGAAGAAACATCAGAAAAATACAATCAACATATTTTTTAGCACATCATGAGAAGAGGAAACTTGAAATACTTGGTTATAACTGGAAAAATAGAGAGAAAGAAAGATTGCGAGCGACAAAGGCATAATATTCTGGACAGATTGATGTCATGGTACGGAAAGCACTCAACAAAAGGACTTATACGATGTACTATGGATTAAGAATTGTGGAAGACATTATCGCTTGCGCCAAACGGTATGGACCATGACGATGATGATGATGATAGTGATGATGATGATGATAATGATGATGATGATAGTGATGATGATAATGATGATGATGATGATAGCAGTTCATATCCAAAATAATGTAACTATTTTTTGTACTTTAGAGATAAAAACATTTTATACTCCCTGACCATTATAGGATAATGAAGTGTTTTCGCTTGTGTTTTTGTTCCATTTCCCGTGCAAGGAAGGGGACTTTAAGGATAATCGCCTTAACCTCCTGTACTCTACCCCGTCATGCTATACGTACTATGTAAGCAAAGAGAAACAGGTTTTTAATGTCAAGACTAATGACTTCCATCCCTATGGTATCACTCCTGGTGTCTACTGGACCGGATATTTTACCTCTAGAGGTGGCTTCAAGATGCATGTTCGAAAAGCTGGTCAAATCTTACAAGTAAGTGAACAAACCACGATCATATATTTACTATTAATTTGTATGTAACTGGTGCAATACACATATTAGGGAGCCTCGGTAGCTTAGTTGGGAAACCCACCCGACTGGACTACCGACGTTCGGACAACCCGTGTTCGATTCCCGCTGGGAGCAATGTGAATTGTACTCGTGGTTGGAAAAAAAAAATACCACCACGCTCGACCCAGCCGTTGGCAGAAATGGGTACCAGGGTATTACCCTGGGAAGGTGAGGAATGTCGCTTTGCATCTGAGTTTCGATGCTTGAGGCGATACTATACAGAAATATCCGAACATTTCTGGATAGGCGGCCGAGCACATATGGGTGTAAACTCGCGTGCTAAGACGCCGGTTCAAGTCTCGTACTTTACTTTACTCTACATATTTACTATTAATTTGTATGTAGCTCGTGCAATACACATATTTACTATTAATTTGTATGTAGCTCGTGCAATACACATATTTACTATTAATTTGTATGTAGCTCGTGCAATACACATATTTACTATTAATTTGTATGTAGCTCGTGCAATACACATATTTACTATTAATTTGTATGTAGCTCGTGCAATACACATATTTACTATTAATTTGTATGTAGCTCGTGCAATACACATATTTACTAATCTACAGGGTGTTTATAACGTCGTTGTGCAGTGACTTGAACAATATATTTTTTAAAATTTACGTCATGATATTCTGTGTCCACAATCCCATCTGCAGTATAACACAACAAACTAGTGAACAACTATGAGTCCACGTCACTACTTCGAAAGAAAGAGATGAGAATTAAGATGGGCACAGCCAGAAACGAGAAACATAGTGGGCATGTAAGAAGACTAATTAACCAACACAGAACTGGAGTCGTCAGTCGCTGGACACTGCGAGACTTGGAGGGGATCTGAGCACCTATTGGACATGTTCGGAGTGCAATGATGATGACCCTCTAACAACTCAATAACTCAATAAAAAACAAATTCTTCTTATAATTCCGGTTTAAGTGTTTAACGGAAATGATGTTAAACATTGAAAACAAATTATTTTTGGTTGAACAAGTCTTCCGTTATTGTGGCAAATATACTGAAGAGGTAATTTGACAATTTGTGCTGAAATTTCCAGACTCTTGCTGTACACACAACGTCATCGTGTGAACAGCCACTTTACCCAATACAAGCCAGCCAAGAGCAGTAGTGTCTAGAAGAAGAATAACAAATTACGTTACAATTTCCCGTTATTTCAAAACAAAAAATATTTCCACTGCACAGCGACTATACAAACACCCCGTATATATGATTTCTATGTCTAGTAATCTAGGTATATCTGTAAGCTGTTATATATCTATATTGTGTATCTATATCTAGCAATACATGTGCACTAGTATCATGATCTATAACTATATCCATGACTAACAGTAATACAGTGCATCTGTATGCTGATCTATATTCAGACTGGGTAGTCTAGAGGTACGACGTCTGGCTCTGGACTAGAACGACTCGGGTTCAAAACCCACGAAAAACGGTGGTTATTTTTCAAAAATATAAAAATTAATTCATGATTTCTTTGATGACATTACCCTCCTCTGATCTCTAGGGCAGTCATATCCCATGTCTACCCTCTCGGATAATGGCAATAAACAGGGAGCCTCGTGTGCGAGTCTCATATCTGATATGCATATCTCATATCTATATATCATATATATATATCCCATATAAAATTTAAAATTAAAGTACCCCCCACCCCCACGTCACGCTAAGTGGCGTATAGAGAATATGGTGTTAATGACCATAAATATCTTATATATATATATATATTTATATATATTTATATATATATATATATATATATATATATATATATATATATATATATATATATACATATCATATCTACACCTATTAATACAGGTGCATCTGTATAATGATATAAACTAGATACATTTTTATCATGATCCATATCTCTATCTAAGGAGGTTGATCGATGGCTTGACAAGCTGTCATTGTAAAAATCATTGTTATGGAAACAGAACCATAGATTTTAGAAGCAGTGATCTCTGCAATATGTGCCACTTCGGCACGCAGGGGTTTCTGTTTTTGAGATTGTAGTTCTGCCCTATGTGCCGTCTTCGGCTCGAAAGGACAATAGATAGATAGAGATATCTCTATCTAGTAAAGCTGAGATATCTGTATACTGATTTATATTTATATCTCATATCTTCAGGTCTATATAATATACTGTGATATATATATATATATATA
Organism: Megaustenia siamemsis; assembly: GCA_032433765.1. Lineage (NCBI taxonomy): Eukaryota > Metazoa > Mollusca > Gastropoda > Stylommatophora > Ariophantidae > Megaustenia > Megaustenia siamemsis. Next base: position 18,932,267 of record JAVIAB010000073.1, on the reverse strand, counting down.
TATATATATCTGATTTGGCTCAACTGCAATCCTACTTCATCCTTCGCCTAAGAGATACAATAGGTGGACATAACTGCGTTGTATCGTGGTTTGCAGCAAGTTGTGACTGCTTCGCCTTTATAGATACAATAGGTGGACATAACTGCGTTGTATCGTGGTTTGCAGCAAGTTGTGACTGCTTCGCCTTTCAGGAAAACTCAAATTCATCCGACTTTAGCGCCGCATTTTTAATACATTATTGCCTTTCCTCGTCTATCCTTACTTGCTTGGTCAAGCGGATGAAAGACAGGACGTATTCAAGTTCAATTAACTAAATCGCATGGTCTGTGTAACTGTTACTTCCAGTTAGTTTCATGTCCATGTGCTCTTTGCTTACAATGTTCATTGAACACTATCTGCTGTTAATCAGAAGGTAATTAACTCATCTATAATGCAGCTGTTGCACCTGTCTTTGTAAAAGTTGCATTTCGCGCTTTTAAAACCGTTAAATCAAACATTGACTCGTGACGTTTATGTGAAATTCCTCAAGTTTTTAGTTTACCAGCATTAACATTGACTTTTATGGATTAATGCGCAAGGGTGGCCAAATCAATGCGGTTGCAATAGACTAATGTCTGCTGTAACATAAAAATAGATATTTTAAAATTAGTCGATTGTTTTATAATATAGACTCAGTTCAGTTATCGAAGACAGTGCAAACAAATTGATCCAGTCCTATTTCTTCTTTCTTCTACTTTTGTTGCATATCAGCTGATAATTTTGCTCGAGAGCCACATATACAATAACATGTTTTTAACTACAATTCAACGCAACTGCTGACATTTAACTTCCTTTTTAGTGCCAAAGTTAAAGAGATGTAATCTTCACATCAACACAATTGAAGAAATTAATTAAATTGAATCACTGACATTTGATCAATATGGCCGAACCATCTGTTGAGTAGTTCGTCAAATGTTGAAACAGAAACTGCCAGAGCGAAATAAAAATTGCCGTATCCGAGTTGGGAGAATATAACGGCAGCCATTTTCTTTATATTTATCACTTCCTAGTGCAAAGTACTCGACTGGTTAGATGTGCTTCCACAATATTGCTAAATAAACACTTCAGGTTGTAATCATGTACGATTAAAAACAAAACCGCTATTAGTGAAATCATATAAAGTCTTCACACGCATAGTAAAGCTTTTATGTATCAACATTGCCTGGAGGTACTGTCTATTATACAAGATGCCACCTTGTCTAAACGAGTTTATTGTTTGTTTTAATTACCGTTTAAGGGGACATTAATCGTAAAGATTATCTGCTGTTCTCAAAGACGACGTCAATTCCACCATCCTCAGCAATCAGCAAATATTCACAAAATTAAATCTGTTTCCCCAAATGACATAGAAAACGTGTACTTTATTAGCTACAAACATTCCTGGTGGCAGTAACCATTAAAGGCTATGTCTGAAAAGTGTTCCCTGTTGCGCTTTTCTCATATTCCAAGTCCGGTTTGTTGCAGGAGCTACTGAGTTAAGTGCTCGTTGCACACCGTGCGTTTCATACGTTGTAATCGTGTTTCAATATTACGATTGCTTACGATGAATGATGATATCATATGAGAGGGAACAGACGGTTCTGATCACTTTCTGTGCGGTTTTGCCTTATTTCTTTTGGCGTGTGCTGAGACTGCTATGATGGGGATAATATCTACCTTTCTTTGTTTGGGTGATGAGATAGTAATTCATATTCCAATAGCACGGGCGGTTGAGCAATTATGGATTTTAATTCGTTTGCAGTCATACCGGGGTAAATCATAACCATAAACTATAGGCAAGACCAGAACACAACCACCACTAGGTGACGTGTTCAGCTATGCAAGCAGGGGCGGTTGTATGTTATGTCTGCTCTCAATGGTGAAACTTGACCAGTGACGTCACGCTGTGACGTGCTCCTAGTGGAGCTGTGCACGGGTCTTCTGTACAGTTGGCTGTGGTTGGATCGACTCAATTAACATGCCTAGTTTCTGTACAGTTGGCTGATCGACTCAATTAACATGCCTAGTTTCTGCACAGTTGGCTGATCGACTCAATTAACATGCCTAGTTTCTGTACAGTTGGCTGATCGACTCAATTAACATGCCTAGCTTACGGTTGTTTTTAAAATGTAGTATAATGATTAATTCTATATAGTGAACTTAAACTTACGTTGTATCAAGAAATGAATTTTTATTATATTTCAGACTTGCAAGCAGTTATCCATCTTTGCCAGTTTGAGGGACACTTTTCACAAAATCAATCACCTACGTAAGCCAATTTATCACTTCTGCTACAATAAAGATACGCCCATAAACGGTGTCCTGCATTGTCAAATTTGTTAAGCTCAATTTTATTTCATATGTCTAGCAAATTAATCAATTAAAGGTTGACTCTAATCATCATCGTCGTCATTGAGTGCCGTCTCAGCAGCGGTTTCATACCTTGGGGCACCATTGCGCTCTGTCTCCTGTTTTGATAGTGGCGGTTGCCATAGGCTGACTTGTCCATCTTGTGGTATTACTCGTCCATGCTTGTCTTGGTTTGCCTCTGAAATTAACCAAAATAAAAGACTATGTTTCAAGTATAGGGAAAAAAAACCGAACAGACAACAAATGTTTCATCACAGAAGTTCTAAAAGTTGTTAAGAGTTAACACTTTACAAATCTGCAACAAACTGGAGCTGAATAAAATCGTTAGTAAGTGAAAAGAAATAAATACGTCATGTGACCATAGTAGTGTTTCGCTACGTAGGCGTGGTTGTAACGACAGACAGGGAGGAGCCTAAGAAAGGAGAAACGGAAGTGATTTTTTTTGCGGATAGGGGAGCAGAATTAATCGAAGAACACTGATATCATTTATAAATACTTCTACACAGCGCATTATATATGTTGCTATTTTGTCATATGCATATGTGATAATTACATTGTCAGTTCAGGTCCTTTGTTATTGTCTTGAGCGTTATCTTTTTATGGTATTGTGAAATTTTCTTATCCATTTTATTGCGTTTTCTACCTGTAAAGTCCTTTATTTTCGAAACGTTGCTTTGTCTAATTTTATTATTTTTTTTTATATACTATCCTTTTGGGAGTCGAGATAGCTCGGTAAAGTGGATTACGAAGCACAAGAGGTAGGGTTCGATCCCAACCGACGGCTTCTGAGTTCACCCAGTCTTAAAATGGTACCGGATTTTTTTCTGGGAAAGTAAAGCGGCACGGGCGTAATACCGACCGCATTACCCCGAAAATCATGTGCTGAAGGTCTGTAAAAGTTATGGTCACTAACACCATATTCCCTATTCGCCACTTGGCCGAGCGGGGCTTTTTACTTTACTTAACTTATACCATCTTTTGCAGCTATCCTGCGCGTTTTTATTTTTCTTGATGCTTATTCCAAAGTTTAATCAAATACATCCCATAGGAATGATCTTAGAATTTGTCCATAAAATGAAATATTCATTTTTCTTTAATTTCTTACTCTCTTTATTAACTTCAGTGTTTCCATTAATCATATCATACGTTATCTTTCAATTTCCCTCAATTATCTTCTGATAATGCTTTTATTAATACTTATCATTGAGTTTAATTTCTTTATTTTTCTTAATATATAATTATATCTTGTTATCTTTATACAGAGCATCGTTTTCTTTAAGGAAATAAAACATTCCTCTTGTATTGCGTGTCTCAGATGGCTTTTCTCTTTTTATTTTATATCGCTCCAATACATGTTTCTTCCTTTACCTCTTATACACTCATTTATGTCAACACTCTTGTGGTTAAAAGATGAGTATTGCATTCTCCGAAACTCTCAGAGTGGCCAATTGCTTGATCATCTTTTGTCGCGAAATTCAACTACTAAAATGTAATTTGTAAAAGTAAAAGTAAAGAGCCCCATCTCGCCAAGTGACGTATTGGAAATTTGGTGACCATAATTTTTATAGACCTTTGACACATGATTTTTGGGGTAATGTGGTTGATATTACGCCCGTGCCGCTTCACTTTCCAAGAAAAAACCCGGTACCCATTTAAGGCTGGGTGAACCGGATCTCTTGTCCTTTGTAGTCCAGTTCACTAACCATTGAGTTATCGCGGCTCCCAGATGTAATTTATACTTTAACTAAGCATATGACGTCTCGTGTTTTGTGTCACAAATTGAAACCATTTCCATAGAAAGTCGATTTTAAGAGTGAGAAGAATTTACTTGTAAAAGTAAAGTACCCCGTCACGCCAAGTGGCGTATGGGGAATATAGTGTTAGTGACCATTAATTTTACAGACCTTCGTCATCGTCATCGTGTGCCTTCTCCGCAACGAAGGTTGGCTACCATGGATCGCCATTCTACTCTGTTTCTTGCTTTGATGGTGCAGTCTGTCATAGATTGACTTGACCATCTTTTGATGTTACTCGTCCATGTTAGTCTTGGTCTGCCTCTGCCTTTTTTACCTTGTATTTTTCCTTCCAATATTACTTTTAGTAGGCTGTTGTGTCTTTTAACATGCCCAAACAATTTCATTTGTCTTGTCTTAATTGTATTTAGTAGTTCTCTTTTTATTTTCAGTTGTTTTAAAACTGTATCGTTTGTTATCTTTTGTTTCCATCCAATTCTACCTATTCTTCTATAAATCCACATTTCAAAGGATTCAATTTTCTGTTCAGTTTTCTTGTCTAATGTCCATGTTTCTGCACCATACAGGAATATTGAGAAGATGTAACATTTTGCCATTCTTAGTTTCAGCCCTGCTGATATTTGTTTTGTTGTTAGTATATTTTTCATGGCATTAAAATTACTTTTTGCCATACCTATTCTTTTGTTTATTTCGGTTTTGCATTTTCCATTATTGGTTATATTATGTCCTAGGTAGTTGTAACTCTGGTCTGTCTCCAGATGTATCCCCTCAACTGTGATATTTAATTGTAGGTCTTGAGAATTTTCTTTGTTTATGATCATAGTTTTAGTATTTTTGATATTCATTTCTAGTCCATATTTTTTGCATGTTTATCACATTAAGCAATTGTTGTAGGTCTTTATGATTTTCTGCTAGTAGAACAGTATCATCAGCATATCTCAGGTTATTGATTATCTTTCCATTAATGTTTAGGCCTGGTTAAGGCACTAATGTTAAGACAGATCTTCGGCACATGATATTTGAGGTAATGCGGTCGGTATTACGCCCATGCGACTTTACTTTCCCAGAAAAAATCCGGTACCCATTTAAGGCTGGGTCAAACCGGAAGCCGTCGGTTGGGATCGAACCCTACCTCTTATAAGAATGTACTTGGCTTAGGACATTTTCATCCTTAAGTGATTCCGAATTTCTCAGATTAGAACTAAAATACGACTTTGTTGTGAAAACAAACAGCTGTGTATCTCATTTTTCTTGGTAACTGACTTACCTATGGCATCCATATTTGCCGTATAGTGTTGTGGGGTACTGCATTATTCTATTCCAGCTGTCTAAGAAATTATGTTAAAAATTAAAATAAAAACGTTCAACTCCAGTGTTAAGTCAGTCTTATTATATGTCTGTGAAACATTGAGAACAACTGAAATGACAATCATGAAGATAAATACTTTCATTAATGGATGCTTACGCAGAATAAAAGGATGGAAATGGCAGGACAAAATCACTAACATAGAATTATGGAGATGTACAAGTCAAATACCAGTGGATAAAGAGATACAACGAAGACGATGGCGCTGGATAGGAAGCACACTACGGAAGCCAACTGAGAGTATTACACAACAGGCTCATTTATGGAATTCCCAGTGAAAAAGACAAAGAGTAAGAATTCTCCAAGATAGGAACAGAGTTAGGGTCAGAGATGAAGATGATGGGGAAGACATGGAATGATCTTAAAAGAATGGCAAGAAACAGAACGGCTTGGAAAGTGTTTGTTGAAGACCTATGCTCCACAGGGAGGTGAAAGTGTTTGTTGAAGACCTATGCTCCATAGGGGGCTAAAAGTGTTTGTTGAAGACCTATGCTCTATAGGGAGCTGAAAGGGAGAAGAAGAGATGACTTTGTTATGAAAACAAACAGCTGTGTATATCATTTCTCTCCTGGCAACTTACTTACCTATGGTATAATAGAACAAAGAAGTATGTGTTAGCACTCGGAAAAATTGTATCTTACAAGGTAAGGAAAAACTTACCTATGGTATCCCTATTTACCTTATAGCATTGTGGGGTTCTGCAATTTTCTATTCCAGCTTAGCTACTTTTGTCGCCCAAACTTCACATACGTTTCAAATTGACTGCCAGATTTTTCACGAACATTTTTTGCCTTACAGGAGATGCACTTTCTGTCATGCAACATCACGACGCCATCACGTAAGTTGAATGCCTGTGTATTGCCTCTGGCAAGAAAATATGCAAATCAGCCAATAGAATCAATCCGTGTGCATTTTATCATCAAATCATGTGGCAATCTCAGAAAATAAATTTTATGATTGGTAGTTTCCGGTTGCTATGGAGAATGCTCAAATTTATTATGATGGGGTCAAATAATAATTATTTCGTGCGTACGATATCAAAATAAATATAGAAATAGTTTGAAATAAAGAAAATAATCAGTTAATTATTTTTTTTTTGCTCGTCTTAATATTTATTTAATTTGTGTAATTAATTAATATGAAGTACATTTGTATTTCTTCTCTGTGAATTGAGCGTTGTGCTAAAATCTATCAGCGAAGCTAATTATCCAGATATTATATTTATCTATTCTCAATTTCTAAGCGCCAGAGTTTATACACAACAAGGATAACATGTATAGATTGGAACCAAAAAAGGTACAGATATGTGATATCGTACGAGCCAGCTGTAAGACTGGATGATAAGTAAAATTGAATATAAACGTAAAAGTGCATGTGTAATCGCCTTACTAAATGAGGACAGCGTACAATAAACGTTTCAGCCACAGGGCTTTCATCGGTATAAAAGGACAGCAAACATACAAGACGACACAATTACGGGAGCAATAAACGGAAAATGTACAACCTCATTGTAGTGTGTTTTTATATAGATAAATATTGCTTTTCAATGGTAGCGAATTATGGACAACTTAAACAGAGCAGGAGAGAAGGCTAAATACATTCCATATGCAATGTTAGCGCCGTATTCTTGGTTTCACCTAGAAGGGCAAAGTGACAAACGTGGAGGTCCTCACTTGCACAGGCCTCCCAAACATTTACATGTAGCTGATACAACGTAGATGACGCTGGATTGAACACTTACACCATATGAAAGTTGGCCGCATCCTAAAACACATAATTTATGGACAACTGGCAGAGCAAAAGAACCAGAAGCGCCCAAAACTCCGATTTATAGACGTGTGTAAACGTGACGTCAAAACTCTGAACATACATCCTGCGGCATGCGATGAAATAGTTGCAGACCGCAATCTTTGGAAACACAGGAGCACGCAGCGGGGTGTAACGCAGACTTCAGCAAGACGTGGTGGCAGCTTTACAAAAATTGAAAACAAAAAAAAATACTGACGTTTCGGGCTATATGTCCCTCTTCAGTAAACGAGAACAACACAAACGAACAAGGAATTAAAGATAAACTCTACTACATATATGATGAGCAGGAAATGTAAATCAAGAAAAAAAAAAGAGGGATAAGAGATGAAAGAGAGATGTGTTACATATCGGATGATAAAAACTGATAATATGTGCATATTAGTGAGTTGAAATACATATACAATTAAAGTGAGATTTAACTGAGGCAAGATTCAAAAGCCCCATCAAGTAGATGATTTATTCAAATCAGAGAGGTGGGGGGAATGGTAGAAAAGGAGGGGGGGCGGTCAATCAATTGATTAGAGTAGAAATCGGACGATATTAGAGAGTGGTAGAATAAAGTGTGAGATGCAGTCAAGCGTATCACAGGTAATGACGATATTAGAGAGTGGTAGAATAAAGTGTGAGATGCAGTCAAGCGTATCACAGGTAATCACGATATTAGAGAGTGGTAGAATAAAGTGTGAGACGCAGTCAAGCGTATCACAGGTAATCACGATATTAGAGAGTAGTAGAATAAAGTGTGAGATGCAGTCAAGCGTATCACAGGTAATCACAATATTAGAGAGTGGTAGAATAAAGTGTGAGATGCAGTCAAGCGTATCACAGGTAATCACGATATTAGAGAGTGGTAGAATAAAGTGTGAGATGCAGTCAAGCGTATCACAGGTAATGACGATATTAGAGAGTAGTAGAATAAAGTGTGAGATGCAGTCAAGCGTATCACAGGTAATCACAATATTAGAGAGTGGTAGAATAAAGTGTGAGATGCAGTCAAGCGTATCACAGGTAATCACGATATTAGAGAGTGGTAGAATAAAGTGTGAGATGCAGTCAAGCGTATCACAGGTAATCACTAAGGAAGTGTATACTGTTATGTGAAAACGAGCAAACAAAGCTCGAAGTTACGCTGGTGACATGGCGATAAATGAGGCATAATAGGGGGATTCTGGGGAACTGGAGATGCAGGGTGGTGTAGTGTCAGACAGGAGTAGTGAATCATCTGTTCCAGAGTTGTACATATTTCACTTCTTATGTATAGTTTTTCATAATACTCTTACCTGTTTTGATCAGACACAGACCACACCTATAAAACAGCACAATGTTTTAAGAAAGTCTTGACGTATTCAACAATTACAGACTGTGCGAATCAGGCTCATTCAAGTTTATTAAATCATTCTCTTGGCACATGATGATAGTGGTAGTACTTCAATTATCAATGATGTTCTTTATTGAGATTAACTCTCAGATGCGAAGCGACATTCCTCACCTTCCCAGGGTAATACCCTGGTACCCATTTCTGCCAACGGCTGGGTCGACCGTGGGGGTATTTTTTTTTCCTAACCACGAGTACAACTCACACTGCTCCCAGCGGGAATCGAACACGGGTTGTCCGAACGTTGGTAGTACAGTCAGGTGGTTTTTACCCAACTAGGCTCTCTAGGCAACCACCGATCTTGATGGAGCTGACTCTAGTACTTATTGTCTGTGACAATTAAAATTCTATCTTAGTTTCACAACTGTCTTGCGTTACTCTTCTATTATATTTAATCTACTTACTATTGTCTCTGGAGCACGAACTTCTGAATCTCTACTTGAAAACACTTCACATCTAAATTATGTCATTTTTGACTCGCTTATCTAATTGGAATTGTTCACTTTTTGTCTAATTCTACTTGTTCTGTTCTTGTTCTATCTACTTCTCAACTAACAGATCCTAAGCAACTGCTATTCTCTCTACTAACTGCTCTTTTCTTCCTGACTTACTAACCTTTCTGATTTTGTTTCTAACTACTCCTCTTTTCCTATGTTAACTAACTGTGGAAGTCCACGCCATTTTCAAAACTGCTTTTAGCACTTTCGTCCGAAGATGAACTAAGCTCGTCTAGTAAACATTTGTGATTCGGATTCTCATTTCCAATTCAATTCCAACTGTCAAATCTTCTTGTGCATGAGGCTCAATATCTATGTCTCATTTACATAATTTATTGGCTTACTCTGTGCGCAGGCCATATGCATCTAGTCAAAATACGCGATGGTATACTGTATTTTAACTATGTGACAACATTTTCAAAACAAGGGGACATCTTGACACCTAAATGACCTTAATAACTTGTTCCAAAACATCTGTTACGAGTAACATCGCTCTGGTCAACTGGATCTGCCCCGAGTTTATTTGTCAACCTAATTTCTGGGCATGTTGACTGGTTAAGTCATGTTACTATACCCACACCCATTCCAATAACAGCTAGACAATTTCCATTGCCTCCAATTCCTTCACTAACTACTGTCGACTGTTATTCTTATGTTACTTGGGTACCGACTAAGCTATCCGACCCATCATCATCATCGAGTGCCATCTCCGCAACGAAGGTTGTCTACCATGGAGCGCCATTCTGCTCTGTCTCTTGCTTTGATAGTGCAGGTTGTCATAGGCTAGTTTAACATCTTTTGATTTTAATCGTCCATGATAGTTTTGGTCTGCCTCTGCCTTTTTTACCTTGCATTTCCCCTCCAGGATTACTTTTAGTAGGCTGTTAACAAGTCTTTTAACATGGCCCAAAAATCACATTTGTCTTGTTTGAATTGTATTTAGTAGTTCTCTTTTTATCTTTAGTTGTTTTAAAACTTCATAGTTTGTTTTCTTTTCCTTCCATCCAATTCTACCTATTCTTCTATATATCCACATTTCAAAGGCTTCAATTCTCTGTTTTGTTTTCTTGTCTAATGTCCATTTTTCTGCACCATATAGGAATGTTGAGAAGAAATAACATTTTGCTATTCTTAGTTTTAGGCCTAGTGTTATTTGTTTTGACGTTAGTATGTTCTTCATGACATTAAAATTACTTAGGTTTTCATCCTCATATATTAGGCATTGGTCATCTGCGAAGAGTAGCTCGTTGATGTTGTAGTTTTCTACCTCTATGTTATTATTTGATTTGTCCTTGTTGTTGGTTGTTTCCTGATTTATTTTTTCCATATATATGATGAAGAGGAGTGGTGAGAGGACACATCCTTGTCTTACTCCTGTTGTAACCTGAAACCATTCTGACAGACCTTCCGATGTTCTGACGGTACTTTGACTGTTTTTATATTACGCCATTATATTATTTAGTAGTTGTCCTGCTACCCCGTAGGTTTCTAAAGTTTGCCAAGGTTTGTTCCTGTCCACACGATCAAACGCTTTTTCCTGATCTATAAACACTATATTTAGTTCCTTTTCTTCATAAATTCAACTATTTCTGTACTTTTATCACCTAATCCGCAGATGTTCCAAGTGCCTATTATACGTTCTGATTGTTTTCTTTGTGTTGTTGTAGATTTCCCGCTTTTTGACATTTTCGTTCGTGATCGTAATATCGTAATAGCACAATGATGTATGGTAATTCTACTTATTCGCACGAATTATAAGAATAAATCACACACACAAAATCCATTAGAAATAGCACAAGAACGCTTGCATTTCTATTTCTACGGGCATTGACATTCAATTATAACTTAAATTTGACTCCCATCGAAAATTGTGTCGTGTTTCCCATTATGAATATAATATATTCCACTCCATATAGTGTTACACAGCTATATGGAAGAAAGGGAAAGGAGAGAGCAAGGTAGAACTGGAATATAAAGAGGCCGAATATGTCCTTATGTAAAGTAGGAAACTGCTTCCGGATATTGTCGCTTCAAGCATAGAAACTTACGATGCGAGGTGTATTCCTCACCTTCCAAGAGTACTACCCTAGTACTCATTTCTGCAAACGGCTGGGTCGACCGCAGGAATATTTTTTTTTCCCAACCACTGATACTGCTTCCAGCGGGAATCGAACACGGGTTGTCCGAACGTCGGTAGCCCAGTCGGTTGGTTTTACCAACTAGGCAGAATATGTATTGATAAGGATAATAAATGTAATTGGAGAACATACAACTAATACCAGTTCTGCTGTAATTATAAATATATTTTAGTAAATGGGGATCATGAGTCCAATGGAAGGGTGCCAACTTACTTAGGGATAAGTGGTAAAATAAAATAGTAAAGAGAGAATTTGGAAAAAACACTCTGAAGCTCCAACTCAAACAAGAAGCAGATTCATAGAGAAAGAGAATACACGACGAAAGAAATTTAAAAAAGTAAAGTTCTAGGGGTGCTGCAAAATCCTTAATCAACTATAACTGACGAAAGCACCTATATTGCTTTATAACAAATTAATATGTATTTTCTTAGTGCGTCTAATTTGTTATTACGACGGTTCCAACTCTGACTAAAAGATAAAGTGTGGACTACATTGTTTAAATAAAAATGATTTTGCATTGCTTTACTAGCAATAACAGTACATTGCTTAAATAGCAATAACAGTACATTGCTTAAATAGCAATAACAGTACATTGCTTAAATAGCAATAACAGTACATTGCATAAATAACAATAACAGAACATTGCTTAAATAGCAATAACAGTACATTGCTCAAATAACAATAACAGTACATTGCTTAAATAGCAAGAACAGCATATTGCATAAATAACAATAACAGTACATTGCTTAAATAGTAATAACAGTACATTGCTTAAATAGCAATAACAGTACATTGCTTAAATAACAATAACAGTACATTGCTTAAATAGAAATAACAGTACATTGCTTAAATAACAATAACAGTACATTGCTGAATTAAATAACAATAACAGTACATTGCTTAAATAACAATAACAGTACATTGCTTAAATAGCAATAACAGTACATTGCTTAAATAACAATAACAGTACATTGCTGAATTAAATAACAATAACAGTACATTACTTAAATAACAATAACAGTGCATTGCTTAAATAACAATAACAGTATATTGTATAAATAACAATAACAGTACATTGTATAAATAACAATAACAGTACATTGCTTAACTAAATCCACAGGGGGACTCAGACCCTTCTTGTTTTACAAGATTACAACATGATGCTCAGTAAGGGAGAAGATCAGTGTCTGGTAAATCATTTCTTTGACTAAATGTCCTTAAACATAACAGACTGTTAAACTAAACATTTGAGGCTGTTTAACTAAACATATGAAATTGTTTCAATAAACATTTTTGACTTTGACTAAACATTTGAGATAATGTATATTTAATGTTTGAGATTGTTTAACAAAACATATTAATATTTTGTGTATGTTCAATAAACATTTCCATATGTTTAATTAAATTGAAAGCTGTATTGTGATTTTAGTAATTAATCATTATTGTTGAATATCATCATTTGTTACATTCTAATTGATTCTTTAGCTCATTATTGCGCTGTTTTACACTTTCAATTTCTGTAATTAAACTTAATATTGCATAAATCATGTAGCTTAAGATAAACAAACATAGAAATAAGTGTAAACGTAATAAGAGAAGCGTAGATTACAAAGTTGAAGATAAACATAAATATTTCATATTAGATGTAAGGAAAGACTCCAAGAGAAAAAATAATTTTCAATGTAAGGGATGTTATGTAATGCCAAAATAAGGATACGGAAAGCAAGAAAGGCCTTCGTTGCACTAGGAAACATAGATGTCCAAAGAAATTAGGTGCAATTTCAGCTCCAATGTTAAGTCAGTCCTATTATGTGGCTGTGAAACATGGAGAACAACAAACATGACAATCACGAAGAAACATACCTTCATTATTGAATGCTTTCTCCGAATAAAAGGTGAGAAATGACAGGACAAAATCATTAACGTTGAATTTTGAGAAAGTACTAGTCAAATACCAGTGAACAAAGAGTTACAACGAAGACGATGGTGCTGGATAGGGCACACTGCGAAAGCCAACCAAGAGTATTACATGGCAGGCATTTTTGTGGAATCCCCAGGGGAAGAGACAAAGAGGAAGACCAAAATATTCTTGGAGAAGAAAGGTGGACGGAGAGATGAAGATGACGGGTAAGACGTGAAATGACCTTAAAAAATGCAAGAAACAATACGGCTTAAAAGTGTTTGGACCTAAGCTCCACAGGGAGCTGAGAGGAAGACGAAGTAGAACTGTAAAATAGCTGGTCCTTGTTCTAAAACACAAAACAGTGCACACACGTACACACAGAGGAACACATCACACAAAACAGTACACGCACGTACACACAAAAGAGCGCATACACAAAACAGTACACACACGTACACACAAAGGAACACCTCACACAAAACAGTGAACACATGTACACACAAAGGAACACCTCACACAAAACAGTGCACACATGTACACACAAAGGAACACCTCACACAAAACAGTGAACACTTGTACACACAAAGGAATACCACACACAAAACAGTGCACACATGTACACACAAAGGAACACCTCACACAAAACAGTGCACACATGTACACACAAAGGAACACCTCACACAAAACAGTGCACACATGTACACACAGACGAATACCACACACAAAACAGTGCACACATGTACACACAGATGAATACCACACACAACACAGTGCACACCTGTACACACAAAGGAACACCTCACACAAAACACTGTCATATCCAACTTACGCTATCATCATCAAACGTGGTAAGTCTTTACAATTCAGAACGATACAAATAACAATGTTGAGGAAATTGACCAGTTTGGATGGAAATGGCAAGATAACATAAAATAATGAGTCGGTATAAAAAAAACGACCCCCGTGTGTTACAGGGACCTCATTATGTGGGAAATAAAGAATAGTGACACTGTGACCTTCCAGGCATGTCGTAAGAGGCGACTAAGGAGCTGGATCAATGGCTTGAGAAGCTGTCATTGTAAAAAGCATTGTTATAGAAACAGAGCCATAGATTTTAGAAGCATTGATCTCTGCAATATGTGCCATTTTGGCACGCAAGGTTTCTGTTTTTGAGATTGTAGTTCTGCCCTATGTGCCGTCTTCGGCTCGACAGGACAATATATAGATAGATAAAAAAAAATACCTGAACAATGCAAAGAACAAATAAATGAAATAGTTACTCACTTTGACGGAATATCTTCTTAGTCTATATCATAAAGAACAAATAAAAAGATTTTTCACCTGGTGAGAAAGTTCTGTTAGTTTTTACGATAAAAAATAAATAGATTAGTTAGTTTTTTTGTACCTGGAGCGAATGCCCTATTATTAGTCAATACTATATATCTGTTTGTGAGAAAGACAGATGGAAGGTGAGATCGAGGTAGACCTACCAAAAGATGCAGAGACATGAATTATCGTCAACAAGGAAACTCAAATGTTACATGAAAGTGACAATAGATAAGTCAGCCAGAACACAAACTAGATCTATGTATATCTCTCAAAAATTTAAGAATAAAAAAAAAATTGAGATGATGAGGAAGAACAAGATGAATTAGGAGATTTATAAAAATACACAAAAATAACAAAATATTTTCTATAGAATTGTTATATTTTTTTTTAAACTGCTTTCTTGTGTCGGATAAATGTATTAAAATAAAACCTCCAAATCTAAAAACAGCAGTGAAGACATGGCTACATATTTTAGAAGGTTACTGTAAACCTTTCTTCTCTAAAATAAGACAAAAGTTCGAAACAAATATAACGATACTCACGTGCTATTCTTCTGTTTATTGATAATTATCTATATTTGCTTTCTGAACATAAATAATTATGTGACTAAATTAGTATTATGAATCGCCATTATTTCGACGAAGTAAAAAAAAAAGACCGTAGTAAACTTCTCACTTATGGAGTCACAATTTACAGTTCCCTATTTAATGTTCAGTTCTTGAGCTCATTTTATTCCTTGTCAAACAATTACTTGTGAAACAGTTCGAAACAAAAGAATGCTGAAAAGGAATACCCCGGACAATAATGTGCAAAACACAGCAGGAGCAACTAAAACGCGCAGGAAAAAAGAACAAAAAATGATGACAATTTCCTGCCATTTTAACAACTGTTTTATTAAGACAATTTCATGTTAGTGCGGAAATCAATGTTTGCTCAAAAGACGGATTTTCTAGTTTATTTTTTTATTCCAGTTTTTGTCAGTAATAATGACATAGCTGAGAAGAAGTTTCATTATACGTGCAGACTGCATCTCTCATTTCAATGACCGTCACACAATCAACCCTTGCTGTCCCTACTCTGTCTGCACATTTTATTGATCTCTTAATTGAATGATAATTTTTTGGGGAGTAACGAAACCTGCTTTGAAAATCAGTTTGTCTCAACTTATATTTTTAACGGTAATACATAAAACTAGACAATAAGTGAAGATAATGTTTTTTTCTTCTATTTATTACTCTTATTATTATATTTATTGTCTAAAGATTAGTTATATTTTGTGTTGTTTTATATGTTCTACTTTCTAGTAATTAAAGAAAGTTGCAGTATATCAATAGTTAGTGAACTGGTCTTTGGACGACAAAAAGATCTAGTTCGCTTTTGCAACAAACAACTTCTATGTTCACACAGCCAAAATAGACAGTGAGGCCAACATACCAGTTTTATGTTCACACAGCCAAAATAGACAGTGAGGCCAGCATACCAGTTTTATGTTCACACAGCCAAAATAGACAGTGAGGCCAACATACCAATTTTATGTTTACACAGCCAAAATAGACAGTGAGGCCAACATACCAGTTTTATGTTCACACAGCCAAAATAGACAGTGAGGCCAACATACCAGTTTTATGTTTACACAGCCAAAATAGACAGTGAGGCCAACATACCAGTTTTATGTTTACACAGCCAAAATAGACAGTGAGGCCAACATACCAGTTTTATGTTCACACAGTCAAAATAGACAGTGAGGCCAACATACCAGTTTTATGTTTACACAGTCAAAATAGACAGTGAGGCCAACATACCAGTTTTATGTTCACACAGCCAAAATAGACAGTGAGGCCAACATACCAGTTTTATGTTTACACAGTCAAAATAGACAGTGAGGCCAACATACCAGTTTTATGTTTACACAGTCAAAATAGACAGTGAGGCCAACATACCAGTTTTATGTTTACCGTCTAACAGTCTAACGTACAGTGATACCAAAAGATCAGTTTTATGTTTACCCAGTGAAACATACAGTGAAGCCAACAAACCAGTTCTATGTTCACCCCATCTAAATAGACAGTGAGACCAACAGATCAGTTCTATATTTATGGTCTAACAGTCTAACATACAGTGATACAAAAAGATCAGTTTTATGTTTACCCAGTCAAACATACAGTGAAGCCAACAAACCAGTTCTATGTTCACCCCACCTAAATAGACAGTGAGACCACAGATCAGTTCTATGTTTACCTCGTTTAAAAAGACAGTGAAGCCAACAAACCAATTCTATGTTTACCGCACAATAATCAGTGAAACTAAAAGACCAGTTCTATGTTTACCGTATAATAGACAGTGAAGCCAACAGACACATTCTGTGTCTACCTCATCTAAATAGACAGTGAGGCCAACAGATCCGTTCTATATTTACCGTCTAAATAGACAGTGAGGCCAACAGATCAGTTCTATATTTACCGTCTAATAGACAGTAAAGTCAACAGACCAATTCTATCTTTACCGAATTTAATAGTCAGTGAAGCCAGTAGACCGATCCTATCTTTACCCAATTTAATAGACGGTGAAGCCATCAGACCAGTTCTTTTTTCCTCCAAGTCTAAACAGTCTCTGAAAATACCATACTTAAGGCTAGCCGAATTATCCAAAATATGTGTAAACGATCGAACACAATGGACACTTACACCGTACTCCCGATCTGCGACGCTCCAGGAGTGACTGTATTATGTCTTTTTGCTGTAAGAAATTCTTGACAAAATTTGTAAAATATTCGCAAATCTCTATGTTGAATATTAGTTCAGAATTATTAAAACTAAATACCTTCTAAATTATGAATCAAATAAAGCATATTTAGTTTCCGAAGCTAAAATGTCGTCTACGAATTGGACCTTCGTTGCATGAATGACCCTCGTGAAGGAATATTTTGCTGAAAAAAACGTGACGAGAGAGAGGAAAGATAAAATATTAAACTATTGTACATAGCAATTCTAAATTAATAGAACACTTTATGTTTGCCTATTTATTACAAAGATGCTATCTGTTACAGAGAAACGGGCGAGTCATTAATGGAGAGGAAAACTCTCAAAGTTGATGTGCATTACAAAAATGACAAACATTCACTATGGGAGGCGCGTATCATGGCATATATGTCAAGGCGATAGTCAAGCTCCTGCCATACACAATCCAACACGTTAACGCGTATGGGCCGAACAGAAGAATGAATGCACATGCACATTAAGTACTGATGTAAATTTTGAGAGCTTTCCATTTCATTGATCCCTCACATATTTTTCTGTAGCAAATAGCTTCTTTGTATTCTTTTGCTCTCTTCACTTCCTCTTGTACCCGTTTGGGTGTCAAGGGAGATGCAAATTCTGATTCTCACCCTTTTGGCGGCTTCACTCATTGTCAATTGATGTTTCTGCAGCGTTTCTTTGCTGTTGTCTGTCCGTCTTACTCAGTCTATCTTTTGCTCTTCTCGCTTCTCCTCTTTAATATATGCATTGTATGGTAATAAACATGAGGAAGATACTGTGCAATCCATGTTTGACAAAAGAAACGCGAAAAGAGTTCTTAAATGTTATGTAGAGCCAGTCTTAACATATGGATGTGAATCATGGACAATAGGACAACATACAAGAATATCACTGGAGGCTATATAGATGTTGTTTTACAGAATAATGTTGAGAATGCCATGGACAGTTAAGAAGAATAATGAAAACGTTCTGAAAGAGGCCAAAGCAAAGAGAGAGCAAATTTCCAATATTAGGAAGAAACAATTATCGATCTTTGGACTGTAATGAGAAGCGAGAAGCTTCCGGTGTCGATCCAAGATGGAGATTTGTTTTTCTTGCGCTTGGCAAAGAACCGTTGATCAGAGGTTGAACAAGCCTCTATCGTAAAGATGCCGTTGTTAAAGAGATGTAGACCTGATATAAAAGGCCGACCCAGAGAAACACTGAGAATAACTTTGATCAGAGAGGCAAATGCAGCAGGAATCGGCTCCCTCAATGAGATCGAGATGGTTGCACAAAACAGAGACAAATGGTAATATTTTATTCAAAATCTTTGCAAGGATTGAGACTGCTAGAAAGACATTTCGAAACAGAGAAAGAATATCTGAGTCTATGTCCTATGGGCTGACTACGGCTCGAAAGGTCGATAGAATGAGAAGGGAACAGCTGAAATATATTGTAACAACTGAAAAAATCGAGGGACGAAGAGATAGAAAGAAGCAAAGAGAAAAGATACCAACCAGACAGCTTAAGAGAATGGCTTGGTAGAAGATCAACAACGGAAATGATAAACAACTGTTGAAATCAAGAGAGACATGATCACCAACACCAGCAGGCATGGTAATTGATGATGATAATGATGATAAATCACACAGCATTTTTTTTCTAGATGGGTAAACCAGTTTGTTGATTCTGTATGTATTTTAGGATTGGCTCAATGCCTATTCTTTCTCGTATAATGTCGTTGATTCCGTCTTTTCTGGTCACTCCAAGCGCTTTTCTCAGACATCTCACCTCTGTAGTTATAAGCTGTCTTTGTAATGCGTACACAAAGTCGTCCCATTCGATTATGTAAACCAGCTGTATAATATACTTTACTATTTTTTTAGTTTAACTTACCGTCATTTAAAAAAATCTAAATGATTGATATCATCATGATCATTGAGTGCCGTTTCCGCATCGAAGGTTGGCTACCATGGAGCGTCATTTCACTCTGTCTCTTACATTGATAGTGAAGGTTTTCATAGGCTGACTTGTCCATCTTTTGATGTTACTTGTCCATATTAGTCTTGGTTTGCCTCTGCCTCTTTTACCTTGTATTTTCCCTACAAAAATTACTTGTAGTAGGCTGATGCCTGATTACCACCTTAAAGCTAATGACCAATAACAAGGCTGCTGGAGAGGATAAGTTAACAGCTGAGATCCTCAAGGCAATTGATAGCCATAATTTAATACATCTCCAAAAAATGTTCAACATCATTTGGAAAACAGAGAAGACGCCTCATAAATGGAAAAAAGGAATCATTGTTAAGATCCCAAAAAAGGGCAATCTTAGAGATTGTAACAATTGGAGAGGCGTGACACTTTTGTCAGTTGCCTCAAAATTATTCTGTAAAATCATCCTAAATAGAATAAAGGATTCAATAGATACAGTAATGCGTGAAGAACAGGCTGGGTTTAGAAAAGGGAGAAGCTGTCTTGACCACATTTTCACTCTACGACTTATATTGGAGGAACACATTGAAAAGCAAAAACCTTTTGTACTTAACTTCATCGACTTCAAAAAAGCATTTGATAGTATTCATAGAGATTCTTTGTGGAAAATTCTGAAGCAATATGGCTTACCATCAAAAATCATAAATATTATCAAAGACATGTATGATGGTTACACATGTGCAGTTCGAACAGAGGAAGGACTGAGCGAATGTTTCCCAATAGAAACTGGGGTTAAACAAGGATGTATTTTATCGCCCTTGTTATTTGGAATTGTTATGGACTTCATAATGAAGAAATGCTGCACTGGTAATAAAGGCATCGAATGGATACAAGGAGACCATTTGGAGGACCTGGACTTTGCTGATGACATAGTTCTCATCAGCAATCAGATAAAAACGATGCAGGAAAACACAAATGAACTATCATCAATAGCCAGCAAAATTGGGCTTGAGGTCAATCATGAAAAGACTAAAGTCATGAAAAGTTTAATTCCAACAAGTGACAAAATATACATGGAAAACAAACCAGTAGAAGAGATCGATCACTTCATCTATCTTGGAAGTCACATTGATCGAGAAGGGGATACGAGCAAAGAAATTAGAATCAGACTGGCTAAAGCAGCAATGTCTTTCAGAAGCCTTGAAAAGTTGTGGAAATCAAAACTCATTAGCACAAACACAAAACTTAGGCTATTCAAATCAAATGTACTATCAACCCTTACGTATGCGTGTGAAAGCTGGAAAACAACAAGAGATATAGAAACAAAGTTGAACGCATTCGAAAATAAATGTCTAAGGAAAATACTTGGTATAGAATGGAACGAATTCAAACAAACGAGGAAATTAGAGAAATCGCCAATCAACCACTAATATCTTCAGTAATAAAGAAAAGACGATGGTCATACGTTGGACATGTGATGAGAAGAGATAATAATCGAATAGCAAAGCAAGCCCTCATATGGGAAACAACAGGTAAAAGAAAAAGAGGAAGACCCAGGGAGACACTGAGAAGAACATTGATGAGAGAGGCAAGAGCAGCAGGAATCGGCTCCCTCAATGAGATAGAACTGCTTGCACAGAACAGAGACAGATGGCGAGATTTGATAAAATATCTTTAAAAGAAAACTGCTAGAACAAAAATTCATATAGGAGAAGGTGTATCTTGGTCTACGCCCTATGGGCCGGTTACGGCTCGAAAGGTCAATAGATAGATAGGCTGATGCGCCTTTTAATATACCACAACGGATATACCACGTTCGAGAAAGTTAATGAACGAAATCTGTAGTAGACACTACTTCTTCTTCACTTGATGGTTCCTTGAAAAGTATGCATGATCATGCTAAATGGTTGGGACCATAGAAGGAATCTCCTGTGGTTTAGAAACATAATTTGTGACTAAGTCGAATATGCAGAGCTAAAAGGTGTAAGATATCGCAAAAATACCCTGTCAAATTTGGCACAATCTAACATACGTTAATTGACGAAGAAGCAAAAAAAATAAATAAATAAAACTTCATTTGAATCGTGCTAAATCCAATAACAGAGGAGATATACATCTTTGCTGTAACTCCTGTAAGAAGATTAGTGCATGAATTGAAAATTAAGCTTATAAAGGAATTATTTTTATTGTCATTTCCTCACAAAAACACTAAAACTGTCAATAATCTAATCAGGGGAAAATATGAGCCAGACATTTTGCTCTGCGTCGTACATGTTTTTTTTTTTCAAAACTGTATTATAATCCCATTCAATTGAAAATTCTCATGAAAATGGATGGTTTGAACGAATATTATAAACATATAATAATAAAATGAGCAGTTACAGCTTTACTTTCAAGAAGGAAAGAACAAGAGTATATGATAAACTTGGTGGACGTGTAAGAAGACTTACAAACCAACATAGAACTGGAGTCGTCAGTCGCTGGACACTGCGGGACTTGCTGAGGAGGGGATCTGAGCACCTATGGACATTTTCGGAGTGCAATGATAATGACCCGCAAATAACTCAAAAACTCAAAAGCGTATATGAGATTACCGTAAGAATGGACATTCTGCCAGTTAACATACGAACATATTTTCTATGTTGCTAGTGGTTGCTCACGGTAAAGAAGCGAGCAGACAATGCAGACAAAGAGAATTTTAGAAAACAAATAAATAATTAAACAAATCATTAATAAAAGAAGTGAGAAATAAAAAGTTTTCAAACAAATATTTAGCGATCTACCCTTGACTTATCATCACCATCGTAATCATCATCTTCTTCTTCTACCTTTCAGCTCCCTGTGGAGCATAGGTCTTCAACAAACACTTTCCTAGCCGTTCTTCGTCTTACCAATCTTTTAAGCTCCTTCCATGCCTTCCCAGACCTCTTCACCTCTGCTTCCACCTGTCTTAACATATTATGCTAATCCTATATTTAGCCATCTACCCTTCACCGTATACATGATGCTGCTTCTTCTTCTACATTATGTTTCCAATGTTAAGCAAACTATATTTATAGATGAGCTGCTAGTATCAACTTATAGGTTAACAGGAGTTCTTCATCTATCTATCTATCTATCTATCTATCTATCTATCTATCTATCTATCTATCTATCTATCTATCTATCTATCTATCTATCTATCTATCTATCTATCTATCTATCTATCTATCTATCTATCTATCTATCTATCTATCTATCTATCTATCTATCTATCTATCTATCTATCTATCTATCTATCTATCTATCTATCTATCTATCTATCTATCTATCTATCTATCTATCTATCTATCGTCCTTTCGAGCCGAAGATGGCACATAGGGCAGATCCACAATCTCAAAAATGGAAACCTTGCGTGCCAAAATGGCACATATTGCAGAGATCACTGCTAGTTCATCATAGTCTCCAATAATTTGTCTATCAATTCTCTCTCTCTCTCTCTCTCTCTCTCTCTCTCTCTCTCTCCTGGGGTCATAATTATTTATATCCTAAACGGTGTAAAATATCAGAATCGACAGAGATTTTAATTCATAATTAATAGAACAAACGCCGCTAGAGAAAGAACCATATGCATTATTGTTTTGTTACCGGCAGCACTGTGGGTGCTAATAATGGGCAATTAGCAAGAAAACAAATAAATATGTCATATAGAGAGAGATTAATGATGAAAGTTCGAGAATATCGAGGGGCTGTCAAGAAAAAGAATTATTATAACGTATTATACAATTTAAAATAACATGTACAAAAGAGACAAATATTTGTAAATAGGGATATTAAATCATTGTCATAATAATACTATATATATATAGCCGCGATAGCTCAGTGGTTAGTAAACTGGACTACAAAGGACAAGAGGTAGGGTTCAATCCCAACCGACGGCTTCTGGTTCACCTAGTCTTATATGGCTACCGGATTTTTTATGGGAAAGTAAAGCGGCACGGGCTTAACACCGACCACATTACCCCAAAAATCATGTGAGTAGTAGTATACAAGGGTCCAACTAAGTCGCATTTAGGCGCTAAATTAACAAAGATATATAGTAGGCGCGCGGCGCGCCTAATGTACACGCTAGACAGGGGGAGTTAACCGTGACCGCTGGTCCCAGTGACCCCGGAAGTGCCCTGTTTATGTCTGGTGTGTGCTGACTTTGGAGTGCTTGGTGTACTTGAGCGATAGTGATAGGTTAGTAGATTATACAACATCAGGTTTCTCATAATAAGGTTTCTTCTGGGCGCCTAATGTACTGTAGGCGCAGGGGGAGTTAACTGTGACATTTCGTGTCGGGATGTTGACTGGGGGTGTCTGTCGGCGTGACCTCGGCGCTCCGTATTTTAAAAATTCCGAATTATTTTTTAACTGTGACATTTCGTGTCGGGATGTTGACTGGGGGTGTCTGTCGGCGTGACCTCGGCGCTCCGTATTTTAAAAATTCCGAATTATTTTAAAAAAACAGTCTCCATCTGATTTCGCACACGGGTCTACGGCGTGCCAGGCCAGACACTTACCACTATGCTACAGGCGATCACAGAATTAGAGGCTGAATGAGACAGGTGAATCGTGATGCTTTTGTTGGTACCTGACAGCTAGCTAGTAGTAGAGAAAGATTGACCCGCATTTAGGCGCTAAATTAACGAAGATATATAGGGCGGCGCCCCGCGCGCATAACGCGTGCGGCACAGGGGGAGTTAACCGTGATATTTCATGTCGGGATACCCGGTGACCTCTCGTTGACCTCTCAACCTCTCAGGTTGTCTCTGAGCTCTCGCAGTGGGGGACCTGTTATGATCAAAGACCCTATTTCTCTGTGAAATTTCTCACTTGGGTAACTTAAGCTGGTTTAGCTGTCTAACAGAGAGACAGTAAATTAATGTACTTTTGATATTCTATTACTGTTGTGTTTTTTTTTTTTGTAGTGGTTGTAGTAATAGTAGTAGTAGTTAAAGTCGTTATTGAAGTTGTACAACTAGTGTGACTTGTATTTTGTAGAGTTATAACAGACAAGTGGGGGCTATGCCTTTTTTTTCATGTATAGTAGAGAGACGGTAGAGTCTTATAGTTATTTTTATGCATGACAACTTTAATGTATCTATAAAATTCATTTTGAAATTAATGGAAACATACAACTTACTCAGGGCTTGGCCAACTAACAGCAACGGTCTTGCTAATATATTTAACCCGTGGAAACATCAGCATCATGAGACTTATTAATGTCCAAATTGACCGCTTGTTCATAACACGGATACGACAGCGATGATGACTTTAACGGGTACACAATCAAAGATCCCGTGGGTTTTGTTTTAGTCGATGACAACTTTTGAAATAGTAGCTGACAACTTTTGTATTAGCAGGTGATAGCTTTCAATGACTGTTTACATGCTATGTCATTGTAGCAGTCATGTATGTCATGTCGAGGTAGTAGACACGTATGTCATGTCATTGTAACAGTCATGTCAATGTAACAGTCATTTCGTTGCAATAGTCATCTCGTTGTAACAGTCACGTGTGTCATGTCGTTTTATCAGAGACGTATGGTATGTCGTTGTAACAGTCATTTCGTTGTAATAGGCATCTCGTTGTAACAGTCACGTATGGCATGTCGTTTTATCAGACACGTATGGTATGTCGTTGTAACAGACATGTTGTTGTATCAGTCATGTCGATGTAGTAGACACGTATGTCATGTCATTGTAACAGTCATGTCAATGTAACAGTCATGTCAATGTAACAGGCATTTCGTTGTAATAGTCATCTCGTTGTAACAGTCACGTATGTCATGTCGTTTTATCAGACACGTATGGCATGTCGTTGTAACAGACATGTCGTTGTATCAGTCATGTCGATGTAGTAGACACGTATGTCATGTCATTGTAACAGTCATGTCAATGTAACAGTCATGTCAATGTAACAGTCATTTCGTTGTAATAGTCATCTCGTTGTAACAGTCACGTATGTCATGTCGTTTTATCAGAGACGTATGGTATGTCGTTGTAACAGACATGTCGTTGCATCAGTCATGTCGATGTAGTAGACACGTATGTCATGTCGTTGTAACAGACACGTATGGTATGTCGTTGTAACAGACATGTCGTTGTATCAGGCATGTCGATGTAGTAGACACGTATAGCATGTCATTGTAACAGTCATGTCAATGTAACAGTCATGACAATGTATCAGGCATTTCGTTGTAATAGGCATCTTGTTGTAACAGTCACGTATGTCATGTCGTTTTATCAGACACGTATGTCATGTCGTTGTAGCAGACACGTATGGTATGTCGTTGTAACAGACATGTCGTTGTATCAGGCATGTTGATGTAGTAGACACGTATGTCATGTCATTGTAACAGTCATGTCAATGTAACAGTCATGACAATGTAACAGGCATTTCGTTGTAATAGTCATCTCGTTGTAACAGTCACGTATGTCATGTCGTTTTATCAGACACGTATGGCATGTCGTTGTAACAGACATGTCGTTGTATCAGTCATGTCGATGTAGTAGACATGTATGGTATGTCAATGTAACAGTCATGTCAATGTAACAGTCATTTTCAATGTAACAGTCATTTCGTTGTAATAGTCATCTCGTTGTAACAGTCACGTATGTCATGTTGTTTTATCAGAGACGTATGGTATGTCGTTGTAGCAGACATGTCGTTGTATCAGGCATGTCGATGTAGTAGACACGTATGTCATGTCATTGTAACAGTCATGTCAATGTAACTGTCATTTCGTTGTAATAGTCATCTCTTTGTAACAGACACGTATGTCATGTCGTTTTATCAGACACGTATGGTATGTCGTTGTAACAGACATGTCGTTGTTTCAGTCATGTCGATGTAGTAGACACGTATGTCATGTCATTGTAACAGTCATGTCAATGTAACAGTCATATCAATGTAACAGTCATTTCGTTGTAATAGCCATCTCGTTGTAACAGTCACAGATGTCATGTCGTTTTATCAGACACGTATGGTATGTCGTTGTAACAGACATGTCGTTGTATCAGTCATATCGATGTAGTAGACACGTATGTCATGTCATTGTAACAGTCCTGTCAATGTAACAGTCATGTCAATGTAACAGTCATTTCGTTGTAATAGTCATCTCGTTGTAACAGTCACGTATGTCATGTCGTTTTATCAGACACGTATGGCATGTCGTTGTAACAGACATGTCGTTGTATCAGTCATGTCGACGTAGTAGACACGTATGTCATGTCATTGTAACAGTCATGTCAATGTAACAGTCATGTCAATGTAACAGTCATTTCGTTGTAATAGTCATCTCGTTGTAACAGTCACGTATGTCATGTCGTTTTATCAGAGACGTATGGTTTGTCGTTGTAACAGACATGTCGTTGCATCAGTCATGTCGATGTAGTAGACACGTATGTCATGTCGTTGTATGGTATGTCGTTGTAACAGACATGTCGTTGTATCAGGCATGTCGATGTAGTAGACACGTATGTCATGTCATTGTAACAGTCATGTCAATGTAACAGTCATGACAATGTAACAGGCATTTCGTTGTAATAGTCATCTCGTTGTAACAGTCACGTATGTCATGTCGTTTTATCAGATACGTATGGCATGTCGTTGTAACATACATGTCGTTGTATCAGTCATGTCGATGTAGTAGACACGTATGTCATGTCATTGTAACAGGCATGTCAATGTAACAGTCATGACAATGTAACAGGCATTTCGTTGTAATAGTCACCTCGTTGTAACAGTCACGTATGTCATGTCGTTTTATCAGAGACGTATGGTATGTCGTTGTAACAGACATGTCGTTGCATCAGTCATGTCGATGTAGTAGACACGTATGTCATGTCTATGTAACAGACACGTATGGTATGTCGTTGTAACAGACATGTCGTTGTATCAGGCATGTCGATGTAGTAGACACCTATGTCATGTCATTGTAACAGTCATGTCAATGTAACAGTCATGACAATGTAACAGGCATTTCGTTGTAATAGTCATCTCGTTGTAACAGTCACGTATGTCATGTCGTTTTATCAGACACGTATGGTATATCGTTGTAACAGACATGTCGTTGTATCAGTCATGTCGATGTAGTAGACACGTATGGCATGTCATTGTAACAGTCATGTCAATGTAACAGTCATGTCAATGTAACAGTCATTTCGTTGTAATAGTCATCTCGTTGTAACAGTCACGTATGTCATGTTGTTTTATCAGAGACGTATGGTATGTCGTTGTAACAGACATGTCGTTGTATCAGACATGTCGATGTAGTAGACACCTATGTCATGTCATTGTAACAGTCATGTCAATGTAACAGTCATTTCGTTGTAATAGGCATCTCGTTGTAACAGACACGTATGTCATGTCGTTTTATCAGACACGTATGATATGTCATTGTAACAGACATGTCGTTGTATCAGTCATATCGATGTAGTAGACACGTATGTCATGTCATTGTAACAGTCATGTCAATGTAACAGTCATGTCAATGTAACAGTCATTTCGTTGAATAGTCATCTCGTTGTAACAGTCACGTATGTCATGTCGTTTTATCAGACACGTATGGTATGTCGTTGTAACAGACATGTCGTTGTATCAGTCATGTCGATGTAGTAGACACGTATGTCATGTCATTGTAACAGTCATGTCAATGTAACAGTCATGTCAATATAACAGTCATTTCGTTGTAATAGTCATCTCGTTGTAACAGTCACGTATGTCATGTCGTTTTATCAGAGACGTATGGTATGTCGTTGTAACAGACATGTCGTTGTATCAGTCATGTCGATGTAGTAGACACGTATGTCATGTCATTGTAACAGTCATGTCAATGTATCAGTCATTTCGTTGTAATAGTCGTCTCGTTGTAACAGACACGTTGGTCACCAGTACAAAGAGTATTCTGTTATTGGATCATAGGTCACAATCTATTTTTAGTAACTAATCAGGTATTGCATCAGAGATCAAAATCTATTTTTAGTAACTCAACATCCCCATTATAGGGGAACTGAGTAACACCATCTCTTTTTGCTCCAGCATTGAAATCTGAAATTTTCACAAAAAGAGATGGTGTTACTCAGTTCCCCTATAATGGGGATGTTGAGTTACTAAAAATAGATTTTGATCTCTGATGCAATACCTGATTAGTTACTAAAAATAGATTGTGACCTATGATCCAATAACAGAATACTCATTGTACTGGTGACCAACGTGTCTGTTACAACGAGACGACTATTACAACGAAATGACTGATACATTGACATGACTGTTACAATGACATGACATACGTGTCTACTACATCGACATGACTGATACAACGACATGTCTGTTACAGCGACATACCATACGTCTCTGATAAAACGACATGACATACGTGACTGTTACAACGAGATGACTATTACAACGAAATGACTGTTATATTGACATGACTGTTACATTGACATGACTGTTACAATGACATGACATATGTGTCTACTACAACGACAAACCATACATCTCTGATAAAACGACATGACATACGTGACTGTTACAACGAGATGAATATTACAACGAAATGACTGTTACATTGACATGACTGTTACATTGACATGACTGTTACAATGACATGACATACGTGTCTACTACGTCGACATGACTGATACAACGACATGTCTGTTACAACGACATGCCATACGTGTCTGATAAAACGACATGACATACGTGACTGTTACAACGAGATGACTATTACAACGAAATGACTGTTACATTGACATGACTGTTACATTGACAGGACTGTTACAATGACATGACATACGTGTCTACTACATCGATATGACTGATACAACGACATGTCTGTTACAACATATCATACGTCTCTGATAAAACGACATGACATACGTGACTGTTACAACGAGATGACTATTACAACGAAATGACTGTTACATTGACAAGACTGTTACATTGACATGACTGTTACAATGACATGACATACGTATCTACTACATCGACATGACTGATACAACGACATGTCTGTTACAACGACATACCATACGTGTCTGATAAAACGACATGACATCTGTGACTGTTACAACGAGATGGCTATTACAACGAAATGACTGTTACATTGATATGACTGTTACATTGACATGACTGTTACAATGACATGACATACGTGTCTACTACATCGACATGACTGAAACAACGACATGTCTGTTACAACGACATACCATACGTGTCTGATAAAACGACATGACATACGTGTCTGTTACAAAGAGATGACTATTACAACGAAATGACAGTTACATTGACATGACTGTTACAATGACATGACATACGTGTCTACTACATCGACATGCCTGATACAACGACATGTCTGCTACAACGACATACCATACGTCTCTGATAAAACAACATGACGTACGTGACTGTTACAACGAGATGACTATTACAACGAAATGACTGTTACATTGAAAATGACTGTTACATTGACATGACTGTTACATTGACATACCATACATGTCTACTACATCGACATGACTGATACAACGACATGTCTGTTACAACGACATGCCATACGTGTCTGATAAAACGACATGACATACGTGACTGTTACAACGAGATGACTATTACAACGAAATGCCTGTTACATTGTCATGACTGTTACATTGACATGACTGTTACAATGACATGACATACGTGTCTACTACATCAACATGCCTGATACAACGACATGTCTGTTACAACGACATACCATACGTGTCTGCTACAACGACATGACATACGTGTCTACTACATCGACATGACTGATGCAACGACATGTCTGTTACAACGACATACCATACGTCTCTGATAAAACGGCATTGCCATACGTGACTGTTACAACGAGATGCCTATTACAACGAAATGACTGTTACAACGACATACCATACGTGTCTGTTACATAGACATGACATACGTGTCTACTACATCGACATGACTGATGCAACGACATGTCTGTTACAACGACATACCATACGTCTCTGATAAAACGACATGACATACGTGACTGTTACAACGAGGTGACTATTACAACGAAATGCCTGTTACATTGTCATGACTGTTACATTGACATGCCTGTTACAATGACATGACATACGTGTCTACTACATCGACATGACTGATACAACGACATGTATGTTACAACGACATGCCATACGTATCTGATAAAACGACATGACATACGTGACTGTTACAACGAGATGACTATTACAACGAAATGCCTGTTACATTGTCATGACTGTTACATTGACATGACTGTTACAATGACATGACATACGTGTCTACTACATCGACATGCCTGATACAACGACATGTCTGTTACAACGACATACCATACAACGACATGACATACGTGTCTACTACATCGACATGACTGATGCAACGACATGTCTGTTACAACGACAAACCATACGTCTCTGATAAAACGACATGACATACGTGACTGTTACAACGAGATGACTATTACAACGAAATGACTGTTACATTGACATGACTGTTACATTGACATGACTGTTACAATGACATGACATACGTGTCTACTACGTCGACATGACTGATACAACGACATGTCTGTTACAACGACATGCCATACGTGTCTGATAAAACGACATGACATACGTGACTGTTACAACGAGATGACTATTACAACGAAATGACTGTTACATTGACATGACTGTTACATTGACAGGACTGTTACAATGACATGACATACGTGTCTACTACATCGATATGACTGATACAACGACATGTCTGTTACAACGACATACCATACGTGTCTGATAAAACGACATGACATCTGTGACTGTTACAACGAGATGGCTATTACAACGAAATGACTGTTACATTGATATGACTGTTACATTGACATGACTGTTACAATGACATGACATACGTGTCTACTACATCGACATGACTGAAACAACGACATGTCTGTTACAACGACATACCATACGTGTCTGATAAAACGACATGACATACGTGTCTGTTACAAAGAGATGACTATTACAACGAAATGACAGTTACATTGACATGACTGTTACAATGACATGACATACGTGTCTACTACATCGACATGCCTGATACAACGACATGTCTGCTACAACGACATACCATACGTCTCTGATAAAACAACATGACATACGTGACTGTTACAACGAGATGACTATTACAACGAAATGACTGTTACATTGAAAATGACTGTTACATTGACATGACTGTTACATTGACATACCATACATGTCTACTACATCGACATGACTGATACAACGACATGTCTGTTACAACGACATGCCATACGTGTCTGATAAAACGACATGACATACGTGACTGTTACAACGAGATGACTATTACAACGAAATGCCTGTTACATTGTCATGACTGTTACATTGACATGACTGTTACAATGACATGACATACGTGTCTACTACATCAACATGCCTGATACAACGACATGTCTGTTACAACGACATACCATACGTGTCTGCTACAACGACATGACATACGTGTCTGATAAAACGACATGACATACGTGACTGTTACAACAAGATGCCTATTACAACGAAATGCCTGATACATTGTCATGACTGTTACATTGACATGACTGTTACAATGACATGCTATACGTGTCTACTACATCGACATGCCTGATACAACGACATGTCTGTTACAACGACATACCATACGTGTCTGTTACAACGACATGACATACGTGTCTACTACATCGACATGACTGATGCAACGACATGTCTGTTACAACGACATACCATACGTCTCTGATAAAACGACATGACATACGTGACTGTTACAACGAGATGACTATTACAACGAAATGACTGTTACATTGACATGACTGTTACATTGACATGACTGTTACAATGACATGACATACGTGTCTACTACATCGACATGACTGATACAACGACATGTCTGTTACAACGACATGCCATACGTGTCTGATAAAACGACATGACATACGTGACTGTTACAACGAGATGACTATTACAACGAAATGCCTGTTACATTGACATGACTGTTACATTGACATGACTGTTACAATGACATGACATACGTGTCTACTACATCGACATGACTGATACAACAACATGTCTGTTACAACGACATACCATACGTGTCTGATAAAACGACATGCCATACGTGACTGTTACAACGAGATGCCTATTACAACGAAATGACTGTTACAACGACATACCATACGTCTCTGATAAAACGACATGACACACGTGACTGTTACAACGAGATGACTATTGCAACGAAATGACTGTTACATTGACATGACTGTTACAATGACATGACATACGTGTCTACTACCTCGACATGACATACATGACTGCTACAATGACATAGCATGTAAACAGTCATTGAAAGCTATCACCTGCTAATACAAAAGTTGTCAGCTACTATTTCAAAAGTTGTCATCGACTAAAACAAAACCCACGGGATCTTTGATTGTGTACCCGTTAAAGTCATCATCGCTGTCGTATCCGTGTTATGAACAAGCGGTCAATTTGGACATTAATAAGTCTCATGATGCTGATGTTTCCACGGGTTAAATATATTAGCAAGACCGTTGCTGTTAGTTGGCCAAGCCCTGAGTAAGTTGTATGTTTCCATTAATTTCAAAATGAATTTTATAGATACATTAAAGTTGTCATGCATAAAAATAACTATAAGACTCTACCGTCTCTCTACTATACATGAAAAAAAAGGCATAGCCCCCACTTGTCTGTTATAACTCTACAAAATACAAGTCACACTAGTTGTACAACTTCAATAACGACTTTAACTACTACTACTATTACTACAACCACTACAAAAAAAAAAACACAACAGTAATAGAATATCAAAAGTACATTAATTTACTGTCTCTCTGTTAGACAGCTAAACCAGCTTAAGTTACCCAAGTGAGAAATTTCACAGAGAAATAGGGTCTTTGATCATAACAGGTCCCCCACTGCGAGAGCTCAGAGACAACCTGAGAGGTTGAGAGGTCAACGAGAGGTCACCGGGTATCCCGACATGAAATATCACGGTTAACTCCCCCTGTGCCGCACGCGTTATGCGCGCGGGGGCGCCGCCCTATATATCTTCGTTAATTTAGCGCCTAAATGCGGGTCAATCTTTCTCTACTACTAGCTAGCTGTCAGGTACCAACAAAAGCATCACGATTCACCTGTCTCATTCAGCCTCTAATTCTGTGATCGCCTGTAGCATAGTGGTAAGTGTCTGGCCTGGCACGCCGTAGACCCGTGTGCGAAATCAGATGGAGACTGTTTTTTTTAAAATAATTCGGAATTTTTAAAATACGGAGCGCCGAGGTCACGCCGACAGACACCCCCAGTCAACATCCCGACACGAAATGTCACAGTTAAAAAATAATTCGGAATTTTTAAAATACGGAGCGCCGAGGTCACGCCGACAGACACCCCCAGTCAACATCCCGACACGAAATGTCACAGTTAACTCCCCCTGCGCCTACAGTACATTAGGCGCCCAGAAGAAACCTTATTATGAGAAACCTGATGTTGTATAATCTACTAACCTATCACTATCGCTCAAGTACACCAAGCACTCCAAAGTCAGCACACACCAGACATAAACAGGGCACTTCCGGGGTCACTGGGACCAGCGGTCACGGTTAACTCCCCCTGTCTAGCGTGTACATTAGGCGCGCCGCGCGCCTACTATATATCTTTGTTAATTTAGCGCCTAAATGCGACTTAGTTGGACCCTTGTATACTACTCATGTGCTGAAGGTCTGTAAAATTTATGGTTAATAACACCATATTCCCTATACGCCACTTGGTGTGGCGGGGCTGTTTACTTATATATATATATATATATATATATATATATATATAGAGAGAGAGAGAGAGAGAGAGTGTGTGTGAAAGAAAGAGAGACAGAGAGAGAGAGAAGAGCGGATGACCTGATCGAAAAAAATTGTCGGACCCAAATCAGGAGAACTCGAGTTCGAATCTCATTAGGGTCAACAGTTGTTTTATAATAATCAGGCACGAAATTAAAATTCAGACTCGAAAACCTAGCGGCGACCGCACTGGACAACGACCGTTATTCTCCTATCCCACAATTCCTCCCGGCAGACCCCAGTAATAGGAAGATGTCGTAAAGATAGTTTTATTAGAAAGAGAGATAGAGAGAGAGAGAGAGAGAGAGAGAGAGAGAGAGAGAGACGGGGAAGGCGATAGTTTAGCCTCGTGGTATCGCAAGAAGTAATCAACTAAACAAAAAGAAAATTACTTTAATAAAGTACTAGCACATTCATAAAAACAAATGACAAATAATTAACTTTTCGTGACACCCTGATTAATGCTACAGATTATACCATTATTATACTATTACTATTATTATAACCATTGCTTTTACTGATAATTCAACCAGGAAGTCATATCTAAGGCATATCAAAAGCTGTGGACTCCAAAAGCTGGCAATGGAGATTACAACACTTTGCTGACGGCACATTTTGTCACGATCTCAACATTAGTTCTTGTTTAATTTCTGAGAAATCAGATCAGGTAAGAAATGTCCCCAGCAAGTATTTTAAAATTTAAAGTAACAATCTAACACATATAACAGGCTGTCAAACATATAAAATAATATAATAAATTATTTTGAAAGACGTAAAATAATTGCAGTCAGTTCCTGGAAACTATGTTTGCTAGTATGGGACAAGACATTTAAATTTTGTATTGTTATTCATATTAATCAAGTTAATGGTAAAGAGAATAAACTGGTTTCAACATATTCTTCAAACTGAAAAGAGATCATTGTAGTGCTGTATTTGAGCAACATTATACCAATGAAGGAACATCGTGGCTGAGTAGCTAGGCTGCTGGCTTCCTGGTCAGAAGGTTTCACGTTCAATTCCCAGTAGTGGCGAATTATTTTTAGCCGACAAGGTTTCGGGATTCACCCAGCCTCTAAAATGGGTATCGAATAATTTTCTGAGGAGATAAAGGCGGCCTGGTGTGACACCGACCATATCACCCACAAATACGCCGTGGTCATGGAAATATATGGTCACTAACACCACATTTCTCATACACCTGGCTAGCCAGGCAGTTTTTTTTAAACACCAGTCATGGCAGAGGAATGGGGAACCGCGATAGCTCAGTGCTTAGTGAACTGGACTACAAAGGACAAGAGGTCGGTTACGGTCCTGATCGACGGCGTCCGGGTTCACCCGGCCTTAAAATTTGTACCGGCTTTTTTCTGGGAAAGTAAAGCGACACGGATGTAATACCGACCACGTTGCCCCAAAATTAATGTGTGGAAGGTATGTACAAATATTATGGTCACTAACAGCACCATACTGTACGCCACTTGGCGTGACGGGATTCTTTACTTTACATTTTATGGCACAGAAATCAATCATGAATTTGTTTAACAACACATACACATACGCATACACACATATACATTTACTCTCCAAAACTGGTGGTTCAGTCTCATCTCATAATAGCAATTGAGTCCACAAAGGTTATGTAGCATGTGGAGATGTCCTGAATATATTCATAATTTGGTTTGTTCCAATTTGAGACTTCCAACAGCAATGTACATTTTCAAGCTGAAAAGCTGAATTATTATATTTTAATTGAAATATAGTTGAATAGATTAAAATCTTACGAGAAGATAAGTTTAAAAGGTTTGGCACATTTGATAATTTGTTATGTTAATTGATTCAATGTTGACCAAAAATGTTATTTAAAATTTCGGTTGCAATCTGTTCTAATCAATTTGCATCTACCATTAAAGAATTGCAAAAGGATGATATTCCGAAATGAGAAAACACAGCTAAAATATCAGTGACAAATAATTGTGACTTAAAGCAATATCCAAAGAATATCAGTGACAAATAATTGTGACTTAAAGCAATATCCAAAGAATATCAGTGCAGAAAAGCAATGATTTTGTCAGTCCCGTTCTCATCATGCAGATAATTACACTGATTATCTTCACGTTTGTGACGTTTATTTGTTCTTAATTTTTCTTTCTCATATTAAAGCGAAATTATTATTTAAACCCACAGTTAAATAAAACGACGAGGACGTCATCGCCCTGAAGCAAGAAACAAAATGATTTTTGTTCCAGAAATATGACGTCAGAAATTCAAACCTTTTTACAGGAAAATATATGGATATCACATTTCAGTATTCGATTTCAGACAAAACCCTTCAATTTATTATGTCAGATATTACACTTCAATTTATTATTTCAGATATTACACTTCAATTTATTATTTCAGATATTACACTTCAATTTATTATTTCAGATATTACACTTTAATTTATTTTTATTTTTCTTCTTTTTCCTTCCTCATCTGCCTTGCAGCGTCGAGGGGAGATATAATTTGCGGTCTTTTGCTCTTCTGTTCGTCTCTGCTGCTGTTATGTTTCCTAGTGCTTCTAATATTCCATCGACCCATCTTTTCCGTGGTCGACCCTTGGGTCTGGTGTTCTCACAACGTTTGTTGAAGGCTCGTTGTGTTGTGTTTTGTTATTTTTGCCTTGTCACTTCGCCAAACCATTGTATCTGTTGTTTCCTTATATATTCTATGGCGGAGGCTATTCCTAGCTTTTTTCTCAGTTCCTCATTTCTGATCTTATCTCTCAGACTGTTTCCTGTCATTCGTCTAACACATTTCATCTCTGTAGAGGTCATTTTCATTATTGTTCTTGTATCTAGGGTCCAGGTCTGGCATTGGTAGCACAACGTTGGGATGAAGATTGTATCGTATAGTGCTCGTTTTGCCTCCAGAGTTATTTCCGTGTTGGACAATAGTGGTGATAACTGTCCGATGATTTGACAAGCTTTGTTGCATCTTGATTATATCTCTGCTGTTTGAGAATTATCGTCTGTCATTAGACTTCCTAGGTATTTGAATTCCTCTACTTGTTTTAGTTGTCTGCCTTCTATAGTTATGTTGATGTTCTGTTTATTTTTGGCGAAATTCATGACTTCTGTTTTGTTGATGTTGATTTTCATGTTGTATTTTGTGCCTTAGATGTTGAGTTTGTTTAAGTGTTCTTGTAGGTCTTCTATTGTTTCATGTATTAGTGCATGATCGTCTGCAAATAAAAGTTCGTTGATCTCCTCTGTCTGATGGGTTGGCTAGCTTGCTTATATGGTCCATGTATGTAATAAATAGTAGAGGGGATAGTACGCACCCCTGTCTTACACCAGATCTAACTTCGAAGTGGTCTGTGTAGCCTGCTGCTGTTCTGACCCTGCAGCTGCTGTTGACGTAGAGACTTTTAATAAGGTTGGTTAGATGATGGCTTACTCCGTATGTTGTTAGTGTCTCCCACAGTTGTTCTCTGTTTACTCTGTCGAATGCTTTTTCCTGGTCAATGAAGGCTATGTATAAGTTTTTATTGTGTTCTGTCGTTTTTTTCTGCAAGCTGTTTTAATGTGAATAGTGCTTCGGTACATCCTCTGTTTTTTTCGGAACCCCATTTGAGAATCGCTTAACTGTAGTTCTATTATTGGTCTCAGCCTTTTTTGCAAGATTTTGGCGTATAGTTTTCCTACATGGCTGAAAAGAGATGTATCTCTATTTTGATTGCAGTCTCTTTTGCTACCTTTCTTTTTGCATATTGGTATGATGATTGCCTGTTGCCAGTCTTCTGGGCTTGGTGATGCCATTCTGCATTGAATATTCTGTGCAGCCATTGCACTCCTGTTTCTCCTGCTGCTGCTCTTATTTCTATTGATATCTTATTTATTACCGGTGCTTTATTTCTTGGTGCGTATTTGATTACTTCTTCGATTTCCTCTTTCATGGTGTTGGGTTCAGTATTTGTGAGTTCTAGCGTGGCTTTTGTTGTCTTATTGGTAATTGGTATGTGTAACAGGTCTTCAAATATTCTTTCCATCTCTGTTGCATACATTGGTTATTTGATATTGGCTGTCCGTCTTTGTCATTTATCAGCTCAGTAGGATCATGGTTTTCTTTTCTCGTTCTTGTGGCTTTTACTGCTTTGTAGAAATCTCTTGTGGCTGTCTTGAAGTCCCTGCTCATGTTTTGTCCGAATTCTGTCCAATTCTTTTGTTTAGCTTCTTTGATCAAAATTTTAACTCTTTTTCGAAGTAAGGCATATTTTTCATATTTGCTTGGTTCTTGTTCTCCCTCCAAATTGTAAACAGTTTCTTCTTTTCTTTAATTGCTTCTCTGATTGTTTCGTTCCACCATGGGGTGCTTTGTTTCCCCTTCTCTTGTTCTTAGCTTCGTTCCACAAACTGTTTTAGATATGTTGGTTACTGTTTCCTTAAATTGCTTCCACTCTCCTTCTACTGTGCATACTTCGTTAGGGAGTTTCTTGAATTCCTCTCTTAGTTTTTCTTCTAGGGTTTTCCTTGATTCTTGATCTTTTAATTGTTTTATTTTTATTGTCTGTTCTTTTCGCTTCTTGTGTTTGTTTTCGTATATTCTCTTTATTTTTGGCTGTCTTGGTGTGATCATAACCATCTTGTGATCCATGTTGTCTGTATTATTTGGGATTGTTCTACTGTTGGTTACTCTTTTCTTGTTCTGTTTTCTTGTTAGTATAAAATCTATCTGGCTTCTGCATGTTGTGTCATTCCATTTGTACCAGGTGTATACTTGCGACTCTCTGTGTTTGAAGAATGTGTTGGTGATAAATAAATCATTTTGATTGCATAGATCCAGCAGTCTGCTTCCATTTTCGTTTATTTCAGCCGTTTTATTGCCAAAGGGTCCTAAGATATCACTGTTCTCACTGTTGCTTTTCCCAAGCCTTCCATTAAAATCTCCCATCACTAACATGTCGTCGCTTTAGTCAATATTGTTAATGATTTCACTCAGTGTGTCGTAGATTTCTTCGCTGTCTCTTTCATTGTTGTTGCATGGTGCATAGATTTGAATGTAATTTGTTTTTCGATCGTCTTCTAGTAGTTTAATTGTGATAATTCTTTCTGGATGGTATTTTATTTCTAGAATGTTCTTTGCGCGTTCTGGGTCGATGATAAAACCTACTCCACGTGTTACTCTTTCTGTGTTGTCGACTCCTGAGAATATTTTCGTGTAGTTCATGTGTGTTTTCTTTATCTGTTTTCCTTTTACTCTGGTGTCCGCTAATCCTAATATTTTAATTTTCCTTTTTGTAATTTCTTCTATAAGTTCGACTTCTTTATTTGTTATCCCGCATATATTTATCGTCGCTAATTTATGTTTTATCTATCTCCATCTTCCTATGTATTTCTCTGAGCATAAAACATTTATCCCTTACCGACCTGCTGAGTCAGTCGTAAGTTAAGGGCTTAACTTAAGAAAAACACACGTTGGGGGTTTAGCCCGACTGATGTTTCCCCCCAGTGTTTGATCGCTAAGGTCTCACATGCGATCTTTTACGATCTAAATATAAAACTTTAGCTGATTACATTTAAAAAAGTACTTATCAGTTCTTATCCTCCTCCTTGATAGAAAACTTTACGCAACTTTTCGAAAATTATATTCCGTTGGAAACACTATATTCAATCACTTTAATCACACACACTACACTCCGAAAATAAAACAACCGCCATCTTGGTCTTTGAAATTTAATTTATTATGTCAGATATTACATTTGATTTTATTACGTCAGATTCACACTTCAATTTATTATGTCCGATATTACAGTTTAATTTAGTATGTCCCATATTACACTTTAATGTATTATTATTCTGTGTAATACTTTTGAACCACTTCAATAAAATATCAATGTGAAGAGTGAGTGGAATGTATTTACCTCATAACGTCTTCATCTATTTATGCAGCAACAGTTTGATCATTATAACTAAAATATAACTTTACGACTAA
Source organism: Megaustenia siamemsis (assembly GCA_032433765.1). NCBI lineage: Eukaryota > Metazoa > Mollusca > Gastropoda > Stylommatophora > Ariophantidae > Megaustenia > Megaustenia siamemsis. The sequence goes on along the minus strand of JAVIAB010000073.1, from coordinate 18,892,136 downwards.
TGCAAGCAGCTGTGAATAAAGAAAGAAATGGAGGCACATAAAACAAACATATTGACGCGTAAGTTGTAGCACGTTGTGAAAATGATCAATAGAAGGATTGAAGGATTTTTGTACTAAATATGGCTAGTCAAGAAAACAGAACAGAAAACTGAAGCCTTTGAAAAGTGGATTTGTAGAAGAATAGGAAGAATTTGGTGGAAAGAAAAGAAAACAAACGTTGAAGTCTTAAAAGAACTAAAAATACAAAGAGAACCACTAAACACAATTCAAACAAGACAAATGCGATTTTTGGAGTGTTATTGGTTATTGGTTATGGAAGGCCTCAGTATCACAGCAAACGAATTAAAATCCATAATTGCTCAACCGCCCGTGCCAGTGGAATCATCCGAATTACTAACTCATCTCCCAAACAAAGAAAGGTAACTGTAGTCCCCATCGTAGCAGTCTCAGCACACGCCAAAGACACAAGGCGAAACCGCGCAGAAAGTGAACACAACCAACTGTTCCCTGTCATACGATATCAGCATTCATCGTAAACAAGCGGGATATCGAAGCAGGATCAAAACGGATGAGACACACAGCTCACGGTGTGCACAGAGCACTTAACTCAGTAGCTCCTGCAACAAGCCAGACTTGGAATATGAGGAAACTGCAACAAGGAACACTTTTTAGACATAGCCTTCAATGGTTCCTGCCGCCTATCCACCATATACCATGGGAGTTCACGTCCTCCCGAAAATGATGATCGTCATAGCACTTGATGATGTTAGGCCATCATGATGACTCCAATTCCAAGCATATAGACACACAGTGGTGGCAAGTTATCATTTCCAATCCAACAGAAGCCACATGACCTGTAGTTAGTAAAACCACAGAGAGAATATTATTTTGTAACCTTCACTGATTCACTCTTAGATGTGAATGTGTAGTTTACACAAGAGGAGAAGTTTTAAACTACAGTGATCCCATTTAAGGCAATTCTGGATAGCAAGGCAAGTCTCCTTTATAGCAGCAGAACTTGATGTTCTCCGCTCCCTTCTTGTAGCTGCCGCCACACGATTCTGATGTCTCAATTAACTTGGACATCATTCAAGAACAATGTCAGATTAACATTCCATAGATATGGCTCTGCTGATGAAATGCTTGGTGCAACAGTTGTATCAATCATACTGGAGACTCCTGGTCTGTGGTCATTAATATCACAGACGGCACATGGTGTTGTTATATTCAGTGTTTCTTTCTGGGGTGTAAATTGTTGGCACACACATGGAGAGTGGTTTGTGGTCGCAGTAATCCCATTAAAGGCAATTCTAGGGTAGCATGGCATAGCTGTTTCAGAACAGTACAATCCTGTGATGTTTTCTGTGTTCGCTATAAAGCTGCTGCTGCTACACAATCCTGACCAATTATAGGTGTGGACATTATTCACTTGCAATGACAAAACTGCTTTGTTTACATCATAAACCTCTGGAAGCGAATCATTTATGGGATATATATATATATATATATATATAGATATAATATTTTATATCTTCATTGAGTCCCCAAAAAACAGGTCTTTGGTTAAAAAGCACATATGCTTTGAGTTAAACACACAATGAGCCCACTTCATAGATTCAAAATGATCCTTGCCAATGCCATCCGTTTGCACAAGTTAGGTCCTTAGCTACCAAACGTCCGAAACGAAGCCATCGAATTAACGACTTTATCTACAGCGAAGGTTAACGAACTGTGAACAAACATTTATGTTAAAACCCTTGAAAACATTTTCAAAAATCTGCCAACTCGCTGCAATAACATATATCGTGTTGTTCAATGTAAACATTGCTTAGTCCATAGCTCGAATATAAATAAGCTGCCATTTTGGTGCGTTCCATGACGTCATTTTGGAGTGTGTTAAAAGACACAGCAGCCTGCTGAAAGTAATCTTTGGAAGGGAAAATACAGGGTAAAAGAGGCAGAGGTAAACCAAGACTAACAATTACGATTAACATCAAAAGATGGACACGTCAGCCTATGACCTGCAATATCAAAGCAAGAGACAGAGCAGAAAATGGAGCTTTATGGTAGCTAACCTTCGATGCGGAGACGGCACTCAATCATGATGAAGATTTGGCTAAAGATTAGTCGACACTATCGAAGATCAGTTTATTGATTAACGACTAGAGGAATAAAGGTTTAGAAATCGCTATACCTGGGCTAAATGCTGAAGGTAAATCTTCGTATTTAGTCATAGCAAACGTTTAGTCTAATACCTGCGTTAACATTTTGTAAACGATAATTAAAGAGACATTTACTGGACTGTCAAACCAAATGACACTATGCCAATGACAGAACGTTGCTACTAAACGTTACAACACTGCCGTTAACTATCACAGATAATACATTGATTTTAAGATCGAGCTAAAACAAATAAGAAAAAATACCAGTGGGAATAATAGGATTACAATGTTGAGAGTAATGAAAGCTTGGAGAGTAATTAAGCACAAAATAGAGAGGGAAAGAGGAATAAATTAAAAGTCGATGATTATGTATAAAGGAATTAAACACACAATGCTAAAGAATGTAAACGAATAAAAGAAAAAAGAACATCATAATAAAACGTGTACAGAAGGCAATAGAAAAAAGACAATGTCAATGTAGAAGTTAATAACAATAATTGCAAATGTTTTGAAATTAAAAGAGGATGATAAAGTAGAAGAAACATGAAGACGATAAGAAAAGCGAGAAGGAAGAAGAACAAATGAAATAAAAGATAAGATTAAATTGAATGTTAAGAATGAAAGAACAAAAAAAAAGAAAGAAAAGAAAAAGAAACAAAGAGAGAATATAACCATGTAATTGTATGTGCAAGGAAAAGAAAAAGTAAAGAGAGAAGAAAACACGAATGAGTATTAAAATGAATGAAGAATATGCTGACATAAAATATTGAAGCATAAGGAAGAAAAATAACAAAGACAATACGAACTTGAAGAAAATATTTGAACATACCGCTATTTCGTTGTATTGTGCAAACTATAATAGAACAATGTGTGTTACAGAACAGGGACAATAAAGAGATCAATTTTAAACTGGTCTGAACACTTGCAATCACTTGACCAATTCTATATAATAAATATTTGCCTTTGATTTTGTTGCAGTTTGTGGCAACAATTTACAATACCCTTTCATGGCCCATTGATGTGCCAGTTAGGCTACCTGTCAGGGAAAGCGAAGTGACTGTAACAGACTTTACCACCGGTTATCAATTTCCAAGCCAGGTAGGTTTAATGAAAAGACATTTTAATGTCTTTTTTTTTAATAAACAAAACGGCCAATTTGAGGCTGATGTATAGATTGTATTTTTTTTTTTTTTTTTAGCGTTCGTCAGCTTTTTTACCTCTGACGAAATCCCTAGAGGCTAGGAACTGAATTTTGCGTGTTAATCCATTTTATCCCTGGCAGCCGTGTGCACAGGCTTCCCTCGCCGCGCAGGCAGATACTTCGTAGGTACTCATATTTTTTTTTCGTTGTTGAGTAATTGACGCTTCAAGCCGGACCTCGCTGCTGAGACCAGGGGTGGTTGCTGCAGAGAGAAATCATAAATAAAAATCCCAATAGGTGCAGCCGGGATTTGAACCCACAACCTCTCTGTCACAAGGCCGACGTCATGTATCGAGACCAACCAGTCCCCTGATTGTATTGTGAATTCGTAATACCTTTATATATATCATGGATTACTGATACTAGAGGATTACTGATACTAGAGGATTATTGATACTAGAGGATTATTGTGATAAAGCTTAGGGAATGGTTGTAGTTGCTCAGTTCCTGTCAAGAGACTGCGCTCTAACGAAGATGATTTCTGTTATTAGATAATTCATCATCATCATCATTGAGTGCCGTCTCTGCATCGAAGTTGGCTACCATGGAGTGGGGAATAATAGAACAAAGAAGTATGTGTTAGCACTCGGAAATAATGACAGACAAACAACAACAGAAAAAAAACAAAGAAGAATATATGGTCCGAAGCGGGATCGAACCCGTACTCAGTGGCACCACGCCTTGCCACGAGAAGCCAAACGCTTGGTACACTGCCACGCAGCCAACTAATAAATTGGCTATTGTAAGCAGTGTCTTACACGAAGGCGTTCTCATGACTATAGCATAGGGTTACGATCACATATCGGAAATAAATATATATATTTATATATACCCTATGCTATAGTCATGAGAACGCCTTCGTGTAAGACACTGCTTACAATAGCCAATTTTTTAGTTGGCTGCGTGGCAGTGTACCAAGCGTTAGGCTTCTCGTGGCAAGGCGCGGTGCCACTGAGTACGGGTTCGATCCCGCTTCGGACCATATATTCTTCTTTGTTTTTTTCTGTTGTTGTTTGTCTGTCATTTTTCCGAGTGCTAACACATAATTCTTTGTTCTATTATTCCCTATTATCGCCTCGGAAGTTCCCTATATAATAATATTTATTTATTATTATTCGTATCTACCATGGAGTGCCATTCCACTCTGTCTCTTGCTTTGATAGTGCAGGTTGTCATAGGCTGACTTGTCCATCTTTTGATGTTACTCGTCCATGTTAGTCTTGGTCTGCATCTGTCTCTTTTGCTTTGCATTTTTTCGTCCAAGATTACTTAAAGTAGGCTGCTGTGTTTTTTAACACGCCCATAAAATATCATTTCAATTGTGTTTAGTAGTTATCTTTTTATTTTTAGTTATTTTAAAACTTCATCATTTGTTTTCTTTTCTTTCCATTAAAATTCTTCCTATTCTTTCTATAAATCCACATTTCAAAGGCTTCAATTATTTTCCGTTCTGTTTTCTTGTCTATTGTCCATGTATCTACACTATATAGGAATGTAGAGAAGATATAAAATTTTGCTATTCTTAGTTTTAGCCGTGATATTTGTTTTGATGTTAGTATATTTTTCATGGCATTAAAATTTCTTTTTGCCATTCCTATTTTTTTGTATTAGATGATTACACATATCTATTCCGTCCAACCTTGCCACACTCTGGATTCTCGTAGATGCTAACACATCATTCACTGCAACACGCTGTCATTATGAGTGCGGTACAAGTCACGGTGGGATCCGCGATAGCTCAGTGGTTAGTGAACTGGACTCTAAAGGACAAGGGGTAGGGTTCGATCCCACCGACGGCTCCGAGTTCACCCAGCCTTAAAATGGGTACCGGATTTTTTTTCTGGGAAAGTAAGTCAGCACGGGCGTAATACCGACCATATTACCCCAAAAATCATGCGCTGAAGGTCTGTAAAATATAGGGTCACTAACACCATATTTCCCTATACGCCACTTGGCGTGACGGGTCACTAACACCATATTTCTCTATACGCTACTTGGCGTGACGGGTCACTAACACCATATTCCCCTATACGCCACTTGGCGTGACGGGTCACTAACACCATATTTCCCTATACGCCACTTGGCGTGACGGGTCACTAACACCATGTTACCCTATACGCCACTTGGCGTGACGGGTCACTAACACCATATTTCCCTATACGCTACTTGGCTTTACTTTACTTTTTTTTTTACAAGTCACGATGTCATTGTATTTTGGCGCCATTTTGATCACCCTACACGTGTTATTTTGACGTTGATGTCAGTTCGGTTTGATTTATGTGTAGAGCAGGCGCGTCAATTTTGTTATGGATAAACACGCACCAGGAGAACATGTTGACCTTGTTTTGATATGTGTAGAAAATAACAGATCGATTATTGCAGCCCAATGTGCCTTTTGACGAGAATGTCCTAACCACTCTGTGCCTTATATGAGGTCAATTAAATATTTCTGGGTAATGGAAAATCATCGTTGCCTTCAAACACAATCATTACTTCCAAGACAGAAAATAATCTGAGAGATGAGATCAGAAATGAAGAACGCAGAAAAAAAGCTAGAAATAATTCCCGCCAAAAAATACATAAAGAAACAAAAGGTGTTTGTTATTAAAATGTAGTCGTAAAAGTCATAAATAGTAATAAAGCGAGGAGTAAAATACATTTCTATGTCTTGAAGAAGTAATAATCTATCCTAATTACCTGGCGGAAGGAATAAAAGTGTGACATAGTTAACCCTATGGGTTATATGGTGATATAATTTTTTTGATAATCTAATAATTTGATTTTGATAATTTTTTTAATTTTTAATAATTCTTGACACCGATATTCCGATTGCTTACGATATCGTATGACGGGAAACATGGCTATGTTCACTTTCTGTGCGGTTTCGCCTTATGTCTTTTGGCGTGTGCTGAGACTGCTATGATGGGGACAGCTACTACCTTTCTTTGTTTGAGTCCGTCAATGAGATGAGATGTTAATTCGGATGATTCCACTAGCACGGGCAGTTGAGCACTTATGGGTTTTTATTGGTTTGCAGTGATACTGAGGCCTTCCATAAAAATAACCATCCAACTGTTTAAAAAAAACCCTGAGAATTAAGAAAGTCATTGCAGATAGCCATGAACAGTAGACAAGAGAAACGACAATTAAAGGTCACAGAGATGGAATTCCTCAGAAGAATGTTGGGAATTTCCTTGGCAGCTAAAAAGACAAAAAGAAGACATCCTCAAAAAGGCCAAATACAAAAAGGGAGCTCCTAAAACATCACAAAGAAATTATCAACATTTCTGGGCACATAATTAGAAGAGGAAAGAATACTTGGTTACAACTGGTAAAATAAAGGGGAGAGAAATTGCGGACGACAAAGAGAGAAGCTACTAATTAATTAGCTTTTTCTCATGGCACGGGAAACGTTAAACATTAGAATTGATGCGATGTGCTGTGGATAGATAATTGTGTAAGGGCATGATCGCCTAACCAAAAGCGGCATGGTACTTGATGATAATTGCAGATAGCAATTCACTATCCAAAATTGTGAAGCATACGATCCATGTCGATTCCGTTTCAATATTTGATGATCATCATGATCACCATCATGATCACATCATGATCACCATCATCATCATCATCGTTCATCATCATGATCACCATAATCATCGATCATCATCATGATCACCATCATCATCGATCATCATCATGATCACCTTCATCATCGTTCATCATCATGATCACCATCATCATCGATCATCATCATGATCACCTTCATCATCGTTCATCATCATGGTCACATCATCATCGATCATCATCATGATCATCATCATTATCATCATCGTCCATCATCATGATCACCATCATCATCGATCATCATCATGATCACCATCATCATTGATCATCATCATCATGATCACCATCATCATCACCATCATCATCATGATCATCGTTCATCATTATGATCACCATCATCATTATGATCATCGTTCATCATCATGATCACCATCATCATCGATCATCACCATGATCCCCATCATCATCATCATCGTTCATCATCATGATCACCATCATCATCGATCATCATCATGATCACCATCATCATTGATTATCATCATGATCACCATCATCATCACCATCATCATCATGATCATCATCATCATCATGATCATCGTTCATCATCATGATCACCATCATCATCATGATCATCGTTCATCATCATGATCACCATCATCATCCCCATCATCATCATGATCAGCGTTCATCATCATGATCACCATCATCATCCCCATCATCATCATGATCATCGTTCATCATCATGATCACCATCATCATGATCATCGTTCATCATCATGATCACCATCATCATGATCACCATCATCATCACCATCATCATCACCATCATCATCATCGTTCATCATCATTGAGTGCCTTCTTCGCATCGAAGGTTGGCTACAATGGAGCTCAATTCCACTCTGCCTCTTGCATTGATGGTGCAGATTGTCATAGGTTGACTTGTCCATCTTTTGATTTTACTCGTCCATGTTAGTCTTGCTCTGCCTCTTTTACCTTGTATTTTCTCTTCCAGTATTACTTTGATTACGCTGTTGTGTCTTTTAACAGGCCCCAAAATTTTCATTTGTCTTGTTCTAATTGTGTTCAGTAGTTCTCTTTTCATTTTTAGTTGATTTAAAACTTCATCGTTTGTTTTCTTTTCTTTCCATCCAATTCTACATCATCGTTAACATCTCCTAATCGTTTATTTCCGTGGAATCTAGATAGACAAGATCAATTATTGTTCTTACTTTAGAGTCTCTGGACATTTCACTCACTTAGTGCAAACACATTTCAATCAAATTGTTCTGTCATGTTTTCCGTAGCGGAATAATTGTATTTAGGTCTTTTTGTTCCCTCCTTGTACAACAGGGGTCGACCAGTTAGACCTAGACCTGATGTGAAGGGTCGGCATAGCTTTCTTGATGTAGACATTATGAATCGTGGATAAAGTCTGACAAATTTAGTGAACTGGTCAATATGGACTTAGAAAACCAGTGCAGCAGTGGCTGCCGCTGTTTTCAATTTCAAAAGCAGTGCTCAAATTTGCGTGGGATCCTAGAGAGACTTTGTTATTGCATTGGTTGAATCGTCACTTTGGAGATAAAGTGAATCGGGGCTCAAATTTGCGTGGGATCCTAGAGAGACTTTGTTATTGCATTGGTTGAAGCGTCACTTTGGAGATAAAGTGAATCGGGGCTTAAATCTGTGTGGGATCCTAGAGAGACTTTGTTATTGCATTGGTTGAATCGTCACTTTGGAGATAAAGTGAATCGGGGCTCAAATTTGTGTGGGATCCTAGAGAGACTTTGTTATTGCATTGGTTGAATCGTCACTTTGGAGATAAAGTGAATCGGGGCTCAAATTTGCGTGGGATCCTAGAGAGACTTTGTTATTGCATTGGTTGAATCGTCACTTTGGAGATAAAGTGAACATCGATTCAATCTGTGAGTATGGCGGAAGGTACAGAAATGGCATCTTGCTGTAACTGAAAGCACAACAGATCTGCATACACTTGTAGTCTTTTTTAGACTTTTTGCAGTCTTTAGTACAGATTGGCATCATCACAGTCGAGGCATTCCATATCCGCTCCTCCGCCCGTTCCAGCAACCATTAAAGTGTTCGTCCACTGATTGTTCCTGCCTTGCATTGATTGAGCGTGTTGCGTTCTTTGCCACTGAGGATGCTTTTCCTGCTTTCGTCCTTTGTGGCGCCGTGTTCCTTATCGTCATCCTGTGAGATGTGTTTATGTTTTTAAAGCCCCCGCAATGTCGTACGTCTCAATTCTTAAGGTTCCCTGCTCATTGACAGACCCCGCCAACCTGACAGCTTTCTCTTTGCAACGAACGTCTTTTTAGAAACTCAGGATGAGTAGTTGCCGGGTGAAGGCACAGAGAGTTCCAGCCTAACGACCTCCAATCAAACTGGCATCTCATTCGCTGAGTTTGGGAAGGTAAATACATTAAGGAAGATTACTGCCCTTTTCACCCTCAAATGATGTTGTCTACCATGGTAGATATTTATTTGTCACTTATCTACGATATCGTACATATATTACAGTGCAACTTTTATATATGGTAACGTATTTCCTTTTATATATAAAGAAAACAAATATAAAATATATAAATGATTAAATACTGTACATGTCCTAAAGCGATACATCGAACCTGTGCTACTATATGGAAGCGAGTCATGGACGACAAGAAAACCAATCCATAAAACATTATAGACAGCTGAGCTGTGTTTTATCAGAAGAATGCTACGAATTCCGTGGATAGCAACAATTACAAATGAAGAATGTTTGAAACTAGCTGGAGAAAACAGGAATATCATAAAAATCATAAGGAAGAGACAATCTACATGTATTGAGCATATCATGCGAAATGAAGGCATTGGGAATATTATAACAACAGGCAGAATGAATGGAAAGAAGAGCAGAGGAAAACTAATAGAAACAAATATTGAACAGCTTATCAAAATGACATAATGAAAGATCACCGACTGAAATTATGAGATGCATGAAGGACCGAGTAATGTGAAGAAAAATGATCGCCTGCGCCATCCGGCATGACACGTGATGATGATAACGATTATGCAAGGCGCGAACAGAACTGCAGAAAACATGTACAATAAAATAAAATAGTATCAAGCAGCTATACTTGTAAAGAGACGGGACAAACTACGACATTCCGGCAACAACCTTCATCAGGTACATAACAAATATTATTATAATGCCGCCATTTTCACATCAGTGTTCAACCGTTGGTCTGTGGACTTCCGTGGTTATATTTGTTGCTTTAGAATAGTACTTGCCTAGAATATTTATAGTTTTGCACTTGATGAAGACTATTGCCGAAACAAAGTTTGTGATCTCTGCTAATTTAGCTGCTTCATAGCATGTAATGTTTATTTTACATTTCCTTTTATATATGTTAAAGCGCATACTTGTATATGTTGAAGGGCATACCTGTATATGTTAAAGACATACCTGTATATGTTAAAGACATACCTATATATGTTAAAGACAAACCTGTATATGTTAAAGAGCATACCTGTATATGTTAAAGACATACCTGTATATGTTAAAGACATTCTTGTATATGTTAACGACATACCAGTATATGTTAAAGATCATACTTGTATATGTCAAAGAGCATGCTTGTATTTGTTAAAGAACATGCTTGTATTTGTTAAAGAACATGCTTGTATTTGTTAAAGAACATGCTTGTATTTGTTAAAAGGCATCACTTCATATACATGTTGTAGTGGATCCTTTAAATATATTAAGGTACATCCTTTATCTTCTGTTTAAGTGTAGACTAGCACATAACGTGACCTTTTACTTAAGTTATTTTACTATTTGTTTCTTTTTATTTGTTAGTTTAACTTAGATTAGAGGTCACAGAGATGAGATTTCTCACAAGAATGTTGAAAGTTCTCTGGACAACTAAAAAGACCAAAGAGGAAGTTCTCAAAGAGGCCAACACATAAAGGGAGCTGCTAAGAAACATCAGAAAGAAACAATAAACTTTTTTTCGGGCACATCATGAGAAGAGGAAAGTTGGAATACTTGATTACAACTGTCAAAATACAGGAAAAGAGAGGTCGCGGACAACAACAAGAGAAAATACTGGATAGCTTGGTGTCAAGGTGGGGAAAAACAGTCAACAATAGAACTGATACGATGCACGGTAAATAGAAGATTCTGGAAGAACATGATCGCCTACGCCAACCGGTATGGCACATGATGATGACTATTTGTTTAATTGTAGTAAAGATCTTGCATCTCATATTTATATATCAATATCGGGACATTACAACATAATACACTAAGCTGAAATCTTATTAACAAGCGTACCCTGAGTTTATTCAAATAAATAAGCTCTTAAAAATAGGTCTTGTGAACTCACATACTAAGATCGTGTTCATTTATACACGATAACGCTCGCTGTCTAGAATTCGTCCAGGAAAATTCAATTTCCGACCTTAAACCAACCGCTGATTTGTGGGCAGATTGGGACTAGTCAGCTGCACAATTTGAATAGCAATACTTTACCGAGAACGAAAGATCAGTTGATAAACTACAGTCAAACTGTCAATTCTGGCTCAATTTTTATTTTACCTTCGAAAACATCAGGGAGAGCTAGAGAGAAGGTGCTTGAGAAAGAAACGATTGATAGTTAGATAGGAAAAGAGGAAATATCGGAACAGATATCAAAGAGTTGAAGAGCAAGGTTTGGTAGACAGAATTAATAGGCAATTGTGGAGAGAGAAAGTTATGGAGAGAGAAAGTTATGGAGAGAGACATCAATTCTTACGCCAGAAAGCTTGATACTTGATAATGCGGATGATGTTTTGTTACATTTTAAATGTAATAATAAAAGCAATGTAAGTGTGGAGTAGTTATTATATTACTCTCTAACATCTACTACCTATAATTGTCGAGTTGTGTTATTATAAGCAAAATACTGTATACATGCCTTCATGTTGTCCTCTTCTCAAATGATCGACAAAACACAAAACAGTCAATCCTATGATGCCTTAAGGATAACAATACAATCTCTATATTTTGTACGGTCAACGAACATCCTTCTCGGGGTATCCTACAACAGCATTTTGATTATACTCTGCTATATTGCTTCTTTGCAGCCAAAAAAGGAAGACCCAGGGAGACACTGAGAAGAACATTGATGAGAGAGGCAAGAGCAGCAGGAATCGGCTCCCTCAATGAGATAGAACTGCTTGCACAGAACGGAGACAGATGGCGAGACTTGATAAAATATCTTTAAAAGAAAACTGCTAGAACAAAAAATTCATATAGGAGAAGGTGTATCTTGGTCTACGCCCTATGGGCTGGTTACGGCTCGAAAGGTCAATAGATAGATAGATAGATATTGCTTCTAGCCTACCTTTTGCCTTTTAAGTAGTTTTTTTTTTTCCCCGAATCCCACTACATAACACTACGTATAATAATTTGAGAGTCCCTTCCTTTCTACGTTTATGCCCTATTCGGGTTTATCTACTTTCTATTTCTATGTGCATTTCCTCTTAGGCTAATAGATGATCAATGTATTTAATTAATTTAACTTGAGAGTAGTAACTTACAATTTCATAACAAATCCTATGTGCTCAGTTATTTCTCCACAGCTGGTTCCAGTTTCACAGGGAATCGCGAATATTCCAGAAAGGTCATCGACCGCAACAACGGAAGTTGTTTTCATGGCTCACATTGCGCCCATGTCCGTGAATTCGTTTAGAATCATATCAGAAACAGGTAAACAAGTAGAATGTTAATAAAGATCAATTGAGAAACATTACAACTTTCATCAAAATATATAATTGTTAATTATTATGAATAATTAGATGGAAAAAAAGTGAACAAACAATATGTTGTGTTTGTTTTAGAGGTCAAGGTTATTATCGTCATCATTAAATTGTGTTTGTTTAAGAGGTCAAGGTAATTATCATCATCGTTAAATTGTGTTTGTTTTAGAGGTCAAGGTTTTATCATCATCGCTAAATTGTGTTTGTTTTAGAGGTCAAGGTTATTATCATCATCGTTAAATTGTGTTTGTTTTAGAGGTCAAGGTTTTATCGTCATCCTTAAATTGTGTTTGTTTTTAGTGGTCAAGGTAATTATCATCATCGTTAAATTGTGTTTGTTTTAGAGGTCAAGGTAATTATCATCATCGTTAAATTGTGTTTGTTTTAGAGGTCAAGATTATTATCGTCATCGTTAAATTGTGTTTGTTTTAGAGGTCAAGATTATTATCATCATCGTTAAATTGTGTTTGTTTTAGAGGTCAAGGTTATTATCATCATCGCTAAATTGTGTTTGTTTAAGAGGTCAAGGTAATTATCATTTTGGTTAAATTGTGTTTGTTTTAGAGGTCAAGGTTATCATCATCATCGTTAAATTGTGTTTGTTTTAGAGGTCAAGGTTATTATCATCATCGTTAAATTGTGTTTATTTTAGAGGTCAAGGTTTTATCGTCATTGTTAAATTGTGTTTGTTTTAGAGGTCAAGGTAATTATCATCATCGTTAAATTGTGTTTGTTTTAGAGGTCAAGGTAATTATCATCATCGTTAAATTGTGTTTGTTTTAGAGGTCAAGATTATTATCGTCATCGTTAAATGACATGCATGGTAGCTTAATGACCATTTCTCTATACAACTTTCTGTCTCTACAGCTGTTTAGTAACTGGTGTTGACTTTCCACCAAACCATTTTCATAAATTATCTTCTATCTTTTCTTCCTCCTCTGCTTCTCTCAATGTCTTTTTCCATTGATTTGTTTTCCTATTGCGACAAAAAATTCCAATAGCTTTCTTCTCATTACATGACTAGAAAGTTATGACTGTGTGAAAAGTGAGGCGAAGACTCCTGTCGTCTCTTCGTCTCACTTTTCATGCGGAACACCAGGTTTCCAAACACATCCTCAAACTGACTTAGCCTGGAGAAAAGGGCTCCCGGCCTTTGGTCAGGGAGTGAAAGGCATCAACTGATTACAGAAGCAATGGGTCGCGCTCCCCAAAAAATTCTCTAAAGGAATATTGAGACCCACAACCCTGTCCCAACAGCTATTATTCCGAAAGATATATGTAGTTCTAATGAAGTCGCTCACGTATCTTTAACATGAAAATGTTGATTATAAAGAAATTTTGAACAAATGCATAAATTATGTTTTCTCTCACATTTAATAATAATAATATAATCTATATGGTTTAACATATTTACACTGATCTAAAAAGTAATATGATTTAAAGGTTATAATGTTGTTTGTCAAACCAATGGGCCTGGTATACAGTATGAGTGGTGTTACAGTCAACTGAAAATGCGTATCTAACAGGCTGAGTCAGTAACACATTTAGAATAAATTGCGCGAAACGCATTCTGCCTTTAGACACTTGTAATACCACAGTTGAATACATTTTTAATTTAGAGGGCATCCGAATGCAAAGGTGTTTCTAAAATCAATTGTTTCAGTGTTCCTACAAATTTTCGCTTCAATGTAGCAGCAAGTACAACAAAATTAATTTTACTGACACGAATAGAGAACATTTCGTTAACACTATGTATATATGTTGAAATGGCATCAGTCTATTTGTAAGAATATATATTTTAACTAGTACACATGACTAGAAAAAAAAACTCTCAAGTCTCTCATCAGACAGAAGAACGCACATGAATATCGATCAACAGACTAATGAACTTATATGAATAAGTATCTCAATAGACTAAAGAACTTACATAAATAATTATCTTATCAAACTAAAGAACCTACATGAATAAGTCTCTCATTAGAGTAAAGAACTTACGTGAATAGGTCTCTCATCAGACTAGAGAACTTACTTAAATAAGGCTCTCATCAGTCTAAAGAGCACACATGAAAAGGCTCTCGTCAGACTAAAGAACTTACATAATATGTTTCTCATCAAACTAAAGAACCTACATGAATGTCTCTCATCATACTAAAGAACAAACATGAATTCTCTCATCAGAATAAAAAACATTCATGAATGTCTCTCATCAGATTAGAGAATACACATGAATAAGTCTCTCATCAGAATAAAGAACTTACATGAATGTCTCTCATCAGACTAAAGAACTTACATAAGTCTCTCATCAGATTAAGAATATACATGAATGTCTCTCATCAATTTGAAGAACATACATGAATGTCTCTCATCAGATTGAAGAACATACATAAATAAGTCTCTCAGCAGACTAAAGAACTTACATGAATAAGCCTATCGACAGACTACAGAACATACATGAATAAGTCTCTCATCAGACTAAAGAACTTACATGAATAAGTCTCTCATCAGACTAAAGAACTTACATGAATAAGGCTCTCGAATGACTAAAAACTTACATGAATGCCTCTCGATAAACTAAACTATCCATTTTCTTTTGCAGCTAAAGCAAAACCACTAGTTTTCATGGATAAAAGTCCCAACTCGGACTTTGTCATTGAAAATCAGGTAAGAATTATTATGTCTTTGTTCTAATACTTAAAATAATTGGTTTTAATGAATGCTGCATAACGTGTTATGTTCTTCATAATATTTATGATAGTTGCGATAGACCAGTGGTTGGTGACCTGGTCAAGTTAGGACACCAGGAGACAAATAATAGTAAATGATTGTCATTGTGGAGGGAAATTTCCGAGTCGACAGAACAGCGAATCATTTCAGGGGAAGAGGTGTGTTTATAACACTCAGAAACAAATTCATAAATAATTTTTTTTTAAAATAAAATGAAGTAAATAATAGTAAGCCCGAAGCAGGATCGAAACTGTTCTCTCCACGAGAAACCCGCGCTAAAGCACACGGCCAACTAAGCAACCCAGCTATTTAGTACAATACAGACACATAATTTATTTCTGGATTGTGTTCGTAACCCTATGCTATAGTCATGAGTACATACGTGAAAGTTGGCTGCTTAGATGGCCGTGTGTGGTAGCGCAGGTTTGTCGTAGAAAATCGCCGTGTCGATGAGTACAGTCCATTGTTCTTAGTTTCTTTTTATGTTGTTGATTATTTTTGATTTTTTTTTTCCTGAGTATAGTAAAGTTACCTCTTCGCCTGAAATTATTCGCTGAGGACACAAGGTCTTGTTAATCGTCATCAAAAGCTTCTAGCTTCACCCAGCCAACATGGGTACCAGGTTTTTTTTATGGCAAAGAAAAAGAAACAGCACTGGCTTAATACAGTCAACATTACCCCAAAATGTGACGATAGTCACCCTAAATATGGCATTAAGAACCATCATTTCTGTACACAACGGGAAGTGACGTCATTCTTTCTTCGAGATGTCACGGCAGCTCCCTCTAGAACAAACACAAGGTCTGACTTTTCATTATCTCTTCAATTACACGATAAACCCTCGATCCCCATTTTCAAGTCATTGTCCTTGAAACCCCTTCACCTTTTCAGACCTTGACCTTTCAAGCCTGTGATCAATAAACTGAGATTCATCAACATTCCTTCAACTTCCGATAACTCCGTCCCGGTGATTCGGTTTCGTTCTGATGTTAGTTAACCCTTTATATAGATAACCGATCTGGCTATTGCCCAAGTCTAGACTTAAGGGCGCATTTGAATAATATAAATGACACTTCTCTATAATATTCTGTGATGAAGTTATAAGTAGATTGAGAGAGTAGGGAAAGGAACTCAATGAAAAAGTAAATTCAAAAGGAACGAAATCGAAATTAAATTATTTTAAGGCGATATATATATGAATCAGAGAAATACAGTGTTGGCGTTATGGATATATTAAAAGAAGGCGGGGGTAAATTTGAGTGAAAAGCAAAGCCACAAGAAATGAAATTATTTTTAATATATAAATAAAGGCAACAAGGTGCATATAAATGTTAAGCTGCTGTAAAGCTGATGATAATGAACATTAGAAATAAAGGAAAAAGGGGTATGGTAACAGCTTTGTGTAAGTGAGAAACAAAATAAGATTAGAACAACGTTTCGGCCAAGTAGGGTTTCAGCTGGAACAGCAAGCAACAACACAAAAATATATGGGGATATACACAGAAATCAAACTACATGGCGATAATATGCTAATGTTTGAGTATATCCTTATCCGTAGATTTCTACAGGAGACCCAGTACTTTCCCCAAACAATATAGAAACCCATGGACCCATCTGATATGTCTCATCATGGAAAACATAAAATACCAGAACTTCAGGAAAATATAACAGGAATCATGAAAAAAGGCAGCCAATCAGACACAGAAAGAAAACACGTAGCAGAAAAACACATACACGATACCTACCCACAGGACTCTTGGTCCCACATATACACAGATGGCTCTGCTACAAATGCCACCAGAAATGGAGGGGGAGGTGTGTTCTTAACGCTGAATAATCAGAACGAGATCACCAAGTCAATAGCTACTGGAAAATTCTCAAACAACTTTAAAGAAAACTGAGGCCATCAGAGATGCTGCAACACTGGCTACTCAACACAAAAATAACATGCACAATAAATTGGTAATTCTGACTGATGCACTGTCAGCTCTAAAAAGCCCCAAGAACAATGAGCTAGATGACTTGAGAACTACCCTGGACCAACTATGCAATAATTTCCAGAGAGTAGTCATTAAGTTGATACCTTCACACTGTAATATACACGGGCACGAATGCGCAGACAAATTAGCTAAAGAGGTAGGGAGATTACCACAAGAGAACTATCCGCTCAGTTATGATGAAGCCAAATCCATCCTCAAGGGTCAGCTTCATGAAAAATGGAACGAGAACACCCAAAGCATAACGAGAGTGACGGATACTACCAACTATCAAGGAGGGATCAAGTCATCATACTTTCGCCTACGCACTGGCCACAATAGAATGAGAAATCACATGTTCACCAAATTCAAAATAGGTACAACCAGCCTATGCCACTGTACACTGGACAATATGACTACAAAACATGTTCTACAGGATTGCCCCCAGTACACAGACCTGAGAAGAGCAATGTGGTCCACGCCCACCTCCCTGGAGGAGAAACTATATAGGGAAATCGATTCGCTTAAACAGACACCTGACTTCATGAGAGAGTCTGGAATCCTCCTCTGATTGAGTCTTGATCGCAGAGAGAGAGAGAGAGAGCGAGAGAGAGAGAGAGATAAGGTGTCATTGTGTAAGGATTAGAAAAAAACAACATACAACTATAAAAGTTGTAGAAAACTAAATTTGAAAACAATCAGCTGCTTGTACCTGACCGTTGGCGTCAGAATTAGTGAATGAGAGATAATTAAGATGCAAATCTGTCTCCAAGAGGCGATTCTGCTAACCAGTCTGAAAAACAAACAAATAGAAATGATAGAGCAAAGATACATTACTACACAATAAACGTACTGAAGTCTAATGTTTTTTATCAAAACGCACAAATGATCGCAGATCACCGTCAGCTATGTCATGGTGCAACTTTGCACTTCTTACACGCAGTTTTCATGGTGAAAGAGACAGAACAATACTTATTAGAGCTACGGTTATTGAATATCATTAAATATATACATGATTACTGTGTAGACAAATCGAAACCACGTTGAATTTTTTTAAATTTTTAATTTTTTTTTTTTTGGGTGTTCGTCAGCTTTTACCTCTGACGAAGTCCTTAGAGACCGGGAGTTGAATTTTGCGTGTTAATCAGTTTTTCCCTGGTAACCGTGTTCACAGGCTGCACTATGCGTCTTCGGAGGTACTCATATTTTTTTTCCGTCCATGAGTAATTGACGGTTCAAGCCGGGCCTCGATGCTGAGACCAGGGGTGGTTGCCGCAGAGAGAGATCATAAAAATAAAAACCCCAACTGTTGCAGCCGGGATTTGAACCCACAACTTCTCTTGTCCCGAGTTCGCATCTTGCCTCGAGACCAACCAATCCTTAAATCACAATGACTTGAAACATTTGATTGAGTTACTATCGTTTATTGGCTCAGATATAAACAGATTTCCAAAAAAATGAGGAAGATATTGTGCAATTCATTTTTGACAATCGAAACAAGAAAGAGAGTTCTTAAATGTTATGTAGTGCATGTCTTAACATATCGATGTCAATCATGGACAATAGGACAACAGACAAGAAAATAACTGGAGGCTGTAGATATGTGGATTTATAGAAAAATTTTGAGAATACCATAGACAGCTAAAAGGAGTAAAGAGAACGTTCTGAAAGAGGTCAAAACAAAGAGAGATCTATTTTCCAATGTTAGGAAGATTCATCATCGAGTGCCGTCTCCGCAACGAAGGTTGGCTACCATGGAGCGCCATTCTGCTCTGTATCTTGCTATGATGGTGCAGGTTGTCATAGGCTGATTTGTCCATCTTTTGATGTTACTCGTCCATGTTAGTCTTGGTCTGCCTCTCCCTCTTTTACCTTGTATTTTCCCCTCCATGATTACTTTTAGTAGGCTGTTGTGTCTTTTAACATGCCCCAAAAATTGCATTTGTCTTCTTTGAATTGTACTTAGTAGTTCTCTTTTCATTTTTAGTTGTTTTAAGACTTCATGTTTGTTTTCTTTTCCTTCTTTCCAATTCTACCTATTCTTCTTTATATCCACATTTCAAAGGCTTCAATTCTCTGATCTGTTTTCTTGTCTAATGTCCATGTTTCTGCACCATATAGGAATACTGAGAAGATGTAACATTTTGCTATACTTAGTTTTAGCCCTGGTGTTATTTGTTTTGATGTTAGTATGTTCTTCATGACATTAAAATTACTCTTTGCCATTCCTATTCTTTTGTTTATATATCAGTTGTACATTTTCCATCACTGGTTATAGTATGTCCAAGGTAGTTGTGGATCTGAACTGTCTCCAGGTCTATTCCTTCTATTTTGATATCCACTTGTAGGTTTTGAGTATTTTCTTTGTTTATGACCATAGTTTTAGTCTTTTTGATATTCATATGTAGTCCATATTTTTTGCTTGTCATGTTTATTACATTAAGTAATTGTTGTAGATCTTTAGGATTTTCTACGATACTGTACTACTAGTCCACGTATACTCTACAATAATTACTTAATGAAATAAATTAGGAAGAAACAATCATCATTTTTTGGTCATTTAGTGAGAAGGGAACAGCTGGAATATACTGTGACAACTGGGAAAATTGAGGGAGGAAGAGATAAAGGGAAGCAAAAAGAAAAAGTACCAGACAACTTAAGAGAATGGCTTGACAGAAGATCAACAGCAGAAATGATAAATAACTGTCGATATCAAAAGTTTTGGAGAGGCAAGATTACCTTCGCCAGCAGTCCCGGTACTTGACGATGAAAAACTTTACTGAAATTAGACTTTACTGAAACTTTACTCGTTTACTGAATTTATTTATAAATAATCGGTCGATCAATGGGAACGGAATAAATTGTTTCGAAAATCCCGTGCATTACCAATATTATTGTGTGCCTTGTGTGTGGAGGCAGTAACCTTGAGTTGGTGTTGGCAAAAAATGAAAGAGAACATGAGAAACCGTTCTACAAAATGACTGTTCTCTTGCAACAGTGCATTAACTAAGCTGGAGCAGTAAAGTCTGATAATTTTTTTTCATTAGCGAAAGCATGAAATTTGTAGAAATCCATTAATGGAAGAGAATTCAGAACGATGACAGGTGTATGATTCGTCAACAAGGAATAGGAGTTTAAGAACGGCGTCACGTGTGTGGAGGATTCTCTACGCCTGACTCCGGCATTCACGGCAGTCACGGAAATCGATATTGCAGACACGGAAAACGTGACTTGGGAAAACCGGGGCGTCACAGTTAAGAAGGTGGCATTACTATTCAACATTTGCGTTGAATCATCCATCACATCATTCATTACATTATTCATGAATTCATCGTTCATCATTCAGACAACTGAAATTCCAAACGATGTACAAGATGGGAACTCAAGTTGAATGCACACTCATTAGTTAGAATTCGTCTTTCTTCGATATCTATACGTTTGTCAAGCACTGGCGTAAGCGCGAGGGAACTACGTTGATCATCGCTAATGTAATTATTTTAATTTTTGTAATAAAAAACTCTGTGAGATAGAAGAATCCTTGTTTTCCAGTGAACACACCTTGCATAGAATCATTGTTAAGGTGACAGAAGCTGTGCTCAAGCAGTATCTAGTGAAATTAGGACATCAGGTCGCGTTCTATTTTCCTACTGACCAACTTCCGGATTCACCAGGCCGTGAATGGATACCAGGTATCTCTGTTCCTGGGAAACAACAACAGTACTGACATAACAAAATAACGGTTCCTTCTCAACACCTTAATAGTTTGGGAATTACGGTGCTAGAGATATTTTCTTCTAAGATGAACGGTACATTGTGTTTTATAATATGGTCGGGGAGAGCTGGGTGGTCTTAAGACAGAGAGGTTGCGAGCTCAAATCCCGGTTGCACCAGCTGGGATTTTTATTTGTGATTTTTCTCTGCGACAACCACACTTAGTCTCAGCAGCGAGGCTCAGTTTGAAACGTCAATTACTCATCGACGGAAACAATATGAGCACCTCCGAAGTCGGAGTTATCTGCCTTTAAGGCGAGGAACGCCTGCGCACTGTTGCTAGGGAAAAACGGATTAACGCGCAAAAATTCAGTTTCCGGTCTCCAGGGGCTTCGCCTATGATTACAGCAGGCGAACGCATAAAAATGTAGTCAGTATCAAGCAAAGTGGACCTTACTTTCAAGGGCCAATCACTGTACCTTTTTTTCATTTCGAGGCTGGGTGAAATTCGACCCCTTGTTTATCTCATTTAAAAAATAGCTACGTCTGTGAATTGAACTCGCACATTTGTTATCAATAGCGAGGGTACTAACCATTCAGCAAAACACAATTCAAGCAAGACAAAATGATATTTTTGTGGGGCATGTTAAAAGACACAACAGACTGCTAAACGTTATCTTGGAATGGAAAATACAAGGTAAAAGAGGCAGAGACAGACTAAGACTAACATGGAAGAGTAACATCAAAAGATGGACAAGTCAGCCTGGACAATCAAAGCAAGAGACAGAGCGAAATGGCGATTCATGGTAGCCAACCTTCGATGCGGAGACGGCACTCAATTATCCCAGCATTGTTTGATTGTGTAATTGTCAAGGAATTGTCTAGTGTTTTGCCATTGCCTACTGACGGTAGCAGTGTCCTGAGGACGGTAATCCCACAAGTCGTGATTTCTTTAAAAACCGAGCTCAGCGAGTCTTGTTCCATTGACCTCGGAAACCGAGTTAACTACTCTAAGCCATTACGCCTACTCCATCTGGATAAGTTGTTCAATATTATTTCTCTTGGTATTCCTCTGCTCCTCCTTTAATTCCTTTTGCCTGCTATTGTAGTACTCGCACTATCTTCTTTCGGAGCCACGATAGCCCAGTGCTTAGTGAACTAGACTGCAAAGGACAAGAGGTAGGGTTCAATCCTAATCGACGGCTCCCGGGTTCGCCCAGCCTTAAATGGGTACCGGATTTTTTTTCTGGGAAAGTAAAGCGGCACGTACCGACCACATTACTTCAAAAATCATCTGATGAAGTTCTGTAAAATTTATGGTCACTAACAGCATATTCCCTATACGGCAGTTGGCGTGACGGGGGCTCTTTACTTACTTTTTTTTACTGTCTTTTTCCGCATGACATGTCAAATTAATGAAGATTGATGTATCTATACCCGTTGAAAACATGAGATAAAGATAAAAAATAAAAAGAGTACGTCTGTTATTTCATGAGAAAAAAAGCATAACCAGCTACCATTATCCTTCTAAAACTTTCGACGAACATTCAGATCACAGCTTGGAAGCAAATGGATAAGCAAAATAAGAATATCACAAACGGCACACAAGATCAACATTGACCCAGCATATTAAACTGCATCTCTAAACAGCGCTTCAGAATATATACAGAATATATACAGAATGTATATATATGACATGACAAATATCCTCCTGTTTTCATTTGCAAGTTCAAATAATATAAAATATTTCATTATCCAAATAATATAAAATATTTCATTATCCAAATAATATAAAGTAATTAATTATCCAAATAATATAAAATATTTCATTATCCAAATAATATAAAGTAATTAATTATCCAAATAATATAAAATATTTCATTATCCAAATAATATAAAGTAATTAATTATCCAAATAATATAAATTTTTTCATTATCCAAATAATATAAAGTAATTAATTATCCAAATAATATAAAATATTTCATTATCCAAATAATATAAAGTAATTAATTATCAAAATAATATAAAATATTTCATTATCCAAATAATATAAAGTAATTAATTATCCAAATAATGTAAAATATTTCATTATCCAAATAATATAAAGTAATTAATTATCCAAATAATATAAAATATTTCATTATCCAAATAATATAAAGTAATTAATTATCCAAATAAAATCAAATACTTTATTCTCCAAATAACTTGATCGGGAGAGACATGAAAAAAACAATCGAATATCTGAATCTATAAGCTGAACCTAAATTTAGACAAAATCAACTCAAACGTGATGCATGGTTGCAGTCGTTAGTGGACTGGTGCACCAAGAACATGAACAAGGTTTGATGCTGATCGATGGCTTCCTGGGTCGCATACCAATAAATGGGTACCTGTTTTTTTTTTGTTGGAAATACGAAGGTATTGACGTAACATAATTCTGCCCACATTATCTAAAAAATATGTCCGTTATAATAGAAATGTGGTACACCACTACAATACTCCTTTTATCTCATTTTTGAGAAATGACAACGTTTGTTCTGTTTTTTTTTCTAGAAGAAGTAGCGGATTGTTTGGAGAATATACCGACTGGGTGTAATAATTACAGACTGTTGGAGAAAAAACAAATTTTAAAATAATTATTTTATTGATAGTAGTAACAATACACACAAAACAAAACATAGTGTTTTTATACTACATATTGATCTGTACCCAACTCCTTTCAGCGAATTGATTTTTTCTGGTCTAAACCAATAATGTCAAGAACTTTTGATGTCATAACTTTGATGACAGAAAATACTCAGACGTCGTTGTCCCATTTTCTTTATAGCGTCCCACCCCAACCCATTTCCATTATCGTTTATTACATAAATGACGTTTTCTCACACTTGGTTTAGTGGTAATTTAAATGTTTGTATTTTATTATTGTGGTAACAATTATTATTCAACACACAGAAGAAATATAACGGAAGTCGTGTAATGTGAAATGTCGTAGTGGAATAAGGAAGTAATCTCATGAGTGATACTAAAAGGTAAAGGTGTCCCTTAGCAGTCGCATTATTACAGTCGCATTATTACAGTCGCATTATTACAGTCGCATTATTACAGTCGCATTATTACAGTCGCATTATTACAGTCGCATTATTACAGTCGCATTATTACAGTCGCATTATTACAGTCGCATTATTACAGTCGCATTATTACAGTCGCATTATTACAGTCGCATTATTACAGTCGCATTATTACAGTCGCATTATTACAGTCGCATGAGAGTGGAGTGTAGAGCCGCTTTTTATCATGGGCACATCACAAACCGACGGCTTCCTTGTTCACCCAGCCTTTAATTGGTACCCGATTTTTTCCGGGAAAGTGAAGCGGTCCGGGCGTAATACCGACCACATTACCCTAAAAATCATGTGCCGAAGGTCTGTAAAATTTATGGTCACTAACACCATATTCACTAAAAAAAAAAACCACTTGGTGTAACGGGGGTACTTTAATTTTTTTTTTTTTTACATCTTTACTGTCGAAAGAGGTTGGAGTGTAGAGTCTCCATTTATAATGGGAACATTTATACTGTCGTAAGAGAGTTGTGTGTAGAGCCTGTATTTATCATGAGCACATCTTTACTGTCGAAAGAGAGTGGAGTGTAGAGCCTGTATTTATCATGAGCACATCTTTACTGTCGAAAGAGAGTGGAGTGTAGA
The DNA here is from genome assembly GCA_032433765.1 of Megaustenia siamemsis. Lineage (NCBI taxonomy): Eukaryota > Metazoa > Mollusca > Gastropoda > Stylommatophora > Ariophantidae > Megaustenia > Megaustenia siamemsis. The sequence goes on along the minus strand of JAVIAB010000073.1, from coordinate 18,867,291 downwards.
GCCTGTATTTATCATGAGCACATCTTTACTGTCGAAAGAGAGTGGAGTGTAGAGCCTGTATTTATCATGAGCACATCTTTACTGTCGAAAGAGAGTGGAGTGTAGAGCCTGTATTTATCATGAGCACATCTTTACTGTCGAAAGAGAGTGGAGTGTAGAGCATCTATTTATCATGAGCACATCTTTAACGTTGTTAGAGAGTGAAGTGTAGCGCCTCTATTTATCATGAGCACATCTTTAACGTCGTTAAAGAGTGAAGTGTAGAGCCTCTATTTATCATGAGCACATCCTTAACGTCGCTAGAGAGTGAAGTGTAGAGCCTCTATTTATCATGAGCACGACTTAACGTCGCTAGAGAGTGAAGTGTAGAGCCTCTATTTATCATGAGCACATATTTAACGTCGCTAGAGAGTGAAGTGCAGAGCCTCTATTTATCATGAGCACATATTTAACGTCGCTAGAGAGTGAAGTGTAGAGTCTCTATTTATCATGAGCACATATTTAACATCGTTAGAGAGTGAAGTGTAGAGCCTCTATTTATCATGAGCACATATTTAACATTGCTAGAGAGTGAAGTGTAGAGCCTCTATTTATCATGAGCACATATTTAACGTCGCTAGAGAGTGAAGTGCAGAGCCTCTATTTATCATGAGCACATATTTAACGTCGCTAGAGAGTGAAGTGTAGAGCCTCTATTTATCATGAGCACATATTTAACGACGTTAGAGAGTGAAGTGTAGAGTCTCTATTTATCATGAGCACATATTTAACGACGTTAGAGAGTGAAGTGTAGAGCCTCTATTTATCATGAGCACATATTTAACGTCGTTAGAGAGTGAAGTGTAGAGCCTCTATTTATCATGAGCACATATTTAACGTCGCTAGAGAGTGAAGTGTAGAGCCTCTATTTATCATGAGCACATCCTTAACGTCGCTAGAGAGTGAAGTGTAGAGCCTCTATTTATCATGAGCACATCCTTAACGTCGCTAGAGAGTGAAGTGTAGAGCCTCTATTTATCATGAGCACATCCTTAACGTCGCTAGAGAGTGAAGTGTAGAGCCTCTATTTATCATGAGCACATCCTTAACGACGTTAGAGAGTGAAGTGTAGAGCCTCTATTTATCATGAGCACATATTTAACGTCGCTAGAGAGTGAAGTGTAGAGTCTCTATTTATCATGAGCACATATTTAACGACGTTAGAGAGTGAAGTGTAGAGCCTCTATTTATCATGAGCACATATTTAACGTCGTTAGAGAGTGAAGTGTAGAGCCTCTATTTATCATGAGCACATATTTAACGTCGCTAGAGAGTGAAGTGTAGAGCCTCTATTTATCATGAGCACATCCTTAACGTCGCTAGAGAGTGAAGTGTAGAGTCTCTATTTATCATGAGCACATATTTAACGACGTTAGAGAGTGAAGTGTAGAGCCTCTATTTATCATGAGCACATATTTAACGACGTTAGAGAGTGAAGTGTAGAGCCTCTATTTATCATGAGCACATATTTAACATCGCTAGAGAGTGAAGTGTAGAGTCTCTATTTATCATGAGCACATATTTAACGACGTTAGAGAGTGAAGTGTAGAGCCTCTATTTATCATGAGCACATATTTAACGACGTTAGAGAGTGAAGTGTAGAGCCTCTATTTATCATGAGCACATATTTAACATCGCTAGAGAGTGAAGTGTAGAGTCTCTATTTATCATGAGTACATATGTAACGACGTTAGAGAGTGAAGTGTAGAGCCTCTATTTATCATGAGCACATATTTAACGACGTTAGAGAGTGAAGTGTAGAGCCTCTATTTATCATGAGCACATCTTCTAAGCGATCACGACCCAGAATTCTTGGCACATTTGTTTGTCACTATCACTTTAGTTGATTTGTCAACGTGTGACTTTCCATGAATATTTAATACTTATATTTCTTGTATTGTAGATTCAAGGTGATTAGAAAATTTGTATCTTAAAATTAAGAAAAAAAAGTTTTGTGGTAACTAAATTGGAAATTGACTTCACCAAATCTCTCTTATTTGCCAATCTTTGATCTTGTTTGTTACAGACATTAGCTACTATTATCATTTATACATGGATATCTGCTTCTGCTACAAATTGTGCGTTTTGTGTCTGGTGTCTCAAATCAAACCATTTCAATAAAAGAATCCATTTTAAGAATAACTGGTATGTACTAGAGCCTGAACAGCTTCGTCGATATAACAACTGGTATGTACTAGAGTCACAGCTTCGTCGTGGTATGTAGCCTAGATATGTACTAGAGCCTGAACAGCTTCGCACTGTTATGTACTAGAGCCTGAACAGCTTCGTCAATGTAACAACTGTATGTACTAGATTTTAGAAGCAGTGATCTCTGCAATATGTGCCATTTTGGCACGCAATGTTTCTGTTTTTGAGATTGTGGTTCTGCCCTATGTGCCGTCTTCGGCTGGAAAAGGACAATAGATAGATGTACTAGAGCCTGAACAGCTTCGTCAATATATTACAACTGGTATGTACTAGAGCCTGAACAGCTTCGTCGATATAACAACTGGTATGTACTAGAGCCTGAACAGCTTCGTCGATATAACAACTGGTATGTACTAGAGCCTGAACAGCTTCGTCGATATAACAACTGGTATGTACTAGAGCCTGAACAGCTTCGTCGATATTACAACTGGTATGTACTAGAGCCTGAACAGCTTCGTCGATATAATAACTGCAAAGTTTCCAGGAATAGAACAAAAATCCCATTTTCAGATTACAACTAAAAAAAAAAGACAGCTCTATGGGATGCCTAGGAGCCGCGATAGCTCAGTGGTTAGTGAACTGGACTACAAAGGACAAGAGGTAGGGTTCGATCCCAACCGACGGTTTCCGGTTCACCCAGCCTTTATTGGATACCGGAATTTTTTCTGGGAAAGTAAAGCGGCACGGTCGTAATACCGACTACATTACCCCAAAAATCATGTGCCGAAGGTCTGTAAAATTTATGGTCACTAACACCATATTCCCTATACGCCACTTGGCGTGACGGGGGTACTTTATATTTTTTATGGGATGCCTGACCTTCCGTGACCATCGGCAGGGTACCTACTTTTTACCAGCTGGGTTGGCTGGGATTGTACTAGGCTATAGTATTTGGAAGTCAGAAAGATACTACTATTCCTCGATGCTGTTGACTTTCACTGAGACGGATATTCATTCCTTTTACAGCTGGTTTGACGTGGTAGCGACAAACTGAGATTATCCATGTCCACTTTATCATTAAGCTAGCATCCTAACCACTACGCTACAAAACACAAGTAGAAATTAGTTTGTAGTTAGTTTTTCATAATAAAGCAAATATCAAAGTGACAGATGTTAATTTAGATTATTTAAGTACATGTATTCTCGGTGGTAGAGTGGTTAGTGCACTGCTTTCTGGTCATACGAGTCCGAATTCAATTCCCAGATTTGAATTTCGGACCAAGGCTTAGGCGTTCACCCAGCCTCTAAAAATGGATACCATAAATGTTATTTCCGCAAAGAAAAGAGTTGAGATAATAACCGAATATCAAAGCAAGCCCTCATGTGGGAAACAACAGGTAAGAGAAAAAGAGGAAGACCCAGAGAGACACTGAGAAGAACATTGCTGAGAGAGACAAGAGCAGCAGGAATCGGCTCCCTCAATGAGATAGAGCTGCTTGCACAGAACAGAGACAAATGGCGAGATTTGATAAAATATAAGAATTGAAAACTGCTAGAACAAAAATTCAGATAAGAGAAGGAATAACTTGGTCTACGCCCTATGGGCCGGCTACGGCTCGAAAGGTCAATAGATAGATAGATAGAAAGAAAAGACTGTCTGGCTCTACCGCATCACTTAAAAATGTTTCGTCATTCAAAAATATTTTTGTAAACGCCATATTCCTCATACCACTAGCAAAGCGTGGAGAGAACCTTCACTTTTTTTTTTACTTTTGCTTATATTAATAAATATAATTAAATTTTACAGTTAATGGACACAAGAAGAAGAAATAAAGACTAAGACTGATGTAAGAGATTAAATAACAAACAAATGTAGAAATTCAAAAGAGGCATGGCTAAAATACAGATGCATTGAGATCGAAATGCAGCACAAAAGAGTTGACAATGTTATTTACAAGCGTGCAAAGTAATATAAAGAAAGAAATGATCACGACTGGCTGTTTAAGATCAAATAAAGGTGAAATTGATCTTGGAACAAGGAAACATAAAGAAACGCATGAAGATGGACAGCGTGAATCAATGAAGTCACCGATGATGAACGTCCAGTGTGCAACTATTCAAGACAATGGAGAGAAGCATACATATAGCAGAAGGGAAGGATGTCTTGTCCTACATGAATAAAGGAAAAACGCTGGGCCAGATAAAATAACCAGTGGAAATGTGACGCCGTGTGAGAATTGTCAATAGAAATAAAAATAAACCTAATGAATAACAGTGGATATGGTCGACCGAATGATTGCCTAAAATCTATATTCAGAGCTCTACGAAAGAAACGTGGTTCGATGTAATGCGAGGTTCACCGTACAATCTTATAGTTATAGTAATTTGTTATTTTTAACAGATGGCAGTATATACATGAAAACACAAACCAGTGGAAGAGATCGATCGTTTTATCTATCTTGGAAGTCACATTGATCGGGAAAGGGATACAAGCAAAGAAATTAGAATCAGAATAAGTAAAGCAGCAAAGTCTTTCAGAAGCCTTGAAAAGTTGGAGAAATCAAAACTTATCAGCGCAAACGCAAAACTTAGACTATTCAATCAAATGAACTATCAACCCTTATGTATGCGTGTGATAGCTGGAAAATATCAAGAGACAGAAACAAAGTTGAACGCATTTGAAAATAAATGTCTAAGGAAAATACTTGCTATAGCGTGGAACGAATACAAAACAAACGAGGAAATTAGAGAAATCGTCAATCAACTACTAGCATCTCAGTAATCAAGAAAAGACGACGGTCATATGTTGAGCGTGTGATGAGGAGAGCTAATAACCGAATAACAAAGCAAGCCCTGGCGTGGGAAACAACAGGTAATTGGAAAAGAGGCCAACCCAGAGAGACACTGATAAAAACATTGATCGAAGAGGCAAGAGCAACTGCTTCATCAATGAGATAGAGTTGCTGGCACAAAACAGAGACAAACGGCGAGATTTGATAAAAGATCTTTACAAGGATTGAAAACTGCTAGAATCAAAATTTAGATAAGAGAAAGAGTATCTGGGTCTATGTGCCGGCTACGGCTCAAAAAGTCAATGGATAGATATATAAGTAATTCTAAGGCCCTGGTATCACTGCAAATGAATTAAATTCCATAATTGCTCAACCTCCCGTGCCACTGGAATCATCAGAATTAACATTTCATCGAATATGCAAAAAAAGAAAGAAGTTGCAGTTCCCATCGTAGCAAACACAGCACACGTCAAAAGATATGAGGCGCTGTAGCACCGATAGTGAACGCAACTAAAATGCCGTCGTCATACGATATCATCATTCATTGTCATCAATCTGAATATAGAAACATCATCCGATGAAACACACAGCTCACGGTGTGCACAGAGCAATAATCTCAGTAGCTCCTGCAGGAAGCCGGCGTACAATCTTATGCGTCACAAAACTAAGATAGTACTAAGAGACAACATGCGGGGGACAGGAAATTCGTGGTGAACAGTGTAGATTTGTTTAAGGAAACCTTACATAGCCTTCATCTTCCACCTTTCAACTCCCCGTGGAGCATAGGTCTTCAACAAACGCTTTCAGTTCCCTGTGGAGCATAGGTCTTCAACAAACGCTTTCAGTTCCCTGTGGAGCATAGGTCTTCAACAAACGCTTTCAGTTCCCTGTGGAGCATAGGTCTTCAACAAACGCTTTCCAAGCCGTTCTGTTTCTTCCAATTCTTTTACTCCATGTTTTCCCACTCATCTTCATTTCTGCTTCAATTTGTCTTCTCCAAGAATATTTTGGTCTTCCTCTTTGTCTTTTTCCTTAAGGATTACAAAATAAGGGCTTCCCGTGTAATCCTCTCAAATGGCTTCCGCAGCGTATGTCCTACCCAGCACCATCGTCTTCTCTGTCTTACATAGCCTTATATATCATACAATCATTAGCAGAAAGAGCAATATACGTGAAAACAGTTGCATACTTATGTTTTATGGACTACACCAATAGCGTTTGATAATGTAAAGCATCAACAAACAAACAAAATGTCATAAAGCATAAAACAACATTGACAGGATGAATTGAAGAATAATAACGAACATGTACTGGAAACAAAAAAGCAATCATAAAAACTTGAAATCGATTGGAAATATTTCAGTAAATAAAACAGGGTTCTAAGCAAAAGTGTTGTCACCAGATTGATTAATTTGTATAGTGAGATTATCATCATCATCGTCGTGTGCCATATAGGTTGACGAAGGCGATCATGTCCTTCCACAATCTTCTATCCACCGTTCAGATTATATTAAGGTAAATAAAGAGTATAACTTGTCAACAATATCAGGTAGACATCTCGACGAAACACGGTTATCGGAGACATGTGTACCCATCCCTTCATGATGGTCTGGTAATATAAGCCGTATCCCAACTTGCAGACGTCCACCAGGACTAATAGACCCGTGAGTGGAAAAATATTTGTTCCTTACCAACCGGTAACATGTGCAGGTGCTGCGCGCGTTCACGACATTATTTGGTAGTCTAATCAGAGTCTCAGTGGTTAGTGAACTGGACTACAAAGGATAAGAGGTAGGGTTTGATCCCAATCGACGGTTTCCGGGTTCACCCAGCCTTAAATGGGTACCGGATTTTTTTCTGGGAAAGTAAAGTGACACGGGCGTAATACTGACCCCATTACCCAAAAATCATGTACTGAAGGTCTGTAAAATTGATGGTCACTAACACCATATTCCCTATACGCCACTTGGCATGACTGGGGCTCTTTACTTTTACTTTTACTAATCAGAGTCTGTATCCATATGAGAAAGCTGTCTCATCGTCTTCAAAGGATTATCATGTGATCAACTAGTGAGATATAACAGAATACGGCTGCCAGAAGACTAGTGAACCAGTTTTTATTTCCCAACTGTTCACGCTGCGGGATTTGTTGAGAAGACCTCAGTGCTTATGGTCAGTTGTTCTATGTTGGACGAAGATAATTCAGCAACAAACAAAGTATAATATAACATCTTTGCACTTTTTAGGTATTTTACTGTTTTCATTGTTTTTGTTGTCCAACGTATCCAAAGGATTTTTCTTAACATTTTTTTCTCTCATTAACTAATATCCTTCATTATCGTTTGCGAAATTATCCATGATTCACGACCATATGTTGCTATACATACTCTCAGTCATTTTAATTTTACTGTCTTTTTGTTATTGTGCCATGTGATCTTCGTGGCATTTAATTCTAGTGTTCTAGTCTTCTTTCAATCACCTTCAGATAGTTTCCATTTTTAATTATGACAAGTCGCAGATATTCCCAGCTTGTTATGTGTCTCCAGATCTTCAAAGGGAAACTATATTAATTGAAGATAACAACATATAAACCCTGGGCTTCATGAATTACCACAACTAGTGTCACATTTATTAAGTGATGCAGAAGAAATGAAAGCGAGGGAAAATTGGATGTAAGTTTATCAATATTTTTTTTGCAACGCCGATATAATGCTACAATATCTCGAGAAATAATCACAACAATTTCCCCGATGTGTTAAAGAAAAAAAAATGTTTCATAAAATGTATAGCTCTTCTTTATTTGTGACGTAGTTTTGATTGACATCATCACGTCATCGATTTAATGTCATGGCTCTCTGGTCCTCCCCCTCCGCCCCACCACTCCACATTCACACACACACATACAAACACACACACACACAAATCAGTCAATGTCCTATATATCTCGTGGGTGTCCTCTTGTTGAATAATTCTGCTTAATCTCTGACTATTATATACACAGATTTCTGGATCAGTTTATGTCTGCTTCACGCTGTGCGTTTCATCCCTCCACTGCACAACGTCCGGTTGTTGGGATCAGCCTCCAAAACCGCATTTCCTTCAAAGTCCCAACAATAGTAGCTCTTGTCATGATTTCTGCCAAAATATTCTGAGTACGTGGCCTGTTCAACTCCAGCTCCTGCTTGTTGTACACTGTATATGTCATCGTGTTTCCACATTTTAAAAAGCTCTTGTGTGCCTTTTTTAAAACCAAAATAAGAAATTCATCTTCTTGCAGATTATATAAACGGATGCCAGCCTTACTGTTTTATTCTTGGTTTTCCAGCACTTATATACAAACTGAAAGTAAACAGTATTCAAGAACCCAGTAGTGGGGTGTGATAAACACTTCAAATTATGGTGACAGCTTTACAAGGAAGGAACACAACACAATACTGACGTTTCGGCCTGTGGCCTTCTTCAGAATACAAGGACAACGACAACAAACGATGAAGCACAATTATCTATAACTACATGTTAGATGATCAAGTGGAGGGAGAAGAAAGTAGGATGTTGGGATAAGAAAGGAGAGAGAGAGAGAGAGAGAGAGAGAGAGAGAGAGAGAGAGAGAGAGAGAGAGAGAGATGTGTGTATGATACATGAGGGGAGGTAGGATGAGCGACGAGATATAAAATAGAAAGATGGGGAAGAGCACGAGACTCAAGAGTCGGGCTACAATAGTAAGGCACCGAAACGTCAGTATTGTGTTGTGTTCCTTCCTTGTAAAGCTGTCACCATACCTTGGAGTGTTTATCACATCCCACTACTGGCTCCTTGCTACCAGCTTTACCGCAGCATTGCACTTATTTGCCTGTTCCCTACAGTATTCAAGAACCTTTGCTTTTATATTTTGTGATGTAGGTCTACTAGGAGAGTTCACAACTTAAATTAGTAAAAATTAATCTGCTTCTGTTACCTACCCGTTGATTTGATTTCACTGTCTTCACCACGACATGTTACTTTGACACCGATTTAGAGAAAGAAAAAAGAATTCGTATTTTCTAGTTACTGTTTCCTTAAGGATTGTGTTCAATCAATTAAAATTCTTAATTATTCATCATCATTCAGTGCTGTCTCTGCGTCGAACGCTGGCTATCAAGGAGCGCCATTCTGCTCTGTATCTTGCTTTGATGGTGCAGGTTGTCATAGGCTGACTTGTCCATCTTTTTATGTTACTCGTCCATGTTAGTCTTGGTCTGCCGCAGCCTCTTTAACCTTGTATTTTTCCTTCCAAGATTACTTTTAGTAGGCTGCTGTGTCTTTTAACATGCCCAAAATCTCATTCTTCTTCTTCTTCTTTCCTTCCTCATCTGCCTTTCAGCGTCGAGGGGAGGTATAATTTGCGGTCTTTTGCTCTTCTGTTCGCCTCTGCTGCTGTTATGTTTCCTAGTGCTACTAATATTCCATTGACCCATCTTTTTCGTGGTCGACCCTTGGGTCTAGTGTTCTCACAACGTTTGTTGAAGGCTCGTTGTGTTGTGTTTTGTTCTTTCTGCCTTGTCACTTGGCTAAACCATTTTATCTGTTGTTTCCTTATATATTCTATAGCGGGGGCTATTCCTAGCTTTTTTCTCAGTTCTTCATTGCTGATCTTATCTCTCAGACTGTTGCCTGTCATTCGTCTAACACATTTCATCTCTGTAGAGGTTATTTTTCTTATTGTTCTTGCATCTAGGGTGCAGGTCTGGTATTGGTAGCACAACGTTAGGATGAAGATTATTTAATTTCATTTGTTCAATCAATTTAAATTATTAAAATTATTAATGTTTTTTTATATGCATATGATAGGAATTCTCTATAATGTGACGTCACGTGCAAGTTCTTCACTTCTCTTCCTTCGTTTTACATTGCTGTTATTGGTTACTTTATAGACTGAATGAAAGACAAGTATATCTCTTCTTTCTTCTACCTTTCAGCTCCCTGTGGAGCATAGGTCTTCAACAAACACTTTCCTAGTCGTTCTGTTTCTTGCCATACTTTTAAGATCATTCCATGTCATCCCCATCATCTTCATCTCTGCTTCTGTTTGTCTTCACCAAGAATTTCTTGGTCTTCCTCTTTATCTTTTCCCCTGGGGATTCCAAAAAACAGCCTGTTGTGTAATACTCTCAGTTGACTTTCTTAGTGTGTGTCCTATCCAGCGCCATCGTCTTCTCTTTATCTCTTTATCTCTTTATCTCTTTATCAACTGGTATTTGACTGGTACATTTCCATATTTCAATGTTAGTGGTTTGTCCTGCCGTTTCTATCCTTTTATTCTGCGTAAGCATCAATTAATAAAAGTCTGTATCTTCGTGATTGCCAATTTTGTTGTTCTCCATGTTTCAAGACAAGTATATAGCTAAATATAATGGATTCGGTATAACAGATCATAAGGAAATGACTATATTTGCTTCTATTCCAAATTAGCCCGATTTGACCGGCGATGTAGTAAAGTGAAAAAGACAAAAGTGAAGGTTCCTAGCACGCCTTGCTAGATGTATGGGAAAATAGTGTTGGTTACCATATGTGTCTATGACCACTCCGCATTTTTAGGTGATGCGTTTGATATAACGCCATGCCGCCTTTACTTACCAGAAAAATATGTCGTACCTAATTTTAGAGGCTGGGTGAACTCCGGAGCCTTCTCAATCCGAAAAAATCGCCACTTATGGAGATCGAATCCAGGTTGGAGTTCAGAATCAGAACTTAATAACAAACGTTTCGACTGATAAAGTCCTCATAACATGCATCGAACTTTGAGCACCTTCGATGAATGGTATTGAACCGAACACGTTGGAGATATTTTGTTGCTGCACTACAAAATGTCATAATTACTTCTTTGACATGTTGTCAGGGACAGGTCTATGAAAGAACAGCATCTTCATCTCTTTTTGTTTTCTCCTATACAGATATTTATGTGTCTTTTGAAACAGCGTATTCTAATTTGAAATATTTTTCGGTTCAAATAATGTAAATGTTAATCCATAAAAACCGTTTATAATTGCTTTTTTTTTAAAAGTACAGTTTATGGAATTCCATTGGTCTGTTTTTATCTTGGATTTGTATAGGGATTTCATTATTTAATTATTTCCTTTTACGGCTTTTTCCCAATTATAGCTGGCTTCTCCAGGGACGCAACTCAAGCATTAATTATTGCCTGCCTGTGTATATATGTATATGCATATCCATATCTACGTGGCTTAGCAAAGCCATGATAAGAATATAAAAATGAAAAAAAAAAATACTAAATAAAAAGTGCAGGGGGCATAGACGTGCAAAGGCATTTGCTGAGAGAAGAAGAACAATGTTATAAATGCAACGATTGTCGGATACAACTTATACCGCGAAATGAATTATAGAAGAAATATAACGAAATGGAAACAGGGGAGACAATTTAGGAAATAAATCTAGTTAAGGCTCATTTCCTCGTGTAAGAATCGTTTAGAAAGTAATCAAGCCAGAGTTATGACCCTTGGAATACCAATTTCGTGTATCCGCTGTACAAACGAGTGTTCGTTCATCTTATATATCCTAGGAATTGATAGTTTTCGTTTTCGACTCGCTTTAACTTATTTCATGTTGGTCTACCTTTTTCTTTGGCTTTCTTTTCTCTACTCACAATACAATTTAAATGTTCTACACGCCAATACATCACCATCACTGCTGCTTCTTATCTTACTTCCCATTTCCAAAAGTCCTGTTATTTTTTTTCTTAACAATTTACTCATTCCGTTTCCTTTGATTCCTGGAAATTGCTATTATATCTTTCTCAAAGAAATGGGAAAACTCCCTGACAAAGTTCTTGGAAATTGAAGTCAACAAGACCTTGCGATAAATGGAAGAAACCTAAGGGGAGAAATATCCATTAGAAGACAAAGTGAAAAAAATGGTTGCAGTCGCCGCAGTGTCTGTAGAGATGGAACTATTCTAACACGATCTCTACGACGGGAGAACAATGATTGATGGTGGATGAGGTTGAGTATGATACTTGGTATTATTGCTGTAATACATCTATTTCTTGATTTAAGAATAAAGCAGGCAGTTTGAATTATCTATCTTCTCGGCATTTTTCCATTTTAGAAATATTGCAAATGTGATTTTTGCAGGGGTAGGAGGAAAGGGATCGCCCGTGCGCTGGCGGGGGCCGAAAAGGGGAGTAAAGAATAGTGGTGCTGTTCCCTACCATGCAAATACGTAAGAGGCGACTAAGGAGGGTGGGCATGGAACTGGCTATCCTGTACTGTAAAAAAAAATAAGCCGAAAAAACTTCACAAACATGGATAAGTCAAAGAACGGCTAGGAAAGTGTTTGTTGAAGACCTATGCTCCAAAAAGCTGAAAGGTAGAAAAAAAGGAGGAAAGGAAAGGAGGGGGGGGGGGGTCAATTTTGCATACCCCATCAGTGTAGTTGTCCATTGATGTACAGGTCAGGTTTTTATTCCAAACATCGATTAAAGAACATCACAATAACAGCATTAAACACGGTGAGCATGAAGAACGGAGAAAAAAAGTTAGGAATAACCCCCGCCATCGAAACAACAGATAAAATGGTTTGTACAAGTGACTAGGCAGAAAGATCAAAACACAACACAACGAGCCTTCAATAAACGTTGTGAGAACACCAGGCCCAAAGGTCAACTACGAAAACGATGGATTGACGGAAGATTAAAAACACTAGGAAACATAACAGCAACAGAGGCGAACAAATGAGCAAAAAGCCGCAAATTATATCTCCCCTCGACGCTGAAAAGAAAATGAGGGAGTAAAGAAGAAACACAGTGAGTCTACTAGAATTCGAAGGTTTGCCCATCACAGTGGACAAGCATAGCCTGTCCCCGCGGCCATCCGTTAACTTCCAACTGTCCACTAACTCATGACATTGCAATATATTTGAATGTAAGGCAAGTATTTTCTCACCGAAAAAAAGTTAAACAAATTACTGGATGTTTAGTGTTGGTAAACTAAAGTAATGAAATAATGTACAGCATTTAACAATAGTTGATTTTTCTCTTTGTATTTTACAACATTTTTTGACTGGCTGGAAATCAATTGTTAAACTTTAAGTTAAATGTGGTAGACATTGATCATCCTCCCATTATGGGGGAAAGGCGGATGGAGAAGGGGGGAGGGGGGAGGTGGGCAAGAGAGGAAGAAAAGTTGATGAAACCAGGTTGTTAATGTTTGGTAACAAAGTTGATGAAACCAGGTTGTTAATGTTTGGTATCAAAGTTGATGAAACCAGGTTGCTAATGTTTGGTAACAAAGTTGATGAAACCAGGTTGTTAATGTTTGGTAACAAAGTTGATGAAACCAGGTTGCTAATGTTTGGTAACAAAGTTGATGAAACCAGGTTGTTAATGTTTGGTAACAAAGTTGATGAAACCAGGTTGTTAATGTTTGGTAACAAAGTTGATGAAACCAGGTTGTTAATGTTTGGTAACAAAGTTGATGAAACCAGGTTGTTAATGTTTGGTAACAAAGTTGATGAAACCAGGTTGTTAATGTTTGGTAACAAAGTTGATGAAACCAGGTTGTTAATGTTTGGTAACAAAGTTGATGAAGCCAGGTTGCTAATGTTTGGTAACAAAGTTGATGAAACCAGGTTGTTAATGTTTGGTAACAAAGTTGATGAAGCCAGGTTGTTAATGTTTGGTAACAAAGTTGATGAAACCAGATTGTTAATGTTTGGTAACAAAGTTGATGAAGCCAGGTTGTTAATGTTTGGTAACAAAGTTGATGTAACCAGGTTGTTAATGTTTGGTAACAAAGTTGATGAAACCAGGTTGTTAATGTTTGGTAACAAAGTTGATGAAACCAGGTTGTTAATGTTTGGTAACAAAGTTGATGAAGCCAGGTTGTTAATGTTTGGTAACAAAGTTGATGAAGCCAGGTTGTTAATGTTTGGTAACAAAGTTGATGAAACCAGGTTTTTAATGTTTGGTAACAAAGTTGATGAAACCAGGTTGTTAATGTTTGGTAACAAAGTTGATGAAACCAGGTTGTTAATGTTTGGTAACAAAGTTGATGAAACCAGGTTGTTAATGTTTGGTAACAAAGTTGATGAAACCAGGTTGTTAATGTTTGGTAACAAAGTTGATGAAACCAGGTTGCTAATGTTTGGTAACAAAGTTGATGAAACCAGGTTGTTAATGTTTGGTAACAAAGTTGATGAAACCAGGTTGTTAATGTTTGGTAACAAAGTTGATGAAACCAGGTTGTTAATGTTTGGTAACAAAGTTGATGAAACCAGGTTGTTAATGTTTGGTAACAAAGTTGATGAAACCAGGTTGTTAATGTTTGGTAACAAAGTTGATGAAACCAGGTTGTTAATGTTTGGTAACAAAGTTGATGAAACCAGGTTGTTAATGTTTGGTAACAAAGTTGAAAAAACCAGGTTGTTAATGTTTGGTAACAAAGTTGATGAAACTAGGTTGTTAATGTTTGGTAACAAAGTTTACCTGAACTCTATTAACCCATCAATATCGACGTCTGGTAGCCAAGACCCAGGTGGGTCCACATGCCCACCCCTTCCCTCCCCTAAAGTATAGAAGAAGCTAAAAGTCAGAAACACTTGCTCGACAGAGGGGGGAGGGGGTGGGTTATTTCTGATGATCAGATTCCTTTCCTACTGCGAAGCTCTGTACAAAGTCTTCTGTTACTATTATTATTCCCACCCCCATAAAATGATAAAATCGTAACACTTCAGATTTCTGACGCTTCTATATACTTATTTTTGTCGAATGGAATTGCATTTATTACGTTTTATTTTACGTTTATATTTATATCACATTTAGAAGTTACAAGTGAAGTTACGAGTTATTAGTAAATAACTTGTGAACTGTTACCTTGAGAGCCCTCAATGTTTTACCGCAAAGTGTATCGGTGGTTTCCAGCTGAATGGAAAAACCTTGATGAAACACTGTAAGACTCTTATTTTTTAATGAAAAGATATTTGAAAATTGAGGATGGAAATACATTGTCCTTAAATGAAAGTTAAACTGATGTTAATTTATCCTGACATTTTAAAGATGATGTAGAAGCAAACAGGAGTATTAGACATATTAACACAAGTAATATTTCGACTAGAAAGTGGCAATGCCAGGACGAAAGTTAAACCTCAACATCGGTTTCAACATTGTACTGAACCACAGATGGGAGTCCTCGCTGCCATCGGTCTCTGTGATTCGGAGATGGATGGTGAGACCAAAGCGAGACCTGGAGTACCTGTTGCAATGAGGACATAGAGTGTGAATTCAGTGAATGTATTCTATAATAGAGTGACTTGCATGTGGATTGGTTTTCAATGTGGAAGAGTTGCGAAACATCAGCACCACTCGTCTATGCTTTGTTTGGTCCAGTAGTATAACAAAATGAGCTAGTCATAATGACACATAAAAAACGACACTTTATGAAGTGATTATGATTTACAACACAACAGTTAAGAAAGTAAATGAAAAGACCTTAACACGAATCCAGAACTGACAAAGAAAGATATACTACTAACCGTGCTATATTAATAGACTTATATTTCTTGTCAAAATGTATTTGCACGTTTCACAACTGAGACACGAATTGAGAAGTAAAAGCCTTACTGTCCAGTTGATGTGCTCACTGAGACGTATTATTTCTATGCTTACACTCGTATTATACTAAACAGTATATTTGGTTGTTTTTTTTTTTTATATTACGCTTATTTTTAGTTTTTCATTATTTATATTTCATGCAACTGGAGTTGATTTTTTTCTTCCCATTTCTTATCTTCGTATATTTTACGTTGTTACGAAAACTATATTTTCACGTCCACTCTTCTGGTTTAACCTTCGATGGTAGATGTACAACAGGGGTGAGGTGTAGAGTGGCTCAGGGAAAGGCAGCTTTACAAGAAATGAGGAAGATATTGTGCAATCCATTTTTGACAATAGAAACAAGAAAAAGAGTTCTTAAATGGTATGTAGAACCAGTCTTAACATATGGATGTGAATCTTGGGCAATAGGACAGCAGACAAGGAGATCACTGGAGGCCGTATAAAAGTGGTTTTACAGAAGAATTGTGAAAATACCATGGACAGCAAAGAAGAGTATGAAATATTCTGAAAAAGGCCAAAGCAAAAAGAGAGCTAATTTCCAATGTTAGGAAGAAACAATCATCATTCTTTGGCCATGTAATGAGAAGGGAACAGCGGAAATATATTGTAACAACTGGGAAAATTGAAGGACGAAGAGATAGAGGGAAGCAAAGAGAAAAGATACCAGACGGTTTAAGAGAATGGTTTGGCAGAAGGTCAAAGACGGAAATGATAAATATATGTCAAGATCGAAAGTTGTGGAGAGACATGATCAACTACGCCAGCAGGCATGGTACTTATGATCAACCTTTATCCAAAATTTCTCTCCCTCACTCTTTCTCTCTCTCTCTCTCTCTCTCTCTCTCTCTCTTCTTTACCCAGACATAATTTATCACCAGCCCCTTAAGGACTGTCACTATCGACTCTCGATATCGAAATTCCAGACAAGAACATATTTCATCAGGCTAGTCCTACACAGTGAGGCCAGTTTCGGAATGAAATTGTCTTTTATATTTTGTTTGCCTTTGTAATAAACCTGGTCGTTCAATTTCAAACTCGTTTGTACATTTTCGTTTGTCAGGTAAACTGGTTCCGGATAAATTGTCATCTCAAATTCGATTGGTTCCACTTTTCTGAGATTGCTAAAAATAAATTGATAACTCATCTCGGATTGGTTCAACTTCTAAAGATTACTATAATCAAATTATTTACTCAATTCTGATTGTTCCACATTTTCAGAATAAAAGGAATCAGAAAATAAACTGTTGACTGAAAATTTGATTAGTGCAATGTTTCTAAAATAGCAGGGCAGACTAAAATAACTATTCCTGCGATCTACTCGTATTATTTTAAATCTATCAAAGTATATGCAACGAGTCCCACTCTAGATCATTTCTGGCTATTGATTTCAGCTTAGCAGTTCTGCACGTGCTCTATAATTAGATAACCATGCACTTTCAACCTTTTACACGCAACGGAACGTTTCAGTACACATAACATTTCCTTTCTTATCTTTGCGTCTTTGTTTTTACGATATGTGGCTTGGTGTGTATTTGAGCGCAACTTTACACTCTCTTGTCGACTCAGCTCAAAAATAAAGTGGTTTACACTTGGGTAAAGGCGATGAAAATCACTGGCCGCCTCATCTCTAAATTCTGTCGCCTAGTATAGCGACACATTAATTTACTCCCATAGGACATTGTGTTGGACATTACTTTTACTGATTTAGCCTGTGTGTTGAGGCCGATGTTGTAGAAGAACGTGACTGTATGGAGTTGTTCTCTACTTCAATTTATATTTTAAAATGATGTTTAAATGTCTATTTAAAGATGATATTCAAATGTCTATTTAAAAGTGATATTCAAATGTCTATTTAAAGATGATATTCAAATGTCTATTTAAAGATGATATTCAAATGTCTATTTAAAGATGATATTCAAATGTCTATTTAAAGATGATATTCAAATGTCTATTTAAAGATGATATTCAAATGTCTATTTAAAGATGAT
Organism: Megaustenia siamemsis; assembly: GCA_032433765.1. Lineage (NCBI taxonomy): Eukaryota > Metazoa > Mollusca > Gastropoda > Stylommatophora > Ariophantidae > Megaustenia > Megaustenia siamemsis. The sequence continues at coordinate 18,849,718 of JAVIAB010000073.1, read as the reverse complement.
ATTCAAATGTCTATTTAAAGATGATATTCAAATGTCTATTTAAAGATGATATTCAAATGTCTATTTAAAGGTGATATTCAAATGTCTATTTAAAGATGATATTCATTGTGACGCACTCGAAGCTCAACATAATCTCACACAATGGAGATATTTAGCTGGTAACAGTAGAAAAGTCATCTTGAACGGATAGTTTGAAGGTGTATTACCAGCAAGACAGAGCAACTGTCAACAACAATATTTTATCTTGTTGATTTTTTTCTTGCGAACTTCAGAAAGAGGCTGATAATTTAGACTACCAGAAGTCAAGTGTACCAATTCTGGTAATAAAAGGACAACGGTCACTATTCTCACCAAATAAGAAGTACGTATAACGTTCTATACAGAGAAGACTATGGAAGTACATCGTCATGTGGTCAGAATGGATAAAATTATTCCTAATTTTGTTTCCTCAGTTCTTCATTTTTTATCTTAAGGCTGTTTCCTGTCATTCATCTAACACATTCCGTCCTAGTAATTATTATTTTGCTCCTTGTAACTGAGTCTAGAGTTCAGGTCTAGCATTGGTAGCACAAATTTGAGATGATTATTTTATTTTAGAGTGCCTGTTATGCCTCTTCTATGTTTTTTCTCTTTTGCGGTATTCATGACTTTTGTTCTGTTGATGTTGATTTTCATGGACAATAGGACAACAGAAAAGAAAATCACTGGAGTCTGTAGAAATGTGATTTTACAGAAGAATGTTGAGAGTACCATGGACAGCTAAGAAGAGTAATGGAAAAGTTCTGAGAGAGGTCAAAGCAAAAAGAGAACTAATTTACAATATTAGGAAGAGACAATAATCATTTTTTTGGCCATGTAATGAGAAGAGAACAACTGGAATATATTGTAACAACTGGAAAAATTGAGGGACGAAGAGATAGAGGGAAGCAAAGAGAAAAAATACCAGACAGCTTAAGAGAATGGCTTGGCAGAAGGTCAACAACAGAAATGATAAATAGCTGCCGAGATCGAAAATTATGGAGAGACACGATCACCTACACCAGTAGGCCCGGTACTTGATGATGATGATGATGATGATGATGGTTATGCCTCTAAAGTTATTTTCTTGTTGGACAGCAGGGGTGATAGTTGCCTGATGATTTGACAAGCTTTCTTGCATTTTGAGTACGCCTATATTATATTTCTGCTGGTTGTGAATTGTCGTTTGTCACTAGGCTTTCTAGATATTTAAATTCATCCACTTGTTTTAAATGTCTTCAATCTATCATTCTGTTAATGTTCTTTTTTTCCCTTTTCCGGTATTCATGATTTCTGTTCTGTTGATGTTCTTTTTTCCCTTTTCTGGTATTCATGACTTCTGTTCTGTTAATGTTCTTTTTTCTTTTTTCCGGTATTCATGACGTCTGTTCTGTTGATGTTCTTTTTTCCCTTTTCCGGTATTCATGACTTCTGTTCTGTTGATGTTCTTTTTTCTCCTTTCCGGTATTCATGACTTCTGTTCTGTTAATGTTCTTTTTTTTTTCTCTTTCGCGGTTGTCATGACTTCGGTTCTGTTAATGTTCTTTTTTCTCTTTTGCGGTATTCATGACTTCTGCTCTGTTGATGTTCTTTTTTCTCTTTTGCGGTATTCATGACTTCTGTTCTGTTGATGTTCTTTTTTCTCTTTTGCGGTATTCATGACTTCTGTTCTGTTGATGTTCTTTTTTCTCTTTTGCGGTATTCATAACTTCTGTTCTGTTGATGTTCTTTTTTCTCTTTAGCGGTATTCATGACTTTTGTTCTGTTGATGATCTTTCTCCTCCCTTTTGCGGTATTCATGGCTTTTGTTCTGTTGATGTTGATCTTCATGTTGTGTTGCTGTGTGCCCCATCAAGACTATGTAAGTCGTCTTCTAAGTCTTCTATTTCTCCATGTATGCCTCATCGTCTCCTAGCAGAAGCAAACAATCATCATTAATAGTTGAAAATAGAAGAGAAAAAAAAACAGATCTCTGCCAAGAGAGTGAAACATGGGTTAAAAAAGAAACATTAATAGCTTCAGTAAATGGAAATTGGAAAAATATCTTATGCAACAAATTTATGTCAATAAAAATGAGAAAGAGAGTTCATCGGTGCTGTATTGAACCAATTCTGACCTATGGAAGCGAATCATGGACAGTAGACAAACAAATGAAAAGACGATTAGAGGCCACAGAGATGGGATTTCTCAGAAGAATGTTGAAAGTTCCCTGGACAGCTAAAAAAACCAATGAGGAAGTTCTCAAAAAGGCCAACACAAAAAGGGAACTGATACGATGCACTGTAGATAGAAGAAGATTGTGGAGGGACATGATCGCCTACGCCAACCGGTATGGCACATGATAATGGTGAAATGGAAACAAATATTAACAAGCGGTCAGAAACGTTCTTATAGACCTTCGCTGGTGCAATGGGATTCTTGTCCTATGCTGAGATCTTGTGTGCATTTAGACAAGCTGTTGGAGTTTTAGTAAAGAGAGTATATGTTCTATAAATGATCTCTAATATTGGTGTGGACAACTTGAAGTCTGTAGATTTTTAAATCTCGGAGAAACTATTTGTGAATGAATATTCGTAAATGGAGGTTATGTCTAGCTGTCTTCTTCTACATCAGCATTTGTATGGCTGTTACATATATCGGTCAATCTTTACCGATCGGGTTTTTAGTAGGCTTAGCTTGGTTACTACATAAATGCATCTTTTATCTAGACGTATCCGACTTCAATGAGGTATCTTTGAGTATCGGGATTGTTTTTACTCTTCAATCTCAACTCCAGGCTGATTTCTTTGTCACACTGCAGGGACCTTGTGTAGTGCTTTGATTCGTTCTGGTTCACAATTCTAATGCTCAAGCAAGTCACTGACATCTTTCAGTCTATGTGCTGTGCTTGTCAACAGACTTTGGCCCTGTTAACTTGGAAGCTACACTTTCAATGGATTGACAGCTCGTTGATCGTTATTTAAATACTCGCGTTCCACGACTCTCAACCCGCGGGTCACAAACTCAAGATGGTCGCTAAGTACTTCCTGGTAGGTTTCAGTGGCTATTTTTAGTTACAATTATTTTCATAGGAGATTCCAATATAAATATTTTGAACTCCGTTTAAATAAATAAAACAAAATCTGTTGGCTATTATAAAAGGCGGTCGTGGACTAATTGACTCATTTAAAATGGTGTCGATGGGTACGGGGCTCGTATAAAAGAGGGTTTAGAGATTTCTAGCTTATTATATTTTTAAAAATGTATTCTAGACTGGGAAAAGTAGCTTTGGAAACACTGGTTTTGTTGGATAGTTAAGATTTAATTACGATTGCGCGTATGCGTTGTTACAAAGGACAAGGGGTGGGGTTCGATCCCAACCGACGGCTTCCGGGTTCACCCAACCTTAAATGGGTACCGGAGTTTTTTTCTGGGAAAGTAAAGTAGCACGGGCGTAATACCGACCACATTACCCCAAAAATCATGTGCTGAAGGTCTGTAAAATATATGGTCACTAACACTATATATCTCTATACGCCACTTGGCATGACGGGGGTAATTTACTTTACTTATTCGTTGTTGGTGATAATGTTACAATATATTTACTTTGTTGTTTTATCATGAACACAACAAATACATGGAAGAAAGGATTCCTTCATGACTGAAGATGTAGTGGGAATACGGTTTTAGGGTCTATATTGTCAGTGACGAGCGGCATGTTCCATTGGTGAATCGGTCGATGTCTGTTATACAGATCGCACTATTTTGTGTCCGAAAAAATCGATCCGAAGAACATTCATCACTTCTGAGAATTGGACTAAGGCCTTTATGGTTGGTGGAAAACGCGCTAACCACCGCGGTTGTTGAACGTTGCGTGTGCCTGAAGGAAATATGCCTGTGCACATGAATTTGTCCTGAACACAGAGACAGGTTTTGTATTTGTAAGAAAAAGTTCAGTCCAGTTTAGTTAACGGATCAGCCTCATTGCACATTGAACACGTCCGTAAGTGATCAGATCTCCTCCCCAGTAGGTCCCTCAGTGTGTTGAGTCTGACGTCTCCAGTTCTGTGTTGATTTGCTATACTTCTGTGTCTTACCGTATAGCGCTCCTTTCTGACGTCTCCAGTTATCTGTTGATTTGCTATACTTCTGTGTCTTACCGTATAGCGCTCCTTTCTGACGTCTCCAGTTATCTGTTGATTTGCTATACTTCTGTGCCTTATCGCATAGCGCTCCTTTTTGACGTCTCCAGTTCTCTGTTGATTTGCTATACTTCTGTGTCTTACCGCATAGCGCTCCTTTCTGACATCTCCATTTTTGACCGAATGTTTGTGCAGTCTGGACATAGTTGTAGATTCGTGATCATTGACTGAATCATTAGCTCGCCCTACCTCCCTGAGGGCATTCAGAATGCCGCCCCGGTCAATTAAACGTCCTCCAACCATGGCATACTAATATCTTCAGTAATAAAGAAAAGACGATGGTCATATGTTGGACATGTGATAAGAAGAGATAATAACCGAATAGCAAAGCAAGCCCTCATGTGGGAAACAACAGGTAAGAGGAAAAGAGGAAGACCCAGGGTGACACTGAGAAGAACATTGATGAGAGAAGCAAGAGCAGCAGGATTCGGCTCCCTCAATGAGATAGAGCTGCTTGCACAGAACAGAGACAGATGGCGAGATTTGATAAAATATCTTTAAAAGAAAACTGCTACAACAAAAATTCAGATAGGAGAAGGTTTATCTTGGTCTACGCCCTATGGGCCGGCTACGGCTCGAAAGGTCAATATATAGATAGATCCATGGCAGCTAGTTTCAGCCAGGCTGTCGTTCAATTCTTCTCATGCTCGAGTGACCAAGAACGAAAATTAAACAGATCCTAGTCGGTCCTGAGATCTTTAATGACACCAGCCACTGTCTTCGCAATCATTCCTTGTAATTTTCGTGAGCGTGTTCACTGCGTCACTCAGAAAATAAACAAGTGCAAATGTTTGTTTCTAGCATGGCATTTGCTACTGTTGTGATCTCCATGGTCACTATGGTACCGTGAAAGTACCACTCTCTTGAGAGCCAATGAGCTACTACTGAGTCGTGAGATTAACCCATCAGTGGTTTACGAACACTCATGTGAATTCTCATAGATCAAGACCTACACCTCCGCCTCCCCAACCACAGGGCTTTGTTGCCTGCATTATTTTTTCATACGAATGAAAAGTGTTCCTTGTTGCAGTTTCCTCATATTCCAAGTCCGGCTTGTTTCAGTAGCTACTGAGATAAGTGCTCTGTGCACATCGTGCGCTGTGTGTTTCATCCGTTTTGATCGTGTTTCGATATTCCAATTTTTTACGATGAACGATGATATCGTATGACATGGAACAGTTGGCTGTGTTCACTTTCTGTGCGGTTTCGCCATGTGTCTTTTGGCGTGTGCTGAGACTGCTATAATGGGGACTATAGCTACCTCGCTTTGTTTGGGAGATGAGTTAGTAATTCGGATGATTCCACTGGCACGGGCGGTTGTGCAATTATGGATTTTAATTCGTTTGCAGTGATACTGAGACCTTCCATAACTATAACTATAATCTTTTCAAAGTGATTTAAACAGAAATGGACGTCCAGAATTCTGCTGGCACCTGTATCCACTCTTCCCCGAACTCAAAGTCCCACATGAGACAAATCTGTTGAACAATGTCCTCATTTGGGAAATATGAGTCTTCATTCCACGTTGTTAATGTCTTGTATTTTATGACGGTATGCGTGTCAGTATCATGTGTGAATAGCAGCGGCTGGTGCCACGCCGTTATATCACTCCCTACAAATGAACAAATTAGCGAGTATTGATTTCCTGCACTCTCACTTCCTCCTTGTAATTTGTTTCTGTCCATCTTTATATAATTGCTTCCCCTTTCGGTCGTGCTAAACGCGTAATTATTTCTTTGAGACAGTGTTTATGTGCGTTGTATGTGTGTGTGGTGTTATTACGCGAGTGAGCGTCCATTGTAGTTGTCTATGTGAGTGTTTGTGTGTGTGTGTGTGTGTGTGACCTTAGAAAACGAGAGAGAGAAAGAGAGAGAGAAAGAGAGAGAGAGGAGAGACAATGAGAGAGGGGTAGGAAAAGGAACCAGGGGAAGTAATTTTCTTCAAACCCATTTTCCCGTAAGAAATGGATAGAGAACTTCTGTCTAACTCCCTTAGTCTAAATCTCAGTCAGCGATGTGAAAGAGCTGCCATTTCGTGGATTTCGTCTCACGACATTATTCCTGGAAATGACAAGTCTGGCAAGCTGACAAAGGAAGGTGGCAAACTAACTTAGCCAGAAATAAGTACAACTTTTGAGGAGCCCCCGCAATACGTCAATAATAGACACATGAACAAGTGTATTATAGAACACCAGAATTATGAGAAATCTTCCAAATACCTGCTCAGAAGGAAAGAACAGGTAACAATTCTTTGATTCAGAACAGACCATAAGAGATTGAAGGAGCAGTGTTTTTAACAGCCTAAGTGCTACGTTATGAAAAGAAAAATAACAAATGTGGCGCTGTAAAGATAAAAACGAACAAGGTTTCCACAATGATGAACAGAGAAGGCTCTTGTGATCGTCACCTGCGTCATACCTGGACACATTTATGGAGATAGTGACGTCACCCTCAATCTAATTAACGCTTTTTTTAGAGCTTTTTTAGACTAAAGTCGTAAAGTGCACGGTGAAGTCTAAAATTGCACAACCAAGCAATCGCAGTCACAGTCCTGATATGTACACAGTTTGTTGTTTGAGTTTCTTATATTATTGACTACAAAAGACCAAATAAAATTGATTGTATAATTTCTCAAAACCGTATTAAAAACCACAGCTTTTTAAAAGCCCACATACAAATGTCAGATCTCTCAATTTTATTGATATTAGTTTAAGAATGACTTATTTCTTACAAATATTGCAGAGTTCACTCAAAATGTGCTTATTTTCCTCAAAAACTGCACAGAGGAGTACCTTCTCTCCTCCTTCTAAATTGTAGAGTTCACATTAGAAGGCTTTATCTACCCCAAACCATATACACCCTCCCTCCTCCTCTCCCCCCCTCCCAATACATTATATCATCATCAGATTGCATGCCCCATTGCAAAACGTTGTATTCGCCACAGCCCGTCTGAAATATTATGTCTCTAGCCAGATCTCCCACAGAACGTTGTATTCGCCACAGCCCGTCTGAAATATTCTTTCTCTAGCCAGATCTCCCACAAAACGTTGTATTCGCCACAGCCCGTCTGAAATATTCTGTCTCCAGCCAGATCTCCCACAGAACGTTGTATTCGCCACAGCCCGTCTGAAATATTCTGTCTCTAGCCAGATCTCCCACAGAACGTTGTATTCGCCACAGCCCGTCTGAAATATTCTGTCTCCAGCCAGATCTCCCACAGAACGTTGTATTCGCCACAGCCCGTCTGAAATATTTTTTCTCTAGCCAGATCTCCCACTTCTTCTGTTGTCAAGTTCAAGGTCTCATTTTTGTTGTGAAACCACCTTCTTCTTGGTTTGCCCCTGATGCGTGGCCCACGAACAATGCCTTATTCTCTCCTGTCCGCTGTGTCTTTTGACGTGGCCATAGTATTTTAATTCTCTGTAAAATGGTTTTTATAAGCCAGTTATTGTTAATGTTTAAATCTTTTAATATGGCTTTATTGTTCTTTTTTGATTATCCATGGTATCTTAAGTATTTTTCTGCAGCATATTGTTTTGGATAAATTTACCTGCTGTTTGCGAGATTGTCCATGATTCACAACCATATGGCTTACTCCGTATGTTGTTAGTATCTCCCACGGTTGTTCTCTGTTTACTCAACCATATGTTGCTTTTCTATCTATCTATTGTCCTTTTGAGCCGAAAACGGCACATAGGGCAGAACTACAATCTTAAAAACAGAAATCTTGCGTACCAAAATGGTACATATTGCAGAGATCACTGCTTTTAAAATCTATGGCTCTGTTTCCTTAACAATACTTTTTACAATGACAGCTTCATATGTTGCTTTTGGGGGGATACATATCCTCAGTATTTGTAATTTTAATGCCTTGCTGTTACTTTGCCACATATTCTTCATGACGTTTAATGTGTGTGTTGCTATTGCAAATCTTCTTTTGATCTTTCTCTGGCAGTCTCCATTGTTAGTTACTTCAGATCCCAGATATTCATAGTTTGTTACATTATAATCTTTCATAATTATCGCCTTCGCGGAAATGAATCCTCCATAAAGTATGTTAGGTACCTTTGTTAAATAATAGGCAAAAGTCCCCAGGGAACTCGTATCATCATCATCATGTGCCATACCGGTTGGCGTAGGCGATCATGTCCCTCCACAATCTTCTTCTATCTACAGTGCATCGTATAAGTTCTGTTGTTGACTGTTTTCCATGCCATGACACCAAGCTATCCAGTATTTTCTCTCTTTGTCGTCCGCGATCTCTCTTTCCTTTTATTTTGCCAGTTGTAACCAAGTATTCCAACTTTCCTCTTCTCATGATGTGCCCGAAAAATGTTGATTGCTTCTTTCTGATGTTTTTTAAGAGCTCCCTTTTTGTGTTGGCCTCTTTGAGAACTTCCTCATTGGTCTTTTTAGCTGTCCAGGGAACTGTCAACAGTCTTCTGAGAAATCCCATCTCTGTGGCCTCTAATCGTCTTTTCATCCTATAATTCCCAAATAAAAATTACAGACTTCACATAAGAATATATGATGCCCTTATAAAGAAATGTCTAGTCCAGACTTATTCAACGTAATAATTTAGCACGACCGCATAGAATTACGCTTTCTATTATAAAGTGTATAATGTATGTGCAAAATTAAATGTCTCGTGCCCCTATAGAATAACGTACCCACGTTCAGACAGGGCAATATACAAATGTATGATGCCGCTTTAGATTTGCAGGCAGACTTTCCACGTAGACATGAAGAATGACTACGATGTTCTATAATATATTAATCTGTCTTTAGAAACCATTCACGCACCTAAAACCGTTTTGCCGCCATTTATGCTGACCGCTTTGAATGTGTACGAGTGTGGATGTATTTTGTTGGGGACCTCACTGTCTGGATCAGATAATCACAAGTTGAGCTTTTAGCGAGTGCATCGGATAAAAGACCCGGTTTATCTCTCTGCATAAACAAGCCAATTTCCTTATGGGCCAGCGCACGTGTGAATATGTGCGTGTTTATAGTCTCGTCCATAAACAACACAATTACCAATTATGCCGTTAAGCTTATCCTCTATATAAATAGCGAAAAGAGAATCCCCGATTTTACAGTCTTAATTTGTTTTCAAATAAATAAACACAAAGGAGAGGAAGGCGCGCCTCCCAGCACCAGAGCTGGAAGTTGTCAGCGACCCACAGCTGATGGCTTGCGCCAGGATAGGTGAACCAAAACCATCCAGACCCTTCTCCACCTCTCCGTGGTGCCTCCAGTAACAGACTAACCTTTCTAGTCTGGCCAAGCGAGCAGGGATCGAAGAGGGAAGATAACCCGGTGCTCATAAATGTCGTGCTAAAGTCGGATGTGTTGGGCCGAAAGGCGCAAATATAACATTTATACTGCAAACCCCAACACAACGCAGACACGCCCACTTAACGTCCTTTTAAGGACGGATGACGAGGAATTCTACAGTCTACGAGTACTCTAGAATACTTTAGTCATCGGGCGAACGCAAGCAAGCAAGCAAACAAATAAACACAAATGAATTGAAAGCCCGCGCTTACAGATTATGTGCAATTTTTATTTTCGTTTATCGAGAATATGTAGAACAGGAGGAGTTGCTCTTCTAGCAAGAATAGTCTGCCGTCAGTAAAGTATAACTTTTAAATAAAGACAAAAACGTATAATTGCAACAGAATTATAATTTATCAGAGGTTTATGCAGACCCATCTACATGGTTCTGGTTTATTCATCTTTTTGTGCATCACAAATGGCACTTGTCTGTTTACTTATTTTTTTGGCTGGCTGTTGTATAAGCTGTTTTATTGGTGGACTGTTGTATAAGCTGTTTTATTGGTGGACTGTTGTATAAGCTGTTTTATTGGTGGACTGTTGTATAAGCTGTTTTATTGGTGGACTGTTGTATAAGCTGTTTTATTGGTGGACTGTTGTATAAGCTGTTTTATTGGTGGACTGTTGTATTAACTGTTTTGTTGGTTAGCTGTTGTATTTGCTGTTTTTTTCTTGGTTGGTTATTTTATTAGCTGTTTTGTTGGTTGTTTATTTAATAAGCTATTTTTTTGTTATTTTATTAGCTGTTTTGTTGGTTGTTTATTTTATTAGCTGTTGTGTTTTTTTGTTGTTTGTTTTATTCGATATTTGTTGTTGTTGTTTTGTAAGCTGTTTTGTTGGTCGGTTGGTTAGCTGTTTCGTTGGTTAGCTGTTTCGTTAATTAGTTTGTTGACATGGTAAATTATTGATTGGCTTGTCATTATTATCGAGTGCCGTCTCCGCAACGAAGGTTGGCTACCATAGAGCGCCATTCTGCTCTGCCTCTTGATTTGATGGTGCAGTTGTCATAGGTTGATTTGTCCATCTTTTGATGTTACTCGTCCATGTTAGTCTTGGTCTGCATCTTGCTCTTTTACCATGTATTTTCCCCTCCAGGATTACTTTTTGTAGGCTATTGTGTCTTTTAACATGGCCCAAAAATCGCATTTGTCTTGTTTGAATTGTGTTTAGTAGTTCTCTTTTCATTTTTAGTTGTTTTAAGTCTCCGTCGTTTGTTTTCTTTTGCTTCCATCAAATTCTACCTATTCTTCTAAATATCCACATTTCAAAGGCTTCAATTCTCTGTTCTGTTTCTGATTGGCTTGTAAGATATTTAATTGCTTTGTTGGCTTTTGCTAAGTAGGTTAGTTGAATGGTTCTTTTGGTTGGATGACTGGATAGCTGGTTTGTTGATTAATTGTTTAACTTCTTTGTAGGTTCGTAATTTTCTTTGTTTGGTGTTTTCATTGGTTGATTTATTTACATTTTTACGCTTTCATTGGTTGTGATTTTCTATGGTTTGTATTTTCATTGGCTAGTGCTCTCATTGGTTGGTGTTTTCATTTTTGCTGCTCTAAATAAATGTTTTGAATGGTTCGTGTTTTCACTGGTTGACTTTCTTATTAGTTGGTACTTTCATTGGTTGGTGCTCTCATTGGTTGGTGTTTTCATTATTTGGTGCTCTAAATAAATGTTCTGAATGGTTGGTGTTTTCATTGGTTGGCGTTCTCATTGGTTGGTGTTTTCATTATTTAGTGCTCTAAACAAAACACCGGGAGAATTATTGTCTGCTCAGTTCGAGGACGGACGATAATATCAAGGTATACCTGTATGTCCAATTTTCATAGTTGTGTGGTCCTGAAAAGGACCGTTTGTTGAACTAATTTAAGGTAATATAGGGGCCAACATTGTGGGTGCTATATACTTTCATTCTGAATCAGACGAGTCTAAAAGATTAATAACTGTTTGGGGTTGAACATTCCACAAACCATCATTTTTCCAATATTCCTCTTCCTGTTTTAAGACGTGGTCTTCACATTTAGCCCAATAATCTTTGTCTATATTTAATAAAGCGAGATTAGCAAGAGTCTTTACATCGCATATTTTGAATGTTGTATTTTCATCTGCCACTTGTCCTTTTAATTTTGTCCAGATTATTTCTATTGGATTTAAATGAGCATGGTAAGGTGACAGCCTCAAACTTATATGACCGTGCTCTTGGATAATCTTATCTATTTGAAAAATCTTTGTCCTCTGTTTTGCTTTACTAGAGATAGTAATTCAGGTTTTAAGTACATGTTATTAAATTGTATGTGCTCCTTTGTGAGCCATATCTTAATAGCATCTTTTGTACTGGATGACGTCTGGACTTTATCTTCAAGTGCAACAATGTTATGGTACGCTGCATTGTCCATTATTAGGCAAGATGGTCGATCTAGTGATGGGAGAACATAATTTTCAATCCAATGTCTAAATATGTGACCATTCATCTCAGAGTGATAATCCCGATTGTTTATGGATTTTGAAAGAAAAATGAGCTCTGCATTCTGTATTAGTCCATGTTGTCGACTACCTGCATGAGCAATTATCAAGCGCTGTCCTTTGCTGCTAGGTATTAATCTCTTAATCTTTCCATCTGATGACTGCCATTCCCTTTGGTTAGTGTGGTGAGCATTGATCCATGTTTCATCCAAGTACACAATATCATAACCTTGCTTGCGCACCTCTTTTACTTCACGTAAGTACTTGCTTCTCATGACTACTATATGTGGCTTCTCACAGATGATGTTTCGTCCATTGGAATACTTTCTGAATGTAAAGCCTGCAGCTCTCACATTCCTCCATAATGTAGACTTTGATATTTCAATACTGTTGTTCTTTTTCAGCGAAATTTTTAATTTTCTTATTGTAACAGTTCCATTCATACCCAACATTTTGCGAATTTCACTTCTAATAAGTTCACTGTCGAAATTATCCAACATTTTTGCTCTTCCTTGTGATTTTATATATTTTGAACATTGACGGTCAGGTGCTTGAATCTAGCGATTAAATGACCGTTTAGATAAATCCAAAATGTGTCTTGTCCTATTCTCAGGGTTTTCTAAAGAATGAAATAATCTTCCTCGTTTAGCCTCTTTGCAAAAATAGTCATACATTTTTATTGCGATGTTTTGTAAACTGCAGAATTTCATTTTAAGACTCATGATAAATGTTATTGTTCCACGTCTCGCCTATGAATGAACGGAAATGGAACACACAATGCCTCGTGTTTTCTACAAGTGTCTAATTGTGTCAGAAAGCCCACGTGGAAAGTGTGCGAAAAAACGTCAATCGTACCGTGTATGGATTTTTAATCGCTATTTTTAACTTAAAATACTGTAAACATTAAGTTTTGACTATATCAATGGGTCGTTATAAATTTATATAAATCAAATAAGCAACAATAATAACCAAATGTTTTTTTTTAATGAAATTAATTCCCTGTTGGGTTCTAATCATTATAAATTTACATGCAAATTTTGAAAAAATTACAAAAAGAGATTAAAAAGATATCGATTTTAAAAGTTGGGCAGATGATTTGAAACGAGCTATAATTCGTTTGTTGGTTGGTTAATTGCCCCCTATCCAAGAGTTTGCAGAACTTTATTCAGTGATCAAACTGTGATATCAGCAAGTGTTGGCGTGCTGTTTTCATGTTCCGCGTCAATTGTTTCATTTATTTTACCACAACACGAGGAAAATTAATAAGAAAGTGTATGACCAACGACTTTTAAAGATTCTATTCGCTACTGCTGACACTATGGAGTGCTTTTGAGCGGCTTCTGTTCAACTGTTTATGAAGTTGTTGAGAGCTTCCAGAGCCGGAAATTAAGTCCGCAAACAAACAGAGAAAAAAAAAGTTTTAAAATAGGTCAGATTTCATCAAGATGGCAAAGGCTGTAAATAATTCCGGTTCATCATTATGTGCCATATAGGTTTGCGTAGACATTCATTTTTCTTCTATAGTTTTGTATCTACAGTGCATCGTATCAATTCTGCTGTTCACTGTTTAGAATGATTAATTTTGACATGATTCTTCTCAGCAATATAAGAAGGTGGTTTGCCATTCCTTTCCTTCTTGGCAGCGACTGTACTAGTCAGAGATCGCAGCCATTGTCTCTATACATGAGATCCTGCCATCACGGAGTAGGGACCGTGACCGGCACTACTTGTCGGCTGCTCCCAGAACACCATCCACCACCTGAACCCATGGCTTCACGTAGACCTGATTGGGTTGTGAGTGGGGGATAAATGGGTACTCCACCTTGCCAAAGTAAGTAAAAAAATTAAATAGCTCGCGTCACGCCAAGTGGCGTATAGGGAATTTGGTGTTTGTGACCATAAATTTTACAGACCTTCAGCACATGATTTTTGGGGTAATGTGGTCGGTATTACACCCGTGCCGCTTTACTTTCCCTTAAAAAAGCCGGTACTCATTAATGGTATCGAACCCTACCTCTTGTCCTGTGTAGTCCAGTTCACTAACCACTGAACTATCGCGACTCCTAACCTTGCCAAAGGGTGTCGCATAATTCCGGCTAGAATGTTGAAATCTAATAGGAAGCTAATAGCGGTGAGGGAGAAAAGACTAAAGAGAGATACAATTTAAAAAAAAAAATTCATCCTGAGATTGTAAGGAGAGAGGTGAAAGTTCATGATGTGATTGATACGTTGTAGCTCAGAAAACAATGAGTCTAGAATCTCAGAGAGTATCTGCAACTTTGCAGTTAGTGGGACAGCTGGTACAAGAGACTGTTCATTCAACATTACCTTCACCATTTTATACATGTACACATGACAGAACCCTTTTATATACGTATACATGACAGAACCATTTTATATATGTACACATGACAGAACCATTTTATATATGTACACATGATAGAACAATTTTATATATGTACACATGACAGAACCATTTTATATATGTACACATGATAGAACAATTTTTATATGTGTACACATGGGGAAAAAACAATTTTATATCTGTACATATGAGAGAACCATTTCATATATGTCCACATGACAAACCCATTTTAGATCTGTACACGCGACATCGAACCTGTTCTACTATATGGAAGTGAGTCATGGACGATAAGCAAGATAACACAGAGAACATTAAAGGCAGCTGAGATGTGGTTTATCAGAATAATGCTACGAACTCCATGAATAACAAAAATTGCAAATGAAGAAGAATGAAAACGAGCTGGAGAAACAAAGAAATGTCATCAAAATAATTGGGAAAAGACAATCTACATTTATTGGGCATGTTATGAGAAAAACAGGCATTGAGAATATTATAACAACCCGCAAAATGAATAGGCAGAGGAGCAGAGGAGTAAAGGAAAACCGAGAAAAAAAATATTGAACAGCTTATCCAAATGGCATGAGAGAAGATCACCGACTTAAATTATGACATTTATGAAGAAGCAGGTGATGCGGAAAGAGATGATCGCCTAAGCCAGTCGACATGGCACCTGACAATGATGATAACACATGACAGAAACATTTTAGATATGTACACGTAACAGAACGATTTTATATATGTACACGTAAAAGAATAATTGTATATATGTACACGTAACACAACCATTTAATATGTACACATAACTATATATATGGCCCTTTTCGTCTTGTCAGACGGTCTAGTGGAGGCTATTGCGTATTTTTTTGAGGTATTGTTTTTGCCGAACAGCTTCTCTCGTGGCTAATTCTACCAATGTTTGACAAACACACGCGGTCACATAATGAACAGGTCAGGCTCGCTGGTCCACAGGGTTTACCATCCTTTTTCATGAGTCTCTTCTCTTCTAAGTCCTGTCTTAGAACAGTCTCAAATGTTGTTATACCGTTCCTTATACGTGCTCTCCATGATGTGCGATCACTTGCCAGATGTTGCCAGTCGTTTTCACAGATGGCGAAGTCTTTCAGAGATGATTTGCAGATATCTCTATATCGTAGTTTAGGTCTGCCGATTTGTCGTTTTCCGTGTTTTAGCTCGCCATAGAGTATTTGCCTAGGAATGCGTTTTTCTTCCATCCGTTGGACATGCCCCAGCCATCTTAGCCTTCGACTTCTGAGCATCGACATGATTGTTAGGGTCTTAGCACGTTGCAGGACAGTTAAGTTGGTTATTTTGTCCTGCCATTTGATGTGCATTATTTTGCGGAGACATCGCATGTGGAAGACATTTAGTCTTTTTTCCTGGTTTGAGTATGTTGTCCAGGTTTCGGATCCATATAGTAGTGAGCTAAGCACACAAGTTTGATATATTAAGAGTTTAGTCTTTTGAGTTAGTTTCGTGTTGTTCCATGCCCTTTTTGTGAGTTTGCCGAAGGTCGTAGCTGCCTTACCAATTCGACAGTTTATTTCTTCATCAAGAGAGATGGTTTGCGTAACTGTGGATCCAAGATATGTAAATTTCTGTACTGATTCTAGTGGGCAGTCTTTTAGAGTAATAGATAGAGGTTTGAGGTCACCTTGATTTAGTATTACTGTCTTCTGAACATTAATTGACAGTGAAAAAAGGTCGCATGCTTTATCCAGGTTGTTGATCAGCGACTGTAGGGTGGCCTCACTATGAGCGACTAGGGCTGCATCGTCAGCAAATAAAAATTCTTTAAGTAGGGCAACATTTGTTTTAGTTTTTGCTCTTAGTCGTGCTAGGTTGAACAGTGAACAGCCATTTTATATATGTACACGTAACAGAACCATTTAATATACACATAACAGGGCCATTTTATATATGTACACGTAACAGAACCATTTAATATGTACACATAACAGAGCCATTTTATATATGTACACGTAACAGAACCATTTAATATGTACACATAACAGAACCAATTCTTAACGACCTTTGAGACTAGTATGTAAAAATGTAAAAGTAAAGAGCCCCTGTCACGTCAAGTGGTGTAGAGGAATATGGTGTTAGTGACCATACATAAAACAGACCTTCGTCTTATGATTTTTGCGGTAATGTGGTCGGTATTACGCCCGTGCCGCTTTCCTTTACCAGAAAAAAAAATCCGGTACCCATTAAAGGCTGGGTGTACCGGAAACCGTCGGTTGGGATCGAACCCTACCTCTTGTCCTTTGTAGTCGAGTACTAGTATGTGCATAGTCGCTAATTAAGTAGACGAAGACTAGCGTTTATATTTCGCACCTCACACCTACAAGGAATCGGAGCCTCATTCCTCTGTGATAATTCGGCAGCTAAAAGCGGATGCTTCTTCTTACCTTCCTTATTTGCCTTAAAGCGTCCATGGGAGATATAACTTGCGGTCGTTTGTTCTTCTGTTGAACTCTTCTGCTGTTATGTTTCCTAGTGTTTCCAATATTTTATCAATTCATCTTTTTCGTGGTCGGCCCGTGAATCTGGTGTTCACGAAACGTTTGTTAATGGCTCGTTGTGTTGTGTTTTGGTACTTCTGACTCACCACGTGGCCAAACCATTTGATCTAATAGTTGATTAAAAACAAAATAATGGAAAACGAAAATATGTATGTACAATACAATTGTTTACAACAAAGAACATTTATTTTTTGTAGCGAGTCGATTTTTTTTCGTTTATGTTCTTCGACCTGCTTAATTTTCTCTCAGCGCGTAAAGACACAAGCTGGCCGACTGTGGTGCAAATTTACATCCTTATTAAGAATGTTGTCAAACCTAAGTGGACGTCCTTCCGTTTGCTAATCGTATATTCTGCATGGAATCTGCATGATGTCTTTATTTATTTGTTATATAATTTATTCATTTTTGCATATTTGTGTGTGAAATTTTGGTTAAAATTTCTTATACGTAACAAATATGTGTTTTCTTTTTTTCTTAAATCTTTCAGTACGGAAGGTTTTTATCAATTTAGCGGTAGAGATTTCAGAGACAAAATTGTGTCTGTTTTTAAATATTAATATATATGTTTATATTCATCTAACACGCAACATATTAGATATGAATTTTTAGATAATTAAACAAAGAATTAGATTACACCAAAATCAAGATCGTACAAGACATATACAAAGAATATGGTTTGATGACAGTTTACGCTAATCAGATTGGATTGACGCACTGTCCGGCTAAACGTATATGACCGAAATCGATATAGCGCATGCATGGTGCGTCGAAACGTACGGAAAGAGTTAAACGTTACATCTCTTGATGGTGGTCACTGTATTCGTTGAATATTTCATTAATTTAAAATGTTGTTTTCTTTCTTTCTGAAACGGTATTTCTCTTGATGGTGGTCACTTTATTCGTTGAATATTTCATTAATTTAATATGTTGTTTTCTTTCTTTCTGAAACGTTATTTCTCTTGATGGTGGTCACTGTATTCGTTGAATATTTCATTAATTTAATATGCTGTTTTCTTTCTTTCTGAAACGTTATTTCTCTTGATGGTGTACACTATTCGTTAAGTCTGTCATTAATTGGCGAGGCACAGATGTAAACATCTATTGATATTACTAATGATTTCATTACAAAACATTTAGTATTTTTCTTGAATGTCTGATAGTCCACGGAGAGATGAAAAGCTGATTGAAACCACCATCACGTAAAAAATATAAAATGAGAGATCACAATTAGCACTATATTGCACTCGTAACCTTGTCGAACTGTCATTACCTACTCTTCCATTCCATAGCCCTATGAGCCACCAATAATTCCTACTTTGCTGTCTGTAGCTGACAATATCGTAGAACAATATGGGGATCAAAAGACAAACATGAAATACAGATAGTGGTTGTCAATTAGTTCTCTATTTCCGTCCAAAATTGCCTTCTCCAAAGTGGACGTGAATCAAGTGATTACAATCTTCTCTGATGGTTTTGTCAAGTGCGTCTGCCTATCTTGTCTGATGCTTTTGTCAAGTGTTTCTGTCTCTCGTGTTTGATGGTTTTGTCAAGTGTGTCTGCTTTCTGGATATTTATTTTTCTATTTTTGATATTTCTTTTTCTATTTTTGTAATGTATGTCTGGCTTTTTTTCTCAAATGTTTTCTAGTTTTTCTTCAAGTTTGACAGCTCTTAATCACTTTCTCTCTTTTTCTCCCTCCTCTCTCTCTCTCATTCTCTCATTGTGTGTGTGTTTATAATTCTTTCTCTTTTTTTAAATTATTTTTCGTCCTCTCAATATATATGTCTGTCTGTCTGTCTGCCTGTCTGTCTGTCTGTTGCCTGTCTATCTGTCTGTTTGTCTGACTGCTCTGTCTGTCAATCCTAGCTTTTGTCTCCCTGTCTTTCTCCGTCTGTCTGTCTGCCAGTCTCTCTATCTAGACTATAATCCCTGTGAGATCTGTCTTACACGTTAGCAACAAACTCCTTTTGGCGTGATCTATGACCAGCCTTTCCCAAGGTGCCCAAATGTTGCCCACACTAATCGTATGTTGTGTTTCAATTGATCTTCACAGGTTTTCAAATAATTACTTGATGTGTATTTTCCTTCCTCTGATATTTATCTTTCAAATCTAAAAGAGAAAAAAAAACAGGAATCTGTTATAAAGGCCCTTCAAAATGTGCATAAATATTAGTTGGGAATAGGAAAATAATTGCAATGCGGCGGTAAAGCTGGTAGCAAGGAGCCAGTAATGGGGTGTGATAAGCACACCAAAGTATGGTGATAGCTTTACAAGGAACGAACACAACACAATACTGACGTTTCGGCCTGTGGCTTTCTTCAGAATACAGGAACAACGACAACAAACGGTGAAGTACAATAATCTATAACTACATGTCTGATGATAAAGTTAAGGGAGAGGTGGACAGAGAGAGGAAAAGTAAAATGTTGTGATAAGAAAAGAGAGAGAGAGGAGAGATATGTGCTACATGAGGTGAGGGAGGATGAGTGTAGAGATAAATAAAATCGTAAGATTAGAAAAGGAGAAGGAGCTCGAGACTGAAGAGCGAAACGTAAATATTAAAAAGTGAATAATGTATCATTAAAAGTATATCAAAATGACTTAGCTCGAACGGCTGGTCTGTCCTCCGTGATGGAATTCACCTGAATGACTTGTACGCTCAGGCTTGCCTCGGGAAGACATCACGTGGTGGAAACAAGCGTGGTTAAGCCAAACAAAGAGCAGGAGTCATAGGATTACTACAACTGGAAAAGGGGGAGGGGGAAAGAAGGAAATGACGCGACAACCAGACCGCTTGTAATATATCATTAATATTAGTTCACTAATTGGTCATGGAAGCCTCAGGTGGCTGTGTGGATAGTGCGTTCGCTTCCAGATCAGAAGAGTCCAGGTTTGATCCCCTGAAGTTATGGAATTTTTTTCGGATTGACAAGGCTCCAGGGTTCATCCAACCTCTACAAATGGGTACCATACCTTATTCTGGGAAGTAAATTGGGTCAGGCGTGATACCGGCCACATCACCCAAAAAAATACTGCGGTCATAGAAAAATATGTCCACTAACACCTTATTGCCCACACGCCTAGCAAGGCGTGAAGGGAACATTTAGTTCATTTTAATTGGTCATGTCTATGTTTAGTCATGTGTATGTGCGTGTAATTTATCTCTTTCTCTCTCGCTCTCTCTTGCTTTCTTCTAACCTTTGTGTGCAGACACCAGATATCCTCCGTGCAAGTCCACCCCGATTGGAATCTCCCTGTCCTCAAATGACATCTCAAAATCTACACCAGAAAAGATCAGTCGACGAACTCTTTGTTAGCCCCCTTGGGTCATAGTTCAAGGTTGTTTAAGTTCTATGTTTTCTCAATAGAACGAGGTCCCTCAATTTAGCGCTGACGCTGGGCTAATTTAACGTTAGAAGCCCCTGCCATAGATTCAAACACAGCACTGAATCACCTGTTTTGCATCGCCTCGTGAACAAAATATTTATTTTATTAATATTATTTTTTTCCATGTTTTTATTTATATTTTTTATCGTTAATGCTAAACTAATGAGCTTATTAACGTGGTTTGATTCAGTTCCATGGGAAAACTTCTTTGGGTCTCTGTGCCTCTCAGTGTCAATCTTGGCTCGGTTGTTTTCACAGAAGTGGTCCTACATCAGTGCCGTTTTCATGGGAGTGGTCCTACATTAGTGCCGTTTTCATGGGGGTGGTCCTACATTAGTGCCGTTTTCATGGGGGTGGTCCTACATCAGTGCCGTTTTCATGGGAGTGGTCATATATTAGTGCAGTTTTCATGGGATTGGTCATACTTTAGTGTAGTTTTCATGGGAGTGGGCCTACATCTATTCAGTTTTTAGGGAAGTGGGCTTACATCAGTGCAATTTTCATGGGAGTGGTCCTACAACAGTACAATTTTCACTGGCATGGGCCTACATCAGTGCAGTTCTCACGGGAGTGGGCTTACATCAGTGCAATTGTCACGGGTTTGTCCTACATTAATGTAGTTTTCACGGGAGTGGGCCTACATCGGTGCAATTTTCACGGGAGTGGTCCTACACCAGTGCAATTTTCACGGGAGTGGCCTTATATCAGTGTAGCTTTGAATACAATATATATATATTTTGTTTCACTTGTAGTGTAACAAATCTGTTTAAGAAACGTACAAATGCTTACAGAATTATAAGATACTGAGCAAGTACACAAAACTCGAGCAGGCCAACGCTTGTGTGATAAAATTCCAACATACTGATGGAAATGCACGCATGGTCTAGAAAAGAGACTAATCGCTCTAAAAAAAATTAATATCTTCACAAAACTCATAAACACAGATGTGAACGAATTTACATCATTAGAACATATAAGATAGAAAAACAACCAAGAATATGTTTCCAGCTATTTAATGAGAAAATTCTGGAAGTACATTGATCATGTGCTCCAGATGGACGAAAGCACCAAGCTGTCATATGAACGAAAGGTGGTAAAAGAAAACAAGGATGACCCAACAAAGCTCAACAAACATTTTACTAAGTCGACTTTGCTTAAAAACTAAACAAGGCCTACAAGAGATAGCAGTGAATCGTAAGATTTTTTTTTTTATTTCTTTTGCGTACGCCAACTTTTATCTCTAACGAAGTCCCTAGAGACTAGGAACTGAATTTTGCGTGTTAATCCAATTTCCCTGGCAGCCGTGTGCACAGGGGACCTTCGCCGCACAGGCAGATAACTTAGTCTACGGAGGTACTCATATTTTTTTCCGTCGATGAGTAATTGATGTTTCAAGTCGGGCCTCGCTGCTGAGACCAGGAGTGGTAGTCACAGAGAGAAATCATAAATAGAAATCCCAACCGGTCCAGGATTTGAACCCACAACCTCTCTGTTTCGAGGCCGGCGTCTTGCCTCGAGACCAACCAGTCCCCAATCGTCAGATTTGAAAGAGTTCTGATCTCTACCCCTTGTCATCTTCATCATGAGCGAGAACTAGCTGTTTCGAGTCTAATATAACCTAAAAATATATAGTCTGGGGTTAAACAGGTAGTGCCACAGGTAGAGGAGAGAGAGACGACAAAAATATAAGATAACAGGAACGCGTAAACGCAATACATCTATTAAGACATACGTTTCACCAAATAGGACACTATATTCGTTACGCGACAATAGAAGTAGAGGAGCAGCCGCGTACAGATTAAAGTACTTGCCTCTATGTTTCCGGTTCGAATCTCAAGTGTAGCTGTTGAGTTTTATTAAGAAAAAAAGATAAAGACATCAGGATAGGCGAGTTCTTTTGAAAACTAACGATGTAGATGCACATGTTAAAACAAGATGGCAGTTAAAATGTGTAAAAAGAAGTTGTAAGCAGATGCCCTCATCATCATCATGTGCCATACCGGTTGGCGTAGGCGATCATGTCCCTCCACAATCTTCTATCCACAGTGCATCGTATAGGTTCTGTTGTTGACTGTTTTCCATGCCATGACACCTAGCTATCCAGTATTTTCTCTCTTTGTCGTCCGCGATCTCTCTTTCCTATTATTTTTCCAGTTGTAACCAAGTATTCCAACTTTCCTCTTCTCATGATGTGCCCGAAAAAATGTTAATTGCTTCTTTCTGGTGTTTTTTAAGAGCTCCCTTTTTGTGTTGGCCTCTTTGAGAACTTCCTCAATGCTCTTTTTAGCTGTACAGGGAACTTTCAACATTCTTCTGAGAAATCCCATCTCTGTGGCCTCTAATCGTCTTTTCATGTGTTTGTCTACTGTCCATGATTCGCTTCCATAGGTCAGAATTGGTTCTATATAGCACCGATGAACTCTCTTTCTCATTTTTATTGACATAGATTTGTTGCATAAGATATTTGTAACCTTCTGAAATGCTATTTTGGCCTGAGCTATTCTGCTTTTTATTTCTGTGGTGCATCTCCCATCTGATGTTATTATTGTGCCAAGTATTTGAAACGTTGCACTTGTTTCATACTTGTCTCGTTTATTTTTATGTTGCATGATGGTGATGATTGTTTCTTCGATATAACCATTACTTCTGTTTTCTTACTATTCAGACTGAGACCTTTCTTGTTGCTTTCTTCTACTATTATGTCTATAATTTCTTGTAGTTCGTTCTCTGTCTCTGCTATTAAGATTGTGTCATCCGCATATCGCAAATTATTTATGTTGTGACCGTTGACTTCAATTCCTTTTTTTGTCAAGTGAAAACAAATCCGGTGACAGAACACAGCCTTGTCTGACTCCTTGTTTTATAAATTGAAATTGTCCTGTTTGGTTGTTAATCCGTATAGCTGCTGTTTGTTGCCAGTACATGTTTTTTTATGATTCGCAGATCCTTGCCATCTTGCAGATGCCCTAGGGGAAAAAATTATTTTATAAAAAATAAATAGGGGAAAATTAAGTTTCTCGGAATTTGTCACTTAGTTTTTAAGCAGAAAGTTGATATCAATTTATTTCTCGATAAACCCTTGCATGGGGTAAGGCCATTATGGCGTAGCAAAGTCGTTAAAACTGCGAATATTGTAGAAAAACATAGTCAGCTAAGTACGAAGGAAGCACGCTAGCAGAAAAGATAAAACAATCATTAATTCTTATGACTAGTGAGAATGTCGAATTTAATGCAAAATATTATATGATAAAATTGGACTTTACTCTCTCAGTCAACGCAAGAAACGTGCAGTCACATTGACTGAATCTGTTATCACCATGACATGTGATAAACGGCTGTTATTAGATCTGATACAATTGATTTAGCAAGTCTTTTCTTAAAGGGAAGTAATCTGGTAAGTCTACTCTAGCAGGGGTTATCTTTTGTGTACAAGAGATATCAGCTATTGTTGTGACAATGTCACTTTTCTCTCATTGCTTCTCTCTTTCCTGCGTGCACCTGAAAAGATTAACGAGCAACATCACATTCGAGTCTCAGCGAAAGACTCGTACCTTTTGCTGTTTCTTATTTTGAAAATTGTCACCCATTTCTCTATCAAAGGTCTATAATGACTTTTGTTTTTTTCGGTTAGTTTTCGTTCGGATTGTTTTATAAGTCATTTTTTTTTTTAGCACGGAGATACTTATCTATTAATTTACCTGCTGCTAATTAGTGTCTTATCTTTTTTTTTATTGCTTCTGTGAGGCAGTTCTTTCTTGTCAATCTTTAGAGATAATAGATCTAGTACCTGCTGTGTTGGGATTGTGTCATCGTTTTAATTCTTATGCGATTAGAATCTGCGGGTTATTTCATTTTTACTCCTTCAGCTGGTCAGCATTGATTATCCCCAGGTGGACTTAACTCTATAAAGCACTTCCCAGACACTTAACATTCTAGCCAAACATCTTCATGTCACGTTAACAGACCGTGTCTTCACCCACTTGACCCTACATAGCACTCGCCGTCTGGCTACTCGTCCAACCTTCGATAATTCTCGAGAAACTCGTGAAATCGACTCCGAACTTTTAACTTCCTGTGGTAATGTCATTAACAAACAATTTCTAATCCAATGTTTCTCAAAGTTCATGTTCTCATTCTATTTTATGTCATGTTCTCTCTTAAAGTCCACCAATTTGATTATCTCTAAGTTTACCATCTTCTGCTTCTTTCCTTCCTCATATGCCTTTCAGCGTCGAGGGGAGATATAATTTGCAGTCTTTGCTCTTCTGTTCTCCTCTGCTGCTGTTATGTTTCCTAGTGCTTCTAATATTCCATCCATCCATCTTTTTCGTGGTCGACCATTGGGTCTGGTATGTTTATGTAGTGATGGTAGTTTACCATCAATAATTAAACTCCTTTTATTATTTTAATATTGCGGTTTAATACACAGTCGACTCCACGTGCGAACTGGAGTAGCAAATAGGTGTAGAAGGTCATAAATGCATACAATATTTGTATTACTATTCTACCTTATTATATTATGTATAAACTGTATATCTTCGTTATGCAAATGATGGAGACATCTTGAGTAGACGCAATGACTTGTCTCCCTTAAGATGAAGTCGATGTCAAATCTATTGCGTTAAACGTGACAACGTACATCACATGCGATGGTGACAACAACTTCAGTCCTATGTGACTGCACATTTCTTATGTTTACTGAGAGGTGACTGAAAAGTCCAATTTTAACAAAGAATCTCTCCCGCATGAGCGACACTATCACTAGCTATATAAATATTGATTGTTCTAACTTTTATGCCTGCTTGTATACTGAGTTAAGTGTTCTGTGCACACTGTGAGCTGTGCGTTTCATCTGTTTTAATCGTGTTTCGATATTCCGATTGTTTACAATGAGTGATGATATCGTATGACGGGGAACAGATGGCTGTGTTCACTTTCTGTGCGGTTTCGCCTTTTGTCTTTTGGCGTGTGCTGAGACAACTATGATGGGGACTACAGCTACCTTTCTTTGTTTGGGAGATGAAATAGTAATTCAGATGATTCCACTGGCACGGGTGGTTGAGCAATTATGGAGTTTAATTCGTTTGCAGTGAAACCGGGGCCTTCCATAACCATAAAGTGTATATGGTTATATATGCTGCTACGTAGAGCGGTTGATAATGGATTGGACCTGTCAATCTCCATAAAGAACTTGGTTCCGAATACTAGTCAAAAAAAAGTTTATATCGATGGGGGAAGAGGTGTGGATGTGCAATCGACGTCCTAGATTGAACATTTCCTGTTCACTACACTGGACACTCGGCTTTAATTCCAGCCCTCGATCAAACTTCGTTCACTTCCCGTCCTCCTCGACAGTCACAAAAATATAAATTGTGGCGTGGCAGTTTTTATTATTATTATTATTATCATCTTCATCTCTCTCAATGCCTCCACCTCTCTCTCTCTCTCTCTCTCTCTCTTTCTGAATGTATGTCTGTTTGATACAGGACTCCGTTACAAAGTTCATATTCTATTCACAGCACCTATCTCTGACGTTCAGTGCCACTACAGGAAAGTTGGTATCCATATACAACAAAGACAGCAAAGTACAAGAGTCTGTATCTCAAGACTTTGCCTATTACGTTGGGCAAGAGGGAAGTCCCAGATCATCTGGGGCCTATGTCTTTGTGCCGAGGGAACCAGAGGCTAAGACAATTACGAAAGGCAAAGTTGAAATAAAAGTTATAAAGGTATGCCTTTATTTATCTTTATTTTAAGTATTTAAAGAAAACGTATACCTTCTCACTTGATCTTCTGGTGGTTAAAAAAAAAAAAACTATCCATCGCTGCATGAATCCCCCCCCCCTTCTCTTCTTCATCATCGTCAAACCTTGTTCCACGGAAGGCATCTTTATGTAGACCGAAGAGATGGAAATCAGAGGGTGCCAAATCAGAGATGCGGTGGATGGGGGAGTACAGTCCAACCTAATCTGGTGATTGCTTCCCGTGTCGCCAGACTTGTGTGAGGGCGCGCATTGTCGTGAAGGAGAAGCAGAACTGTTGGATTCGTGTGCGGCCAAACTCTGCGAAAACGTTGATTGAGTTTTTTTTTTAATGTCTTAAAGTAAGATTGATAATGTATTGTCTCTCCTTTTGGTATAACATCCACGAGAATCACATTTTCAATGTCCAAAAAACAGTGACCATGACCTTTCCAGCTGACGGAGATATCTTGAATTTCTTTCTTCGTTGTAAGTGCGGATGATGCCACTCCATTGACTTTCTTTTTGTCTCAGGTTAAAAATGATGTGCTCAGGTTTAGTCACCTGTAACTATCTTAGACAAAAAGTTCTCTCCATCAACACTGAAAGGCTCCAACAGTTCAGAAGAAATTGCTTTTCTTTGCAGCCGGTGCTCATTTGTGAGATTTCGTGGAACCCATCTTAAACAAACCTTGATAGTTCGAGAATTTTTATTATTGCATTTGTACTACCAATGCTGATGACAACTTTAAGACCAATTGTTGAGTAGTGATGCGTCTATCAACAATAATAATATGCTCAGCGCATTTTAACATTTCTGGATTGGTAGCTGTGGCAGGCCGTCCACAGCGCAGCCGATCAAAAAGCTCTGTATCTCCGCTTTCCGATTCTTTTATTCTCTGAACCCAGCGACTTACTGTGCTTCTGTCGACTGCAAATCTTCCATACACATCACATAGGTGCTTGTGAATGTTCACAACAGTTTCCTTCTTTAAAACGAAAAATTCTATCACAATTCGCTGTTTATAACGCAAATTGCTAACATGCGCCATTTCAACGGTTTAGTGCAGTAGTATTAATTGGCCGATTGCAGTGCAATTTTGTGCACACAATCGACACATTACATATTTAGAGTGTGCAAAATGTCATACTTCTATGTGTATTATAAGCTGAGAAAACCAATGTGGTGCATTACCTTTTGAACGCCCCTCGTACTAATCGGAATGGACAAAAACTTTACATGTCTAACCCACCCCCCCCCCCCAAAAAAAAAAAAGTAATTAATATAAAATATAATATAAATAAATAAAATAAAATAATGAATAAATAAATAATAATACAAATAATATAAAAAATGAAATAAAATTTAGGTTGCATTGCCGATGATCTTGAATTTTTTATCACCCCATTTTTTGGGGCGCGACACAACCCACTCAACCGTCAGTTATATCTTCCAGGTTACATTATACCACAACTGCCATTAAATGTGTGTACTCCTCTGCGTTTCTATTGATCACGTATATTTCTATATCGTGGTTGGTTAATGACGATGGTTGGTTGGCACCAATATTTATAGTATTGTTTCAAAAGTATGTTCGTTACGATTTCATTGCCTACCAAATGTCTTTTACATTTTACCAAATGTCTTTTACACAAATTACACTTGTATATATTTTATTTATAGTACAACGTTTTGTGCTTAAAATTTACCATGTAATAGTACAAATCCATGTTTAAAAACCTCTTACAAATTAATGCAAATTATTACAATATGCTGATGTTGTTGTTGTTGCGTTCGCCAGCTTTCAACTCTGACGAAGTCCCTAGAGAGAAGGAACTGAATTTTGCGTGTTAATCCATTTTTCCCTGGCAGCGGTGTGCAACAGGGGCCCCTCACCGCACAGGCAGATAACTCCGACTTCGGAGGTATTCATGTTTTTTTTTTTTTCCAGTCGATGAGTAACTGACGTTTCAAGCCGGGCATCGCTGCTGAGACCAGGGGTGGTTGTCGCAGAGAGAAATCATAAATAAAAATCCCAACCGGTGTTGGGAAACTATACACAAGGAAACTATACACATGGAAAAGCCCTGGAGATAGGAAGAGGAATCAAATAGATTACATAATGATAAAAGAAAGGTTCCGTAACAGCGTAAAGAAAGCCAAAACCTACCCAGGAGCAGATATTAACTCAGATCACAATCCTGTAATGATTAAAATGAAAATCAAACTAAAGAGAAACAAGCAAAAATCTAATTCATCAACAAATCCACTTGATATAACAGCTTTAAATCAAAAAAGATATTAAAGATACCTATACAATACAAGTAAAGAACACATACCAGAAGCTGCTAGAGGAAGGAATTGAACAATACAGAAGAGAAAATTCTGATGAAAAAGTAACAACCAAATGGCAATGTATAAAGAAAAGCATACAAAAAGCCTGCGACACCTTACCCAAAAGAGAAAAGAACAAAAAACAAAAATGGATAACTAACACCATCTTAGAAAAAATGGAAGAAAGGAGACAAGCGAAGAACACTACCCAATACAATAAAATAGATAATGAAATACGCAAAATGTGCAAAAAGGCAAAAGAAGACTGGCTTAGCCAAAAATGTATAGAAATAGAAACTATGGAAAGCAAACAAGACTTAAGAGGAATGCACACAGAAATAAAGAGAATGACTAATAAAAATAAAAAAGTCACAGAAGGTGGATGCATTGCAGACAAAAAAGGAAAAAATGCAAACAGACAATAAGGATATAATAGATAGATGGCAGGAATATATAACAGAACTATTTCATGATCAAGGGACAAGAAACCAGTTATAAAATGTACATCAGGCTATAAAATCTTAAGATCTGAGGTGGAAAAAGCTATAAAAAACAATGAAAAAGGGAAAAGGAGCAGGACCTGAAAGCATACAGATAGAGATGATACAGGCACTAGATGATTTTGGCATTGAAGTGATTACAGACATATGCAACGACATATACCATACAGGATACGTACCAAATGAACTAAAAACATCAACTTTCATTGCATTGCCTAAAAAGAATGGTGCAGTTGAGTGCGGTGACTTTAGAACAATAAGCCTAATGAGCCATGTTACAAAAATTTTGCTAAAAGTTATACAAGGGAGGATTCAGAATAAAATCAATACTGAATTAGATGAGCAGCAATTTGGATTTAGGAAAAATAGCGGGACTAAAGAAGCCATATTCTGCATGAGAACATTAATTGAAAAGTACACAGAAGTAAACAAACCAATATATGCCTGCTTCATAGACTACACCAAAGCTTTTGATAGAGTACACCACAAACAACTTATAGAATGCCTAAAAGAGATACATCTAGATGATATGGACATATGACTAATATGCAATCTATACTGGGAGAAAACAGCAATAATAAAATATAACAAAGAGAACTCTACACCCATTGATATAAAAAGAGGAGTAAGACAAGGATGCATCCTATCACCAAGCTTGTTCAATCTATACACTGAGCAAATCTTTAAAAACATCATAGAGATGCCAGGCCTACAAATTAATGGAAAGATAATCAATAACCTAAGATATGCTGATGATACTGTACTACTAGCAGAAAATCCGAAAGATCTACAACAATTACTTAATGAAATAAACATAACAAGCAAAAAATATGGACTAGATATGAATATCAAAAAGACTAAAACTATGATCATAAACAAAGGGAATACTCAAAACCCACTAGTGGATATCAAAATTGATGGAATAGACCTTGAGACAGTTCAAAACTACAACTACCTTGGACATACTATAACCAGTGATGGAAAATGTACAACTGAAATAAACAAAAGAATAGGAATGGCAAAGAGTAATTTTAATGTCATGAAGAACATACTAACATCAAAACAAATAACACCAGAGCTAAAACTAAGAATAGCAAAATGTTACATCTTCTCAATATTCCTGTATGGTGCTGAAACATGGACATTAGACAAGAAAACAAAACAGAGAATTGAAGCCTTTGAAATGTGGATATATAGAAGAATAGGTAGAATTGGATGGAAGGAAAAGAAAACAAACGATGAAGTCTTAAAACAACTAAAAATGAAAAGAGAACTACTGGACACAATTAGAACAAAACAAATGCGAATCTTGGGCCATGTTAAAAGACACAACAGCCTACTGAAAGTAATCCTGGAGGGGAAAATACATTGTAAAAGAGGCAGATTCAGACCAAGATTAACATGGACGAGTAACATCAAAAGATGGACAAATCAGCCTATGACAACCTGCACCATCAAAGCAAGAGACAGAGCAGAATGGCGCTCCATGGTAGCCAACCTTCGTTGCGGAGACGGCACTCGATGATGATGATGAACCGGTGTAGCCGAGATTTAAACCCACAACCTCTCTGTCCCGAGGCCGGCGTCTTGCCTCGAGACCAACCAGTCCCCCATGGACTTGGAATATGAGGAAACTGCAACAAGGAACACTTTTCATGCATAGCCTGCAATGGTTCCTGCCGCCTATCCACCATATACCAGAAGTTCACGTCCTCCCGAAAGTGAAAATCTTCATATTTCTTTTAAAATGTATAGCGCGTGATGATGTTAGGCCATCTTTGTTGACTCCAGTTTCTAACATATAGACACACAGTTAGTGTAGGGTGACCATTTTTTTCCCATTGTTTCCGGGGACATTTGTCATATTTTTTACATTTCAGAGGATTTTTTTGCTTATTTCTGAGACTGTCCCACAAAATCGGGGACGAACGATGTGTGTGTGTGAGTGTGTGTGAGTGTGTGTGTGTGCGTGCGCGTGCGTGTGTGCGTGTATATTTATATATATATTTTATATTTATAATATGTGTGGGTGGGTGTGTGACTGTGTGTGCGCAAGAAATTTTGTAGATGCAAAAAAAAGAGAACTTTAAATTTCATAATAACTGTGTTTATTTGCTGTTTGATTTTATTTTTGTTAATATTCACGGTACTTATGCGATACACGCACTTAATGACATTACAATAGCTAGTTGTGTTTCTCAATTAAAAAAAAATATTTAAAATAAAAAAACATTAAACAACATTTAGATATCAATTGCAGTATTAAAGTAATGTTTACAGTACCTTATTTATACTGAAGAAGTTGTTGCCTCGACGTGGTACTTGTTTTTTGAGTGTATCTTTCTCAAGATCTCATGATTTGAAGCAAGTTTTTCACTGAAGCTTTCACACGATAAATTAATGTTAGTTTTTACTGTTGGCGACTTTGGCGAGATACTTTGGCGGGAGATGTCCGGAAAAAGGGGGGGGGGGGTCTGCTTTTTAAAAATATTAAACCCATCCCAATAGAAGTGACGTAGCACCGCGCTTCAAGAGTTCAAAGAGCTATCTCCGACACAACGCGTCCAAGTCTTCTCTTTTATCTTCCTGCTAATGCCACTCAGTCTGGGATAAAGAAACACAACTCAGTAACGTCTTGAGTGCTAGTGATTACTTTAAAAGAGGGCCGATTCCGTGTATGAACATTTATTTATTCACTGAAATCGGGGACAAATTTCTTTCGGGGACAACTTCTACATTCCGGGGAATCGGGGACGAATGGTCACCCTAAGTTAGTCGCCAGATTATCCCCGTCACACATCAAACATCAGACCGTAAGATTAATTCTTACAATATGAACGGCAATTTTTTTGGTAATTTTTTTTTCCTTAATGTGGAATATTTTATATTTTGGCCTATAAATCTCACTTTAAATGCATTATTTATAAATACTTGTCATTCCAAAATGTGTTATATTTTTTTTTAAATCAGGAAAGAAGAAAGAATATATTAAAAATGAAATTGCACTGTAAAATGTGTTAAATTAAAAAAAAAAAAACAGGAAAGAAATAATATTTTATAATGAAGTGTCATTGTAAAATATGTTATTATATTTAAAAAGAAGAACAGAAAATAAAGAATATATTAAAAATGAAGTTTGACTGTAAAATGTGTTATTATATAAAAAAAAAAAATAGTAAAGAAAGAATATTTTTTAAATGAAATTTCATTGTAAAAATGTTTATTATATTTAGAAAAAAAAAAAAAAAACAGGCCGGAAAGAATATGTTAAAAATGAAATTTGATTGTAAAATGTGTTACTCTGGATTTAGGGTAAAATAGTGCAGGAAGTGCACCAGACTTTCAGTGACTGGGTTTCTCAGACTGTCAGGTTGTACGACGGAGCCAAATATGCCGAGTTACAGTGGACTGTTGGCCCATTGGATAACGAGTGAGTGTTAATTCTTTATTATTAATATAGTTCTCTCTAAACAGTTTTTCACACTGTTCATAATTCTTCGCTTTCTACATAATTCTTGACTCACTACAAATTGACAATTCTTCACTCACTATTATAATTCATCACTCACTACATAATTCTTCACTCACTACACAATTCTTCACTCACTACACAATTCTTCACTCACTGTATAATTCATCACTCACTACGTAATTCTTTACTTAATACATAATTCTTCACTCACTACATAATTCTTCACTCACTACACAGTTCTTCACTCACTATATAATTCATCACTCACTACATAATTCTTCACTCACTACATAATTCTTCACTCACTACATAATTCTTCACTCACTGACTACATAATGCTTCACTCACTACATAATTCATCACTCACTACATAATTCTTCACTCACTACATAATTCTTCACTCACTACATAATTCTTCACTCACTACACAGTTCTTCACTCACTATATAATTCATCACTCACTACATAATTCTTCACTCACTACATAATTCTTCACTCACTACATAATTCTTCACTCACTGACTACATAATTCTTCACTCACTACATAATTCATCACTCACTACATAATTCTTCACTCACTACATAATTCTTCACTCACTACATAATTCATCACTCACTACATAATTCTTCACTCACTACATAATTCTTCACTCACTACATAATTCTTCACTCACTACATAATTCTTCATTCACTACATAATTCATCACTCACTACATAATTCTTCACTCACTACATAATTCTTCACTCACTACATAATTCTTCATTCACTACATAATTCATCACTCACTACATAATTCTTCACTCACTACATAATTCTTCACTCACTACACAGTTCTTCACTCACTACATAATTCATCACTCACTACATAATTCTTCACTCACTACATAATTCTTCACTCACTACATAATTCTTCACTCACTGACTACATAATTCTTCACTCACTACATAATTCATCACTCACTACATAATTCTTCACTCACTACATAATTCTTCACTCACTACATAATTCATCACTCACTACATAATTCTTCACTCACTACATAATTCTTCACTCACTACATAATTATGATAATTCTTCACTCACTACATAATTCTTCACTCACTACCTAATTCATCACTCACTACATAATTCTTCACTCACTACATAATTCTTCACTCACTACATAATTCTTCACTAACGATGTAAATCGTCACTGTCTGCATATTTGTTTCCTTAAAATTTGTATTTATAAATGTCAATGTTTAATTAATGTCAATGTTTAATAAATGTCAATGTTTAATGAATGTCAATGTTTAATGAATGTCAATGTTTAATGAATGTCAGTGTTTAATGAATGTCAATGTTTAATGAATATCAATGATCAGGTCAACTGTTTCCATGTTTTCAGTATTGGAAGAGAGGTTATTTCCAGATTTACGACCAGCCTCGACAGCAAAGAAACATTTTATACAGACTCAAATGGAAGAGAAATCATGAAGAGAACGTGAGTTTGGAATATTTCTTAGAGAAGTTAGCAATAAATAATACAAACAATGAAGTTTTAAAACAACTAAAAATGAAAATAGAACTACTAAACACAATTCAAACAAGACAAATGAAATTTTGGGGGCATGTTAAAAGACACAACAGACTACTAAAAGTAATATTGGAAGGAAAAATACAAAGTAAAAGAGGCAGAGACAGACCAAGACTAACATGGATGAGTAACATCAAAAGATGGACAAGTCAGCTTTTGACAATCTGCACCATCAAAGCAAGAAACAGAGTGGAATGGTGCTCTATAGTAGCCAACCTTCGATGCGGAGACGACACTCAATGATGATGATGAAATAATACAAACATTCATGTTTTAATAGTAATTTTGTTGCAATAAATGTGTAAGTTTAAGTAAAAATATTTGTTAAAATAATTAAATTATAAAGTATTTGTTTAATCCATTCATGCATACATGTAGCCTGAAGGGGTCTGTAGCAGAAAAAGTAAATTGCGAATAGTATAGTAGACGACGTTAAGGTAATTCTACCATAGCATGACTCGACAATAAGAAGACACTGTCTTAAGGGAGAACAATAAAACATTTTACTTTTCCTTCTTTCACTAATTGCTAATTTTTTTCTTATGTTATTTTTACGTTTAAAAAAATAATCTGTAGTTGAATGATATTAGTCTTGAGAGAAATAGATTCAGCAGCCTTGTAAGAGTTTTGTTTGAGGTTGCTATTTTTTTCAATGTGCTTGTCTAGAGTCCACATGCACTTTTTAAATTGAGTTCGTTTGTTTTCACACAAGCGTTTACTGTCGATCTCCAGCTGAATCTGTTTTCAGGAAACTCTTTCAAATCAGTTACATTCATATCAAGAACACGCATGCCACGATTAGACGTCTTTGTGGCATAGAAGGGGTCTTATTTTATTTCTTTTACCGATGGCTGTTTCCCCATATAGAATGTCTTTGGTAATCCCTTCATCCTGCACTTGGTACAGATAACGTAGCTATCTGTGACGATGTTGCTGGAGACTTATGACATTACAAGTTACGCAAACATGATCGATCACTTCATTGTTTGTTACTTCATCAATAGAATTCTTCAAGAATCATCATCATCATTATCATCATCATTATCATCGAGTGCCGTCTCCGCAACAAAGGTTGGCTACCATGGATCGTCATTCATTCCACTCTGTTTCTTGCTTTGATGGTGCACGTTGTCATAGATTGACTTGTCCATTTTTTTATGTTACTTGTCCATGTTAGTCTTGGTCTGCCTATGCCTCTTTTACGTTGTATTTTCCCTTCCAATATTACTTTTAGTAAGCTGTCGTGTCTTTTAACGTGCCCTAGAAATTTTATTTGTCTTTTCTTAATTGTATTTAGTAGTTCTCTTTTTATTTTTAGTTGTTTTAAAACTTCATCGTATAAGGTCCTAACATTCCATGTGGCTATTTTAAATTCGTTTTTAAAACAATAGTTAGAATTTCTCTCCATAGCTTTCTTTGGAGTGTTACGTGATGAGGCCCTTCAATAATACAACATCAATAATCGTTGCTGTATATACTAATTAATACTTCATTTATTATATGTTCTTACAGCAGAGAGAAGGCAGGTGTGAATTCTAAAATCAAAGACTACATCTCAGGAAACTATTACCCAATAAGCAGCAGAATATTCATTCAGGTACTGACTTTTCTTTTGCCATTACCCTTAAATGTCTGTCTGTGGTCTGTTAATTTTTCACTCAATAAATACACAACAAATGACAGGACACAGCCCGAGAGACAAAATCAGAAATAAACTGAGAAAAAAAGCTATGAATAACCCCCGTCATATAATATATAGAGAAATAAGAGATAAAATGGTTTCGCCATGTGACAAGGCAGAGTGATAAAAACACAACACAACGAGCTCTAAATAAACGTTTCGAGAACATTAGACCCAAGGGTCGACCTCGAAAAAGATGGAATGATGCAGTATTAGAAGCACTGGAAACATAACAGCAGAAGAGACGAGCAGAAGAGCAAAAGACAGCAAATTATATCTCCCCTCGACGCTGAAAGGTAGATGAGGAAGGAAAGAAGAAGAAATACACACATGTACTTAGGTAAAGAATATTCTGTTACGTAAAAATCTCGCATTAGAGTGAAGTTTTAATAAAAAATATCACCGTAGATTGCCACATTTGAAGGTAATAGAAAGCAATATGTTTCCTTCATGTTATTTCCCTCCCATATCAATAATCAAATGTGGTTTTACAGAAGAATGTTGAGAATACCATGGACAGCTAAGAAGAGTAATGAAGAGGTTCTGAGAGAGGTCAAAGCAAAAAGAGAGCTAATTTTCAATGTTAGGAAGAAACAATCATCATTTTTTGGCCATGTAATGAGAAGAGAACAACTGGAATATATTGTAACAACTGGAAAAATTGAGGGACGAAGAGATAGAGGGAAGCAAAGAGAAAAAATAACAGACAGCTTAAGAGAATGGCTTGGCAGAAGGTCAACAACAGAAATGATAAATAGCTGCCGAGATCGAAAGTTGTGGAGAGAAATGATCACCTACGCCACTAGGCCCGGTACTTGATGATGATCAATAATCACATACTATTTTCTTTTAATGATTCGTTTGGAAGGCGTCTGGTTGTACCAAGGCCATTTTATCACTAGGCAGCATACACAAAGCACATTTTTCCAGATGAAGACTCGATCTCTGGCCTGTTAGCTCACGCTAAAGCCACCTAGAGATTTAAATGTTAGAACTATGGACTATATGACATTATGAGGTTTGAGACCTTGATAGTTTTCATTTATTTCATCATTTCAAGTTGAGTATATCGTTTTTGGACTATTGAATCATCACTTGAGAGTTCAGAACCATTATTGCTTCAACTGGTTGATGTTTGTAAAAATACTGTGGATAGTTTCAACTGTTATTATCTTCATACATGTCTTCATTAATGATTCGTTTGGAAGGCGTCTGGTTGTACCAAGGCCATTTTATCACTAGGCAGCATACACAAAGCACATTTTTCCAGATGAAGACTCGATCTCTGGCCTGTTAGCTCACGCTAAAGCCACCTAGAGATTTAAATGTTAGAACTATGGACTATATGACATTATGAGGTTTGAGACCTTGATAGTTTTCATTTATTTCATCATTTCAAGTTGAGTATATCGTTTTTGGACTATTGAATCATCACTTGAGAGTTCAGAACTATTATTGCTTCAACTGGTTGATGTTTGTAAAAATACTGTGGATAGTTTCAACTGTTATTATCTTCATACACGAGATCTTTACATAAAAGCTCATCTGTGATCTATTTTATTTTATTTTTATTTTTACATTTCAAATATATCATATCGAACAATGATATATAAATGTAAGTGTAAAAAAAAAAAGTAAATTACCCCCGACACGCCAAGTGGCGTATAGGGAAATATGGTGTTAGTGACCCTATATTTTACAGACCTTCAGCACATGATTTTTGGGGTAATGTGGTCGGTATTACGCCCGTGCTGCTTTACTTTCCCAGAAAAAAATCCGGTACCCATTTAAGGTTGGGTGAACCCGGAAACCGTCGGTTGGGATCGAACCCTACCTCTTGTCCTTTGTAGTCCAGTTCACTAACCACTGAGCTATCGCGGCTCCCATAAATGTAAATACTGCAGATAAAGCTTATTGAAAGTTGCTTGAAGGAAGAAATATGGACATCATTTTGTCCAGAGAAATTATCGCAGACAGAAGAAGCCATATCAAAATAATTCTTGATAAGTGATGTCATCAAAGTAGTGATCGAGACAACTATCAGCAGTGATAACAAATATAAAAATACCTTGTTAGTGGGATAAGTTCACCGTCAGTGCTAATATGTCAAACACATATAAAACACACACACACACACATATATATATATATATATATATATATATATATATATGTATGTATGTATGTATGTATGTATGTATGTATATATAGACACAAAGTTACACAAAATATTAATAATTTTTTTAGAAACCATTTTCTAGTGTTCATGTTTTTACTTTACAGGATGAAGCGAAACAGGTTCGGCTGAGTATCATACCTGATAGGTCACAGGGTGGGAGCAGCCTGGAATCTGGATCTGTGGAACTTATGGTAGGTGCAGACAGTGGAACTGGGCCGAAAATCAATTTACTGTAGTAAAGAATTAACGTTGCTGATCTGTGGTACTTGATTAATAATCAGATCCTTGCAAGCACGCGATAACATATATTTTTCAGAATGGAAGCGAAATTAATCTCATCAAGTACCAGAAATTGCTAATAAAGCTATGAGAGAAAACATTGCTATGAATGCTGTGAGAGAACAACTTACTAAGAAAATTATGAGAGAACAAGTTACTAAGATAGCTATCAAAGAACACATTGCTATGAAAGCTATGAGAGATAAAATTACTAAGAAAACTATGAGAAAACAATTTACTAAGAAAACTATGAAAGAACAAATTACTAAGAAAGCTATGAGAAAACAAAGTGCTAAGTAAGCTATCAAAGAAAAAATTACTAAGAAAACTATGAGAGAACAAATTATTAAGAAAACTATGAGAGAACAAATTGTTAAGAAAACTATTGAAGGCCAAGTTGCTAAGAAAACTATGAAAGAACAAATTACTAAGGAGCTATGGAAGAACAAATTCCTCAGAAATCTATGAGAGAACAAATTACTAAGAAAACTATGAAAGAACACATTGCTCAGGAAGCTATAGAAGAACAAATTACTAAGAAAGCTATGAAAGAACACATTGCTCAGGAAGCTATAGAAGAACACATTGCTTAGGAAGCTGTAGAAGAACCAATTACTAAGAAAGCTATGAAAGAACACATTGCTCAGGACGCTATAGAAGAACAAATTACTAAGAAAGCTATGAAAGAACTCATTGCTCAGGAAGCTATAGAAGAACAAATTACTAAGAAAGCTATGAAAGAACACATTGCTTAGGAAGCTGTAGAAGAACAAATTACTAAGAAAGCTATGAGAGAACAAATTACTAAGAAAGCTATGAGAGTACAAATTACTAAGAAAGCTATGAGAGTACAAATTACTAAGAAAGCTATGAGAGAACAAATTACTAAGAAAGCTATGAAAGAACAAATTGCTCAGGAAGCTATAGAAGAACAAATTACTAAGAAAGCTATGAGAGAACAAATTACTAAGAAAGCTATGAGAGAACAAATTACTAAGAAAGCTATGAAAGAACAAATTGCTCAGGAAGCTATAGAAGAACAAATTACTAAGAAAGCTATGAAACAACACATTGCTAAGAAAGCTATGAGAGAACAAATTACTAAGAAAGCTATGAGAGAACAAATTACTAAGAAAGCTATCTTCTTCTACTTCTTCTTCTATCCTTCCTCTGTTGCCGTTGGCGTCGAGGGGAGAAACAATCTGCGATTCTTTGCTCTTCTGTTGGCCTCTTCTGATGTTATTCCTCCTATTGACTCTAGTATTCCCTTTATCCATCTCTTTCTCGGTCTTCCTCTTAATCTGACGTTTTCGTAGTGTTTGTTTATGGCTCTTTGATTCATTGTTAGTTCTTTCTGTCTTGTTATGTGGCCGAACCAATTTATCTGTTGTTTCTTTATGTATTCGATGGCTGGTTCAATTTCGAGTTTCTTCCTCAGGTCGTGTTTCTTACTCTGTCCCTTAAGCTGTTTCCTGTCATTCTTCTGACACATTTCATTTCGGTGGTCGTTATCTTTTTTATTGTTCTCGAGTCCAGCGTCCAATTCTGGCACCGATAGCACAGAGTTGGTAGAAAAATTGATTTGTATATTGCCCTTTTTGCTTCCGTAGTTATTGCTTTGTTTTTCAATAATGTTGATACTTGGCCTATAACTTGGCATGCTTTGTTACACCTTATATCTATCTCTGTTTCTTGGTTATTGTCTTGTGTTAGCGTGCTACCCAGATATTTAAAATTGTCAACTTGCTTCAAAGATGTATTATCTATAAGAAAGCTATGAGAGAACAAATTGCTCAGGAAGCTATAGAGGAACAAATTGCTCAGAAAGCTATGGAAGAACAAATTGCTCAGGAAGCTATGAGTGAACAAAGTTTACTAAGAAACATATGAGAGATAAAATTACAAAGAAAGCTACCAGATAACGAATTCTTGAAGTATGGTGTACAGTTGACCTTCACAGAGATCTATAAGCTACAACAAAGTAAAGAAAAATAGGGGAGAATTGCTCATTTTTGTAAGAGTTGATATGACAGCGCTGGAT
This sequence comes from Megaustenia siamemsis, assembly GCA_032433765.1. Classification (NCBI taxonomy): domain Eukaryota; kingdom Metazoa; phylum Mollusca; class Gastropoda; order Stylommatophora; family Ariophantidae; genus Megaustenia; species Megaustenia siamemsis. Next base: position 18,809,616 of record JAVIAB010000073.1, on the reverse strand, counting down.
CAAAGAAATCGTGCGATTCAATGTTAATATTAGGGAGTGTAGTAACAGAGGATGACGTCACTTCACTAACAATGACGTCACTGTTGTATTCGTAACTGTTCATCATCATCATCATCATCATCATCATCATCATTGAGTGCCGTCTCTACATCGAAGGTTGGCTACCATGGAGCGCCATTCCACTGTCTCTTGCTTTGATGGTGCAGGTTGTTCGTAACTGTTATAATTGATTATATGTAATGAAAAATAAAACATATGAAAGGATGAAAGAAAAATGATGTACAGAAAACCAATATGTTATATAACAATTAGGGGCAATTTATTTAGTTAAATTGATTCATATGGGATTTCGCATCAATGAACATTACATATTAGCGGAAGGCTAAAGAAGATGAGAATGCAAATCGACATAAGGAAAAGATAACTTACACAACGCGAGCAGACAAACCGTCACCAGACTAATTATTTGTTGTAGACACGCTTAGCTCCCTTTTGTAGGTTACCAGTCCATCAACCCTGCTGTTCTATTCTAAATTATTATAGTTCATTGACAGATTCGTGCCCACAGAGTTTATTAATTATCTCGAAAACTATTTGATAAATTTCTGTAATTCTTTTTCGTGAAATCTTATTTTTTCACTGACCTTCAGTCTGATTTTTTGCCCTACTGTCATGTATTTAGGAAAGATTGTTACTTATCTGAGGTATATAAAAATATTATTTTCTTGCTAGTCCTAAATTTTAGGATTTTACAATACCCACATTTGTTGTAATCAACTCACCATTTAAAAAGGCAAATTTAACGTGCACTCCACACAATCTTAGCACTGTTTAGCACTTTTAACTTGTAAGATGCCCGCCACTCCTATGTTTGTTTTTGGTAATTTCATTTCCGGTTTCTTGTTAAATTGGTCCAGAGGCGTATTTTGACAAAATATTTACTATTAATGAATATTCCTGTATGTGTGATAATTTGTAAGCTATTGTGAAGTGAATACTTTGATTTTTAAAACCATATAGAGTTTAAAGTATAAATTCATCACTATTTAAAAGGTAACTGTGTTAATGTACATGCACTTTTGCAAGGAATCTAAAAGGGGTCGGTTATATTACTATTCAATGTAATAGGGGCCTACGGATACGCCATTGGCTTGCATTGTTAGAAAATTAACATAATTTACAGTAATATCTAATGTTTAGAGCACATGGTTTGATATTTTCCTAAAATTATATAACAAAAAAAAAAAAAAACCATTTGTGCAAAATTCAGTCTACCTTTGTACTTAAATGTTATCAAATCTGAAGGTCGGTGAAAAAATAAAATTTCATGAAAAGAATTACAGAAATTCATCAAACAGTTTCCGAGCAAATTGATCAACTCTGTGGGCACGAATTTGTGAACGAACTATAGCAATGTTAGTGCTGTAATTTCATCATTAGCTATGTTGATATTGCTATTAACCTAATGTTATTGAGTCGACTAGAGCAATCAACTTTTAGTCCCTGGACGTTGATGTTTTCTTTATTTCGCTGGATCCACTTTCATTTTTGGAGCTTGTAGAGAAAGCTAATAAAAGTGTATGCATTCTAAATTTTAGAAATCCCAACACTTCATTCATTGGCACGGCCATTCTTGGGAAAAGCTACTGACAACGAGGTCTACATGGATTTAGAGAGGGCGTATGGAGATCGTATCACCAGCGACAACCGTTACAGCGATTCAGAAGTGTTCATTAGAAGCTGCGCACCATTGATTACAAAACGCAACATGTTCACAAGAACAGTAAGATCAATCAGGATGATCAATGTGTTGGTTGCTGAAATTGAGCATGTAACAAATGTGGGAATGTCCCACCTGCAATAACGGCAATCCGTTCTAAAATCCAAACCCCACCACTATTCTATATCAACAAACCCCATCACTATTCTATATCAACAAACCCCATCACTATTCTATAACAAAAAAAACCCACCACTATTCTATATCAACAAACCCCATCACTATTCTATAACAAAAAAAAACCCACCACTATTCTATATCAACAAACCCCATCACTATTCTATATCAACAAACCCCACCACTATTCTATACCAACAAACCCCACCACTATTCTATACCAACAAACCCCACCACTATTCAATATCAACAAACCCCACCCCTATTCTATACCAATAAACCCCATCACTATTCTATATCAAAAAACCCCACCACTTTTCTATATAAACAAACCTCATCACTATTCTATATCAACAAACCCCATCACTATTCTATACCAACAAACCCCACCCCTATTCTATATAAACAAACCTCATCACTATTCTATATAAACAAACCCCATCACTATTTTATATCAACAAACCCCACCACTATTCTTTACCAACAAACCACACCACTATTCAATATCAACAAACCTTACCACTATTCTATATCAACAAACCCCACCACTATTCTATATCAACAAACCTCACCACTATTCTATATAAACAAACCTCATCACTATACTATATCAACAAACCTCACCACTATTCTATATAAACAAACCTCATCACTATTCTATATCAACAAACCCCATCACTATTCTATATCAACAAACCCCACCACTATTCTATATCAACAAACCCCACCACTATTCTATATCAACAAACCCCATCACTATTCTATATCAACAAACCCCATCACTATTCTATATCAACAAACCCCATCACTATTCTATATCAACAAACCCCACCACTATTCTATATCAACAAACCCCACCACTATTCTATATCAACAAACCCCACCACTATTTTATATCGACAAACCCCACCACTATTCTATATCAACAAACCCCACCACTATTTTATATCGACAAACCCCACCACTATTCTATATCAACAAACCCCACCACTATTTTATATCAACAAACCCCACCACTATTCTATATCAACAAACCCCACCACTATTCTATATCAACAAAACCCACCACTATTTTATATCGACAAACCCCATCACTATTCTATATCAACAAACCCCACCACTATTTTATATCAACAAACCCCACCACTATTCTATATCAACAAAACCCACCACTATTTTATATCAACAAACCCCACCACTATTCTATATCAACAAACCCCACCACTATTCTATATCAACAAACCCCACCACTATTTTATATCGACAAACCCCACCACTATTCTATATCAACAAACCCCACCACTATTTTATATCAACAAACCCCACCACTATTCTATATCAACAAACCCCACCACTATTCTATATCAACAAACCCCACCACTATTCTATATCAACAAACCCCACCACTATTTTATATCAACAAACCCCACCACTATTTTATATCAACAAACCCCACCACTATTTTATATCAACAAACCCCACCACTATTCTATATCAACAAACCCCACCACTATTCTATATCAACAAACCCCACCACTATTCTATATCAACAAACCCCACCACTATTCTATATCAACAAACCCCACCACTATTTTATATCGACAAACCCAACCACTTTTCTGTTTCAACAAACCCAACCACTATTTTGTATGAACAAACCCAACCACTATTCTATATCAACAAACCCCACCACTATTCTATATCAACAAACCCCACCACTATTCTATATCAACAAACCCAACCACTTTTCTGTATCAACAAACCTCACCACTATTCTATATCAACAAACCCAACCACTTTTCTGTATCAACAAACTTAACCACTTTTCTGTTTCAACAAACCCAACCACTATTCTATATCAACAAACCCCACCACTATTCTATATCAACAAACCCCACCACTATTCTGTATCAACAAACTTAACCACTTTTCTGTTTCAACAAACCCAACCACTATTTTGTATGAACAAACCCAACCACTATTCTATATCAACAAACCCCACCACTATTCTATATCAACAAACCCAACCACTATTTTGTATCAACAAACTTAACCACTTTTCTGTTTCAACAAACCCAACCACTATTTTGTATGAACAAACCGAACCACTATTCTATATCAACAAATCCAACCACTATTTTGTATCAACAAACCCCAAACAAAAGATGGAGACTACAGGTTATCTAGCTGGTCTGCCGTGTGGATACCTGGCTCAAAATAGTTCAGAGCTTTCAGGAAATCATTACTGCGCTTGTCAGTCATTCATCACAACCTCACTTATCATGTCATGTTCCTACGACTCCTCAACTTCAAAGTCTGTCTCAATGACCCAGGCATTATATCAAAACGAGTGAATCAAGGTTTCACATATCTATATATCACATCCTCTGATGCCGAAGTTTCTAGACCTTTCTAAAAATTGTCTCGGTGGGCCACGATAAATCCCCTCTTTGAAACTCATTACTGGAAAACAGTGACTGATTCGTCTTCATTTTTATTTTTGGTACTGTAGGTCTGCTACTGAATAAACTTACTTCAAGTCTGAAATCATTTTGCCCATGAAAACATCCGATAAACCTCATCCCTGCTTTTGGTATTCGCAGCACAGATCAACCAATGCATATAAAGACAGTGTCTTCATGGGACGCTGCTGAAATAAATCATAAATTAATTAAACAAAACAAAAAAACTATCTTTTACATATCCTATTTTTTTTACGTCAGCCCAGCGGTTGTTGTTTTTGTGAGTGTCTAGTAGCATTCCTCCCTTATTGTGGAGTCCTAGTTTGGATGTTAGTGGGATCTGGTGAATGAAGGTCGCATTCCCACATTGCAATCGCCACTTAGAAAATGTCAGAATATATTCGAATATATCGGAATATATTATATATATATATATATATATATATATATATATATATATATATATTATAGAATATATAATAGAACTGGAGTCGTCAGTCGCTGGACACTGAGGGAATTGCTGAGGAGAGGATCTGAGCACCTATGGACATGTTTGGCGTGCAATGATGATGACCCTCAAATAACTCAATAACTCAATCGTCACTTGATGTATATATAGAATTGTGTTTTTTTAATGTTTTTTTTTTTTAATTTCACCACTGATTGAGAAATAGTTTAACAGCTCAATGGATCGAATCTGTGTCCATTTGATTAGAAAAGAGCAGGTCCAATCCGCTTGACTACTGCGCTTCATCAGCAAGTGCTTCATATGAAGCCACTTTATCCATCTTTCTCTGTATTTCCTCCAGGGACGAACATTAAATCCGTGTTGGCCTTCATCAAAGATCTTGACTCATAGTATAATTGCAGGCGTTATTGACTTTTCAATGTCCACAGACTATTACATTGTTTTTTTTAGTCGACTGCATAAGTTGGCCTATATCATCCACAAAGTTTAACCTACTTTGTAGTCTTGCCAGTCTGTTAGTGATGAAATTGAAGAGCAACATGGAACTAACACAGGAGCGTCACCTTCTGACAGGCCAAAGCATAATGGTTATTTCCGATGTGTGTGATTCAATTCAGATTGCTTAGTCTGTAAGACCTTTCCGTCAATTCTGCTGCAATCAACTAAAGATTAACATGATATGCCAATCACCACTCGTACTGAAATAACTGTGCACCCCTTTCATAAAAATGGTGTTTTGTCTTTCATGAAAATCTAGAAATTAATTATTTAAATTATTCAGTAATCTCAACTCTTGAATTAATTAGAATTGAAAGAAATGCCACTTGTTTCCATTATATTGTCTTCACTTTGCGACTGTCGTCATCATCATTATCACGTGTAATAATTACAACAGGTTCACAGAAGACTTTTGTATGATGACGGCCTTGGGGTGTCAGAAGCTTTAAAGGATGATGGGATAGACAATAAAGGAATCATTTTTACTGGTAGGATTTATAATAATAATCTTTCTCTCCCTCACTCACTCCCTCCTTGCCACCTCTCTCTCTCTCTCTGTCTTTCTCTCTCTGATCTTTCTCTTTCTCTCTGATGTTTCATCATACGGGATGTCCGGGCGCCAAAGTTTGAAACCAGCAGTCTCCATCTTTCTCTATCACCCGAGAGTCGCTGAAACCTGAACATTTGTTTTACTATCTTCCTATATCTTTCTTTGATGCCTTTCGTATTTTATGTGTAATTAAAATGTACAGTATGAAGCAACTAACCATTGTATACGTGATAGTGAAGACTAGTTAATTGTTGATAAATTAATGTTATTTTATATTGAAAAAACGAATGGTGGTAAGCATTTGTACATGTGGATTTACACATAAAAAAAAAAAAAATCATAGCCATAGAGCTTCTCGTTTACAGGAAATAATAAATCAAATAATACTAGATTTAAAAAGTCTATCATTGGAAAAACATTACGAAATAAGAGATCTAATGCATATATAATGGTCAACTTATGAGAATTGTTATTTATTTATTATTTTTTTCGGGGGTAGGGTGGGGTGGGGGGTGGGGACACAGGTTTGGCTCCTAAAATATGTTGCGATATCAGTTTACTGTTTTAAAATTGTTAATTTTTTTGTTTCTAAGAAATCTTATTTTCGAGTAAGGTATAAATGTTCTCTACTGAGATTTTTTAAATTGTTATATAATTTACATGGGAGCCATGATAGCTAATTGGTTCGTGAACTAAACTACAAATAGAGGTCGGGTTCGATTCCGATCGATGGCTTTCAGGTTCACCCAGCCTTAAATTGGTACTGAATTTTTTTTTCTGTGAAAGTAAAGCGCTACGGGCGTAATACCGAAACATTACCCCAACAAACCATATGCCGAAGATCTGTAACAAATTTATGGTCACTAACACCATATCCCTTATACGTCACTTGGCGTGACGGGGCTCTTTACTTTACTACTATATATTGTACATGCTTTTATCTCAGTTGATCTACTGGTATGCAAGTGTGACCATACAAGCCAACCCTAGTTTGTCTAATCAACTCTTATCAGGGCAACCAGTTTTTATCTCAGTTGATCTACTGGTATGCAAGTGTGACCATACAAGCCAACCCTAGTTTGTCTAATCAACTCTTATCAGGGCAATCAGTTTTTATCTCAGTTGATCTACTGGTATGCAAGTGTGACCATACAAGCCAACCCTAGTTTGTCTAATCAACTCTTATCGGGGCAACCAGTTTTTATCTCAGTTGATCTACTGGTATGCAAGTGTGACCATACAAGCCAACCCTAGTTTGTCTAATCAACTCTTATCAGGGCAACCAGTTTTTATCTCAGTTGATCTACTGGTATGCAAGTGTGACCATACAAGCCAACCCTAGTTTGTCTAATCAACTCTTATCAGGGCAACCAGTTTTTATCTCAGTTGATCTACTGGTATGCAAGTGTGACCATACAAGCCAACCCTAGTTTGTCTAATCAACTCTTATCGGGGCAACCAGTTTTTATCTCTTGAAGTTTTTCACATTTGAGTTTACTGTAAACAAAAAACTTGTCAAATACATGAGGTTTCAAACATACAGAGATTTACAAGATAAATCACATTATTCCAGGGTTGTTCACAACTCTGGCTTTCTACTCCATCTTCAGGTTGTGTAACCGGAAATAGACTGACTGACTGACAAATCTGCCAAGCCAGTAGGGATCAATGAAAAATAAACCCTATACTCAAAAATGTTGTGCTGAAGTCGGAGGTACTGGACCGAAAGGCGCAAATATCACAGTCCGTTTTAAACCACAATACGATATGTCTACGCTCAATGTACGCCATTTCATGAAACAGGCGATGAAGAGCAGTAATTTATTAACTGTTGGACCCGCACAGAAGTAGAAGAATTCTAGGTTTTTATAAATCGATTGCTTACTTTAAAGTGTGAGTTGAAACTTCATGAAATGAATCAGAGATAGGAAATAAATCAAGAATCAAACAGATAAAAGTAATAAGAAACTCTTTATACAGAGCTTTGCAGCAGGAGACAATCTGATCATCAGAATAGGGCCCCCGTCGGGCAAGTGTTTCGGTTCTTTAGCTTCTTAGCACTCTAAGGGAAGTGGGCCCACCTGGGTCATGATTCCCAGGCGTCGACCTCCTGCTGCATTGACTCTAAAGCTTACAATATAAATATTCGGCACAACATAACTACACTTACTCTATGCAAAACTTCTGTTCCATTACGATCTTTACCAGCGCGGTATACGTACTTGTCTTACATTTAACCCAGCACGTTAATGTCCTCTTCGTTGTAGTAGCGGTCTAAAGTGGTTTCAAGGTTGCAGTCTTTCTATATAGACTTGCGTACAAGTTGATTTGACATGACATAATACGGCGAGAAGGAGTAGATCAAAAACTGATAATATGTGATAAAGATAGGTCGGGCAGGGAACTTCATTCATTTGAACTGTCGGTATTGCAAACGTTCGGTGTAACTCACCTATGGACGATGATGTAAATTATTATCACTTATAATTAATTAATAAACCAATTATAAGAGTGGCAGAAAGGACATGACTAGAATTGTGATATGAAGCTTTGTAACAGAAAGTAATCTGACCATCAGAAAACCCCCCTGTGTTGAACAATACTGACGTCATATAAATTCTTGACTATTTAACTAAAGATAGACCCGACCCATCTGGATCAAGAGTCCCAGTCAGGGGATGGACAAATTAAATCCTTAGAGAAGATGCAGAAATAATCAGAAAAATTATTATGCAATGGAACCACAGTTAAGGTCAAACCTGGGGGAGCGCAGTAGAAACACAGATTAACAATGTTGAGAGAAAGAGTTAGGTCTCACTAAACACCATGTACATTTAAAAAAGTACATCTACAAGACTCCACAATGCGCGTAGTCCTCAGTTTTGTCAATCAATTGCCAAGGAAAGCATAATGAGAAAATTTGCTCCTGGGATTTTTGTTTAGTTTTTTGTTTGTTTGTTTGTTCAGAAGTGGTAGTTAGTTCCCATTTCTGTCTGTTATATTTTCGAGCTGAAAAGACAACACAAAGGGCAGAATCTCTTGACTGTATGTATTCGATGATCTTTGTTATCAAGTGTCAGACTTTGCACAGGACCCGCATTGTATCTCGCCACACATCTCTGTTCTGGTCAATTTCGGTGCGGGAGCTGTTGCCTGCTCTTTTTGCTTTTCACTTCAGTGTTCTTTTTAATGTTTCTCTTGGTCGGCATCTTTTTCTTTTACCCACTGATTTCAAATGGAGGGCTTGCTTTGAGATTCTCATGTTGTCTCTTATCATCGCATGGCCTACATATGACCACCTTCTTCTCTTGATTATATTTATTTTTTTCTGCATTGTCATTTCTCTTACTTCTGCACTAATCTCAAATTCGTTCCATGATTTATGACCTATTTTCCTGAGGCATTTGTTTTTAAATGCACCCAATTTACTTTCTGTTTATTTTGTTGTTTTCCAGCTCTCACGTGCACAAGTAAAGATGGATAATGCATTTGATTTGAAAATCCTGAGCTTTGTTTTTGTGTTTAATAATTTTGATTTACATATTTTGTCCAGGTTTATGAAAGTTATTGCAACAATTGCATTGTTTGTAAAGCTACAGTAGGGTAATAACAACATTGGTTTGTTTTCGTTTTGTGTCCATGGAACGTGTGAATGAAAGTTAGTTCTCCAATGCTAAGTTCAACAAATTAAACCTTATATTTGTAAAGTTAAACCTACTATTTGTCACTTAAAACCTTATATTTGTCAAGTTAAACCTACTATTTGTCTGGTTAAATCTAATATTTGCAAAATTAAGCCTTATATTTATCGAGTTAAACCTTAAATTTGTTTAAGATATAAATCTTATATTTATATATAAATCTTATATTTGAAACAAAATATTTTGTATTTTCTTTTAATCAGGAAAACATTACTTGTGTTTGGACACCATAAAAAACTCACTACTTCTTACAAAACATCTGGCCTTGCAGACGCACTTCTCACCTATTCTAATGTTTACACCGTTAAACAATAGCCGTTTTGACAGTTATTTTAAAAAGGTAAGTTCAGTTTCGGAGAGAGATGGGCGCGGGGGGAGGTAGTCTAGAGGTACAACTTCCACCTCAAAACATGAAAGACCTGAGTTCAAAGCCCACCCTAAACACAGTGGTCATTTTAAAAAAAATTAGAAATATTAATACGTGGTTTCTTTATGACGTTACCCTCCCCAGATCTCTTGGGTTTGAGATCCGATGTCTAGCCCTCTCGGATAACGGAAATAAACAGGAAGTCCTGTGTGCACTTGCTAAAGATATCTTGGCAATTAAAATCAAAAAGAGTAGGCCATAAATATGGGAACTGCCTGGACCTGGATTGTCATAAAATAATCTACCCACACCGTGGATCACAGGCCGTGCTATCGTGCACGTGGACCAGGATTCTCCTCGAATTTTCTCGAGTTGCATAGTGGAGCACCTATAGGTTCGTCCCATGTGTAGTGGAGCATCTATAGGTTCGTCCCATGTGCAGTGATGGTGATCTAAACAAAGAACAAGTTCAGTGATTTAATCAGTTAGTAGGTCAGACTAACTTTTACCCGAAGTGTTATTCAAATTAATATTTAGCATGAAGGAAAATTACAAATTAATCTTGATTAATTCATTCAGTACTTACTTTTTAATGCCATTTTTATTAGTTTCATTCAATTTTGAGTTTAAATTAAAACAACATGAAATACTGCTTTGGCTTTTGTTATGTTTGTTGAAATTTGCTTCTTTCAGTAACACTTCTTATACTGAAAATGTTATAAATGAATGGCTGAATAATTAATGTATTATCAAATTTGATTTTCACCTTCGCGCTGACGCAATGTTGAAATATCAAAGAGAAGTATGGACAATGTGTTCTACTTTAGTTTTCAACAATGCTCCTGACTTGTCTTATTTTCTTTCAGCTGTGAGCAGACCATATTATACATCTTATTGCTCTTATTTCAAGATTTTTGTCTCTTAAAAGTGTGTTGCTAATTATGGTGTGTGTAGTCATATGTTCCCAAAAGTGTGTTTTGGAAGATATGGTGCATGACAGATCCATTAGAAAGAAGCAATTTACTAACAATGATCCACTGTTTTCATATGCTGTAGAAGTGCCAAGCACGTAAGAGTCAAGTATGTATAAATGTTCATTGACAGGAACGTGCCATATTTATTGTTTGCTATAAAATCAGATTTTGGTCTCCCTTTTTAGATGTTTAGTGGTGTCAGTGATGGTCCAATTTGCTTGGTATTTGATCATGTGTTGCTAGTTTTGTTCTTTTTATGATCTCTTTGTTTTTTCTTAAAGCAAACTCTTGTTGAAGACAGAGCTACTTCTAGTTCTAACTTGTCTGATTTTTCATTGCAACAATTCCAACATTTGTGGGGATTCACTTCCTTAAACTTCTACACTGAAGAATCTATAGACAATAAACAGCTGACTGGTTAATCAATAATTATTTAAAGTACCAGATGACAATGCATAATGTTTAGCTTGGAATGTAATAATAAATAAAAAGATATAATCTGGTCTGATAGTGCGATACTCTGACAAACGTATTAACTGTTTCTTCGTATGCTTCTCCATTGTTTTATTTATTCGTTTTTTTCTCAATTTTCAGTTTGTCTTTCTCTCTGAGGCCTTGCCAGACAATATTCAAATTTTAACACTAGACAGAATTGATGAGAGTGGTGCTGATCAGTATCTACTTCGATTGGAACATGTTTTCGAAGAAGATGAGCATCCCGACTTATCCCATCCAGTTGAACTGTCACTGCAGGTAACGTTTGATCATTTTGTGTGAGTTTTCAATCAGACTTAGAAGAAAATATACCTTTTAGGTTTGCTGTAGAATTTCTAATGAAGCATGAACTGTTCTCTATAGTGACTGTATAAAAAAGTTCTCTTTACTTCCACTGCCTCTAAATAAAACCAGCAATCAGTAAGGAACTACTGAAAATGTGTAACCAAGAGCATCATCTTGGTAACTGATGCATCATCAGTTGCCAGTCCGTTTGGTGGAGGTGATAATCTCTCTCCACATCTCCCACTCTTCATGCATGTCCTAATTTTGTTATAGACTCATGATGTTATTTATTCTTTATATTATCTTGATGTTATTGACTTGTAGACTTGTTGACATCACATCACATTACATTGATTACAACGTTAATCATGACAGACTCTTGCTCAATATAATTAATGACAATCAAGTTTATTGATTTCTTATGGCACAATGATCTATAGTCTTGAATGCACTATTGAAATTAATGTTACTTAATTCGAGATATCTCTGAGGCAATTCGCCGATGAATATGAGATTATCTACAGTACATAGTTGGCATACAACTTATTCGTCAGACAATCATTCAACTTGTCTACTTACGACTTGTAGAATATATGAAGCACACAATTCTTGAAACACTTTTCAACACTTCTATTCTTAACTTCTAACTGTTCTGACTCTATCTTACTTTGTCCTGAACTTCCTAACTGCTTCTGTAATAAAAACTAAAACTGATTACTAACTTCTTTTCTAACTTCTTTCTTTCTGACTTTCTTTCCTAACTTTTAACTGTTTCTCTTCTAACTTTCTAACTTCATCCTGAACTGCTTCATTAATCGTTGTGTAGGGGTTTATATACTCCAACCACTCTCTTCGTCTCAAGATCAGCATCAAATTAAAATCGTCGCGCAGCGCTCTTCTGGTCACCTGGGTTGGTCGCTGCCCACTATTCTGTGACCAACGCCTGAACTCTTCGCCAGATTTACGAAAACAGATTGTTTTCGCCAATCTCTATGACATGTTTGTCTTGGTAGCTAATTACGTGACAGTAACACCGTGAGGTCAATGCCTGATATCTGTGGGATGGTCACTTACAATAACAACTTGGCTGGAGTAATTTATCTCCTCTCACCCACAAACTTGGCTGAAGGAATTTTCCATGGACTTACCTATTGTGTGTTGTCTCAATTCAGGACATCACCTCCTTCCATCCCACTTCTGTTGTCCCTTAGCTGAACCTCTACTCTCCCTATATTTCTACCATAACTTAACTTGTGACTAACTTGTTATTCTGCTGGTCGCTATCATCTGTCCCTTGGTAAACAACTGAGTTACCTGCCCCTTATGCTTCATTAGCTCACTCTATTACAATTTCAGTCAGTGATCTTTTATTATGGCCTTTGGATAAAATGTTCAATATTATTCTCTGGGTTTTCCTCTGCTCTTCTCTCAATTCATTCTACTTGTTACATTTTTCTCAATGCCTTCTTTTCGCATCACATGCCCAATAAATATAGATTGTCCTTTCCTTATGATTCTGACATTTTTCATTAGTAATCCTTACTATCAATGGAATTCATAGCATTCTTCTGAGGAGATGCACACAGCAACAAAACATAGACGATGGCGCTAGATAGGTAACGTAATTAGAAGATATCTCTAAACAATTACATAAATTGCCATACCCTGGACTCAAGAGGGAGGTCAAAAGAGAACCAGACCAAGATCAACTAAACTAACAATGAAAGCAAAATTGAAAACACTGAGGCACCCTAGGAAGAATATTCATTAACACTGTTTTCATGCAACACACATTATCTTATACAATTTTCCTTAGAGAAATTATCAGAATATTTGAACAAAACTAAATAAGCAACAAAGAATTGTTAGAGGTACAACCAAGGAGTTAGGCACACAGTGACAATAAGGAGATATTGGAGTTGGATAGGTACATGCTTACAGAGTAACAAGAGAGACAATAATAAGAATTGCTGTTAAGTGAAATCTGGAGAGAAAGTGATAAAAAACACTGGTTGATCCAGAGTGCATAGTGGGAAAAACAGATGCCTCTATAACCAACACCTTACAGGGACAATCAGTCTTCACATGTTCCGAGAAATGCTGGGACAGTCAGTGAAGCTAGTATGGGGATGCCCCTACTACAATGAAACTGATTCCAGAATAGAACAGAAATGTAGACCAAGAGTAATTTGTTGGAGATCAATGTGTGGCAGACTAGAGGTATCCTGAAATTAGTGACCACAAACCTTGTTGATGCCTATGAAACACCACAAAGTGGTCACTAACTCATTTGTCTGACTGTGAGCTAGAAAAAGAAGACTCACAAACCTGACTCCATTTTTTGGTTGAACAAGACATACTTAATACAATAAGGTCAGTATGAACCAAATCTGACTACCTCTGCTCTATTAGATCTGACATCATGCTGCTGTGTGGCTCTGTAGATGTTTTACTAAAATTGAACATTCTTTTATCCTAAAATCTGACCAATAACACTTCTGTACAAACTTATATCTTATTATTTTAATATGCCTGATGATGTCACCAGTCGTGAGCCACTAAATGCTTTCTTCAAACTTATTAATGTTGATGTCTAGAGATGTAGCAGCAGATAATATGCATGCACTCCTTGTTGGGAAGGAACCAGAACTGGACTGTATGAAATTGGAGATGAAAAGGCAAATTGTGTGACTTTTGTGTGTTTCTAATCTTTCATTCCATGATTGACAACTAAATTACTCTATATTTTATTTTCAAAGTTAGAAATAGATACAATATATATTTTTTTAAACTTTTAAGCTTTAGTACATCTTTCTTTCATGTGCTCTATAATTAATGTTCCACAGAAATGGGATTCTACTCCCTCAATGAGATAGAGATGCTTGCACAGAGCAGAGAAAAATGGCGAGATTTGATAAAATATCTTTTAGATACAGGATTAAAAACTGCTAGAATAAAAATTTAGATAAGAGAAAGTGTGTCTCGGTCTATGCCTTATGGACCAGCTACTGCTCGAAAGGTCAATAGATAGAGATGGGATTTCTCAGAAGAATGTTGAAAGTTCCCGGGACAGCTAAAGACCAATGATGAAATTCTCAAAGAGACCAACACAAAAAGGGAGGCCCTAAAAAACATCAGAAAGAAACAATGAACATTTTTCATGCACATCATGAAAAGAGGAAAGTTGGAATACTTGGTTACAAGTGGCAAAATAAAAGGAAAGATATATCGTGGATGACAAAGACAGTAAATACTGGATAACTTGGTGTCATGGCATGGAAAACAGTCAATAACAGAACTGATATGATGCACTGTAGATAGAAGACTGTGGAAGGACATAATCATCTACGCCAATCAGTATGGCACATGATGATGATAATTAATGTTGAAGGGGGCCTTGGTAGCCTAGTTGGGAAAATCACTAGTTACCAACATTCGGACAACCCGTGTTTGATACTGGAAGTAGTGTGAATTGTATTCCTGATTGAAAAAATACACCCTTGTGGTTGACCCAGCCACTGGCAGAAATTTGTATCAGGGTAGTATTCTGGGAAGGTAAGAAATGGCGCCTCACTCAGGAGTTATGATGCTTGAAGTGACAGGGATCTCCGAATACTTCTGGATAGGTGGCCGAGCATATATGGGTAAAAACCCACGTGATAAGACACAGATGTCTCATACCTTTACCTTTGATGTTGAGAAATGACTGCATGTAACGGTATTGTCTATTGAAATAATAATGTATTTTTAACTTATTTCCAAACTCAGAATTTATTTGAACCATTTGAAATAATATCAGCCGAGGAGACAACTCTAGGTGGTAACTTCAGACCACATGAGATAACTAGGCTGGAGTGGGCAACTGTTGAAGGCCGGACACAACCAAATATTGGTAAGCCAACCCATATTTTACATTTCCCTAGAACTATATTAATCCTATGATGCACTGTGGATAGAAGATTGTGGAAGGACATGATCGCCAACGCCAACCGGTATGGCACATGATGATGATATTAATCCAGTATTAATTTCCATATCTCATATTGTGCAAAACTCATCACCTTCTTATTTCATATTGCCCTGAAAGGTTTCAAATTAATTTAATTATGTACATCGAATTTTCAAAAATAGCACCGGCTGTTTTTCAGTTTCATATTTCATGGTGCATTAGTGTACATTGTGTACTGTCCTGAAGAGTTTTAAACTAGTTCAAATTAATTTTATTCATCAAATTGTCCAAGACGCCAGGCATTGTCTGTTTTATATTTTATATTATGTTAAATTATATCCAAAATAGTGTCAGTATCACAATTCACTTGTGAAAAAATATCACTCAACAAGTGACTCTTCATATCTCATGTGGTTCTGAAGAACATCTTATTACTTGAGAAAGTCTTCTCTTTTCACACAGAATTTTAAAAAATAAATTATGTCAAATACACTTCTTTGTACTCAACAACAGTGTTGCAGGCCCGATGAGAGTAAATGTGTTCTTTCTTAATCAGTTATATAATGAAGAGCTCCAAACTACAGTCAAATGTACCACAAGCACTTGACTGATAGTTTGCAGACTTCAGTCAAACTTACCACAAGCACTTGACTGATAGTGTCAACACCCAAATGTAAACACAAGAAGAAATCAGTCACATTATTTCCCTTTCACAAACTCTTACACCAGCAACATCAACTGACAACAACCATTTTGAATTTCATAAAGCAAATAAGATACCCGAATGTACACCTCTACATACGTTTAGTTATAAATTCCTGTAACCTTAGGAACCACAATAGAGTAATGATTAGTGAGCTGATCTGCTTAATAAAGAGGTTTGGTTTGATCATGATAAATGGCTTGTTTGTCCGCTTAGTTTTAAATGAGTACCATATTTTTTTTTCCTAGTAAAGAAAGACAGCACTGGAGTAACTCTGGCCACATTACTATGGTCATCAAATTGCTTCCTGCAGTTTCTGTAGATTGTCAGTTACAAACACGTCTTACCCTCTCCATTACCCTTTCCTTTTGTGCCACTTGGGATTCATAGTTTTTGCAGTGTCAGGATTGAAGTTTCGTTTGATTTATATTCATTCATAGTTCTTGTAGTGTCAGGATTGAAGTTTCATTAGATGTATATTCATTCATAGTTCTTGCAGTGTCAGGATTGAAGTTTCATTTGATGTATATTTATTCATAATTCTTGCAGTTTAAAAATGTTAATTTCTTTAGTTATTGCCATTCACAGTTTGCACTTGTCAGAGTTTCAGTTTCATTAGTTGGTATATCTATATTACAGATTTTTGCAAAATCAGGATTGAAGTTTAATTAACAACTGTATCTTCATTCACAATTCTTGGAATGTTATGACTGAGGTTTCATTAACTGCAATATCTTTTTTAAAAAGATGTTATTTAAGGACTCTACAGTTAATCTTTCTTGTCTTTAAATTAGTTATAAATCTCCAAGTTACCAAGAGTTAATGTTGGACAGCAAATGTTGTTCTTCTGCTTCTACCTTTCAGCTCCCTGTGGAGCATAGGTCTTCAACAAACACTTTCCAAGTCGTTCTGTTTCTTGCCATTCTTTTAAGATCATTCCGTCTTCCTCATCATCTTCATCTCTGCTTCTGTCTGTCTTCTCCAAGAATTTCTTGGTCTTCCTCTTTGTCTTTTCCATTGGGGATTCCAAAAAAGGACCTGTTGTATAATACTTTCAGTTGGCTTCCGCAGTGTGTGTCCTATCCAGTGCCATCATCTTCGCTGTATCTCTTTATCCATAGGTATTTGACTGGTACATTTCCATAATTCCATGTTAGTGATTTTGTTCTGCCATTTCCATCCTTTTATTCTGCGTAAGCATCCATTAATGAAAGTCTGTATCTTCATGATTGTCACTTTTGTTGTTCTAATATCATATTCCTGTGTGTTACCGGGGCCTCATTATGAGGGAAGTAAAGAATAGTAACACTGTGACCTTCCAGGCATGTCGCAAGAAGCGACTAAGGAGATTGATCGATGACTTGACAAGCTGTCATTATAAAAAGTATTGTTATGAAAACAGCGCCATATATTTTAGAGCAGTGATCTGTGCAATTTGTGCCACTTTGGGACGCAAGGTTTCTGTTTTTGAGATTGTGGTTCTGCCCTATGTGCCGTCTTCGGCTCGAAAGGACAATAGATAGATAGATAGAATATCATATTAATGTTTATCAAAGAAAGAAACTATTTTATGGTGACACACGACAAAGTAGAGGATTGCAAGATGGGCAGAAGAAAATGTTCAAGGCACCCTAAAAGATGATTGATGAGTTCTAATGTCTGGGAAGGTTTAGCTGCTAATCACAGAGTATATCATAGCAAGACTGCTGAGATATGAGATTTGAGCTGGCATCTTTGCACTCTAGTTGTTAACCCATATATGTTCGGCCGTCTATCCAAAAGTGTGTGAAGACTCCTGTCTAGTGTCGCCTCAAGTATTGTAACTTATGTGTGAGGCACCACTCCTCACCTTCTCAGAGTATAAACCATGGTACCTATTTTTGCTTGGTTGACCGCAGGGGTATCTTTTTTTTTCCCCAACCACTGCTGAAAGTGCATGAGCTTATGTGAAAGGACTGTTATTGAGTTATTTGCGGGTCATCATCATTGCACTCCGAACAAGTCCATAGATCCCCTCAGATCCCCTCCTCAGCAAGTCTTGCAGTGTCCAGCAACTGATGACTCAGTTCTGTGTTGGTTGATAAGTCTTCTTATATGTCTGTCACGTGTTACTTTCTAGACACAGCCTAAACGCTCCTAGTCATTCTGATGTGTTCCATCATGGACAGACTTGTTGTTTCAGCTAAGTGCCTATTATGATACATACATTTTTTTTCTATTCTATATATCTTGATGCTCATCCTACCTCTCATCATGTAGTATTCATGTCTCTCCTTTCTTATTTAAACATTCTACTTTCCTCGTCCTCCACTTGATCATCTAACATGTAGTTATGGATAATTGTGCTTCACCATTTGTTGTCATTGTCCCTGTATTCTGAAGAAGGCCACAGGTCAAAACGTCAGTACTGTGTTGTGTTCCTTCCTTGTAAAGCTGTCGCCAACTTTGGAGTGTTTAGCACACCCCACCACTGGCTCCTTCTTATATGCCCTCTAAGTTTCTCATTTCTGGCTGTGCCCATCTTAACTCCCTTATCTTTCATCCGAAGGAGTGTCGTGGACTCATGCTTGTTGAAGTTCTTTGCCATTCCCACATCTTGGAGGGCATTGATGATGTCTGCCCGATCAATTGCTTGACCATTCTCAAATATAGTGCAACTAGTCAATCTGTCCGCTCTTTCATTTCCCCGTACTCCTGCATGTCCTGGGAAGTAGACAAAGGTGACATTACGTGTTTTTGACTTCTGCAATGACTCTACACATTGCATTCGTACAGAGCCTGCCTCCACTTTTCTTATCGAATCATTCAGTTTGCATGCATGGGTGTAGTCTTGTGACTCTAACACTGGTAGTCACTGCCATCACCTCCATTGTCATGCTACTCTTGGAAGGACTGTTGTAGCATGCTAATCACATAGTCTGTCACAAAAAAACTGTGAGGGATAACAAAAGCTAAATTTGAAGAGACAAAGGAACAGATCATGCTGTCAGAAATGATCAATCCACAAGTCAAACTGCAGGTTTAATAACGATAATGAACTCATTATATCAGACAAATTCTAGGCCTCATATTGTCCTCATTAAATCAAACTAACTCCATAAGCTGGACAAATCGGAGAACATACAGCCTACTAATGAAATATATCCAAATTCTTCATAAACATTTTCAATTTAATATAATTCTCAGAATGTGTCCTGTATAAAGATAATTACATTGACTAGTCTTCAATTTGCAATTATGTTTAATAGAAAATTTAGTTATAGGTGGGACATTATTTCCACACAAAAATATTCACAAAACAACATGGATATCTCCTGATGATAGAACATCAAATCAAATTGACCACCTATGTATTAAACAACAATTCAGATCATCATTAATAGATGTAAGAGCATACAGAGGTGCTGATGTTAATAGTGACCACAACCTGTGCATTGGGAAAATAAGATTATAATTTAGAAACCAACAGAAGAGGTCAATTACACATAAAATTGATAGTCATAAACTGAAAGATGAAGCCATAAAGGAAAAGTTTAACATAGAGCTAAGTAATTGTTACACAGCACTCGGTGAAATAGACTTAGATATCAATGAAATGTGGGACTCACCAAGCAAAATACTAATGACCGCAGCAGAAGCAAGTGCTGGACTGAAGAAAATGGAAAAAACGAGCTTGGATCTCAGACACCACGTGGAAATACATCAAAGAAAGAAGAGAAGCGAAGAGAGCCATGACTAATGTAAAGACAAATCTTGGAAAGGTTCTGGCAAAAGCAACATACAAAGAATTAGACAACAAAGTGAAAAGTTCAGCAAGAAGAGATACAAGAGCTTATTTAGACAACTTGGCAGAGATAGCAGAGACAGCTGCAATTACAGGAGACAGCAGAACTCTTTATACTGTACAAAAGATGCTGACAAACACCTATACATCCAGTGGAACACCAATTCTAGACAAATCTGGATTAATGCTAACAACAAGCGCAGACATAAAAGCCCGTTGGGTGGAACACTTCAAAGTGTTCAACATCATTTGGAAAACAGAGAAGACGCCTCATAAATGGAAAAAAGGAATCATTGTTAAGATCCCAAAAAAGGGCAATCTTAGAGATTGTAACAACTGGAGAGGCATGACACTTTTGTCAGTTGCCTCAAAGTTATTCTGCAAAATCATCCTAAATAGAATAAAGGATTCAATAGATACAGTAATGCGTGAAGAGCAGGCTGGGTTTAGAAAAGGGAGAAGCTGTCTTGAACACATTTTCACTCTACGACTTATATTGGAGGAACACATTGAAAAGCAAAAACCTTTTGTACTTAACTTCATCGACTTCAAAAAAGCATTTGATAGTATTCATAGAGATTCTTTGTGGAAAATTCTGAAGCAATATGGTTTACCATCAAAAATCATAAATATTATTAAAGACATGTATGATGGTTACACATGTGCAGTTCGAACAGAGGAAGGACTGAGCGAATGTTTCCCAATAGAAACTGGGGTTAAACAAGGATGTATTTTATCGCCCTTGTTATTTGGAATTGTTATGGACTTCATAATGAAGAAATGCTGCACTGGTAATAAAGGCATCGAATGGATACAAGGAGACCATTTGGAGGACCTCGACTTTGCTGATGACATAGTTCTCATCAGCAGTCAGATAAAAACGATGCAGGAAAACACAAATGAACTATCATCAATAGCCAGCAAAATTGGGCTTGAGGTCAATCATGAAAAGACTAAAGTCATGAAAAGTTTAATTCCAACAAGTGACAAAATATACATGGAAAACAAACCAGTAGAAGAGATCAATCACTTTATCTATCTTGGAAGTCACATTGATCGAGAAGGGGATATGAGCAAAGAAATTAGAATCAGAATAGCTAAAGCAGCAATGTCTTTCAGAAGCCTTGAAAAGTTGTGAAAATCAAAACTCATTAGCACAAACACAAAACTTAGGCTATTCAAATCAAATGTACTATCAACCCTTACATATGCGTGTGAAAGCTGGAAAACAACAAGAGATATAGAAACAAAGTTGAACGCATTCGAAAATAAATGTCTAAGGAAAATACTTGGTATAGCATGGAACGAATTCAAAACAAACGAGGAAATTAGAGAAATCGCCAATCAACCACTAATATCTTCAGTAATAAAGAAAAGACGATGGTCATACGTTGGACATGTGATGAGAAGAGATAATAATCGAATAGCAAAGCAAGCTCTCATATGGGAAACAACAGGTAAAAGAAAAAGAGGAAGACCCAGGGGGACACTGAGAAGAACATTGATGAGAGAGGCAAGAGCAGCAGGAGTCGGCTCCCTCAATGAGATAGAACTGCTTGCACAGAACAGAGACAGATGGCGAGATTTGATAAAATATCTTTAAAAGAAAACTGCTAGAACAAAAATTCATATAGGAGAAGGTGTATCTTGGTCTACGCCCTATGGGCCGGTTACGGCTCGAAAGGTCAATAGATAGATAGTCTTCAATATCTTTAAAGCTCTCTACCTCTACAGTTGTCTATAAGATATGTTGTTCATATTTTGTCGCTCATACCATAATATTAGATATTGTTAAATTATAATTCTTATATTTTCATATTTCAGAATCTCCAGATTATAAAGTTGTAATGGAGCAACCATTTAAAGTGAAGATAGATCCAATGGAGATAAGAACTTTCCGAGTGCAAATTGACAGGGTATCTTGATTTTCTAGAAGAAATATAATATATTTCTTCTAATCATTTGCAGAAAAGCTCAAAGTGTCAGGACAATATTGCAGTACATTAAGTCATCTTGAATGGTGGAGGCCATTGTCATTAAAAGTATCACTAATATAAGTAGCACTATTATCAGTAGCACTATTATAAGTAGATTGTCTTAATGATGATGATAGACATAATTAGTAAAAGATAGCAATAAGAAAGGTCTCAATCTGAATATTAAGAAAACAGAAGTAATGGTCATATCGAAGAAGCAATCATCACCATCATGCAGCATAAAAATAAACAGGATAAATCTGAAAAAGTTGAACTTGTCAAATACTTAGGCACAATAACAGCATCAAATGGATGATGCACCACAGAAATAAAAAGCAAAATAGCTCAGGCCAAAATAGCATTTCAGAAAATGAAAAATGTTTTATGCAACTAGTCTATGTTGATAGAAGTGAGAAAGAGAGTTCATCGATACTATATAGAGCCAATTCTGACCTAGGGAAGCGAATCATGGACAGTAGGCAAAAAAATTAAAAGATGATTAGAGGTCTCTGAGATCAGATTTCTCAGAAGAATGTTGAAAGTTCCCTGGACAGCTAAAAAGACCAATGAGGACATTCTTAAAGGAGCCAACACAAAAAGGGAGCTCCTAAAAAACATCAGAAAGAACAATCAACATTGTTCGAACAAATCATGAGAAGAGGAAAATTTGAATATTTGGTTACAACTGGCTAAATACAGGAAAAGAGAGATCGCGGGCGACAAAGAGAGAAGGTACTTGACAGCTTGGTGTCATGGCATGGAAAACAGTCAACAGCAGAATTTATATGATGCACTGTGGATAGAAGATTGTGGAAGGACAAAAACACCTACGCCAGCCGGTATGGCACATGATGATGCCTTATTCATTAATGCACTTTTAGTACAAAATATTTTTGTAAGTAAATTTGTTACATTATTTCTTCCAAGGAACTCATTCCAAATAAGCTGTTAATGCAACTATACCAGGTCATATAGAAAAAGAGAAAGCATCTTTAAAAAGTCTAACCAAAGCCATGATCAACTGTGAAGAACTTGAAATTGTAACAAAAACTAGGAATAACTGGGATCTGTTGTAACTAACAATGGAGACTGCCAGAAAGAGATTTAAAGAAAATTAATTATAACAACACAAAATTAAAAAGCTATGAAGAACATGTGGCATAATACTAGCAAGGCCGTAAAATTACTGAGGACATATTTGTTGTTAATTGTGTTATGAATCGTGGACAATCTTGCAAACAGCAAGGAAGTAAATTGATTCGTTTGAAATTAAATGCTACAAGAAAATCCTTCAGATACTTTGGATAATGAAAGAGAGCAACGATTGAAAGACTTAAAAATTTTAAAAACTGGCTTATAAATACCATTCTGCATAGGAAATTAAAATATAATAGCCACAATAAAAGACACAGTGGGCTGGAGGTGCATTAGGGGCAGACCAAGAAGAAGGTGGTTTAAGGACTTCAAAGAGACCTTGAACATGACAACAGAAGAAGTTGGAAATCTAGCTAGAGACAGAGATTCTTTCAGACGGGCTGTGGTGAATGCAACGTTTTGCAAAGAACATATGGCCTGATGAAGATGATGATGATGATGAAAGCATCTCTATTATCTGGTGACCAGTGTTATAAATGATTTCCAGAAAAGTATATGTTCATTGAGATCCTGATTTAAGAATCAAAATGAAAACTGTGAAAGTATTTTAATATACATTTTTTGTAATAACAAATATGGTTTATTTAAGTGAACAATAAATAAAGTTTTATTTGGATAATAAATGAAAAGTGTTATTTAATGAACATTTATTGTTAATCTTAATCCAAATTTTTATAAGACATTTACATTTGTGTTACAGTTACTTTTAGTTCAAAGATATTTTTAATTCATTTGCAGAGCGAGTTTTCAGTTCATTCTTTGAGTAAATACAGTTTAATCAATGCACCTGTTTTACCTTCTGACATCAACTCCACTTCTTTACCATCTAACATAAACCAAAACTCCCCTATTTTACCATCTAACATAAACCAAAACTCCCATATTTTACCATCTAACATAAACCAAAACTCCCATATTTTACCATCTAACATAAACCAAAACTCCCATATTTTACCATCTAACATAAACCAAAACTCCCATATTTTACTATGTACCATAAACCAAAAACTCCCCTATTTTACCATCTAACATAAACCAAAACTCCCCTATTTTACCATCTAACATAAACCAAAACTCCCCTATTTTACTATCTAACATAAACCAAAACTCCACCGTTTTACCATCTAACATAAACCAAAATTCCCCTATTTTACCATCTAACATAAACCAAAACTCCCGTATTTTACCATCTAACATAAACCAAAACTCTCCTATTTTACCATCTAACATAAACCAAAACTCTCCTATTTTACCATCTAACATAAACCAAAACTCTCCTATTTTACCATCTAACATAAACCAAAACTCCCCTATTTTACCATCTAACATAAACCCAAACTTCCCTGTTTTATCATCTAACATAAACCAAAACTCCAACTCCAACATGAGTTCCAACTCCACTGTTTTACTACCCAACATGAGTTCCAACTCCACTATTTTACTACCCAACATGCGTTCCAGCTCCACTATTTTACTACCCAACATGAGTTCCAACTCCACTGTTTTACTACCCAACATGAGTTCCAAATCCACTATTTTACTACCCAACATGAGTTCCAAATCCACTGTTTTACTACCCAAACGTGAGTTCCAACTCCACTATTTTACTACCCAACATGAGTTCCAACTCCACTATTTTACCATCTAACATCAGTTCTAACTCCACTGTTTTACCTTGTAATATCAATTCCAAATCCACTGGAAAACCCCACTGTTTTACCATCTAAAACCAGCTCCAACTGTGCTGTTTTACCATCCAACATCATCTGCTACTGTTCTATTTTTCCCATGTAATTTTTATAATTATTTTTGCAGCAATTCCTTCAACTTTTCCATAATTTATGGTTGTCTATTTTCATTTGGACGTAACCAATGTTGATGTTCATGTTTTTCAATAAAATGTAAACTCTGTATTTAAAAAAAAAGAAATGAAAAGGAGAGGAAACATTTTCTGACAATGACTGCACAAAACTGTTCACTATACAAACTAGAAATGTTCAATGTCCAGAGACGTTATCAGCATAAACGTAACTTACTGAACAACTAACTTATAATGGAAAAGTATTAAAAACATTAATCCTGAATACATGGGGTATGATGTTATCAGGTCTTCTATAAACCTAAATGTATTTATTTAGTGATACATGTGTAACATGTTTTATGTGTGAGTTGTCAGTCACTGGACATTGCGAGACTTGCTGAGGAGGGGATCTGAGCACCTATGGACATGTTCAGAGTGCAGTGATGATGACCCATGGACATGTTCAGAGTGCAATGATGAAGACTTGCTAATAACTCAATAACATATGTTATAAGGTCTCTAATAAAATTATAATGAAGACATGTAACCATAACTATAGAGAGAAGGAAAGTCTGAGTTGGGAGTAATAATTGTGTATGAAAACTCTAATCACAGTATTTTATTCTTTCCGATTACAGGAAAAAGAGGGCTAATAAAATTATAGAAAAAGGGGGTAAATAATAAAATTGTAGGAAACAGAGGGCTTATAAAATTATAGGAAAAAAGGGTTAATAAAATTATAGGAAACAGAGAGCTTATAAAATTATAGGAAAGAAAGGGTTAATAAAATTATAGGAAACAGAGGGCTAATAAAATTATAGGAAAGAAAGGGTTAATAAAATTATAGGAAACAGAGAGCTTATAAAATTATAGGAAAGAAAGGGTTAATAAAATTATAGGAAACAGAGGGCTAATAAAATTATCTAAAAACAGAAATCTGGTAATCAGAAGGATAAAAACATGTCATTCTAAGGCAAAAGTAAATGTGAGTTTGAATCATGGCGTGGTAAAGAAAAGTTTTTCTAATAAAGAAAACATGGAGTCCAATCACAGCAGGGCAAAAGAAAGTAGTTTTGCTTGATAAAGATAATATGAGTTTGATGACAGTAGGGCAAAATTATTTTTTTTACTTGGAGTTGAAATAAAATAAAGCCTCTTAAATAAAGGTATGCAACTGCATTACAAAACTTTGTCAAATTAAATAAAGTATATTATTAAAATTACAAGAGGTAGGGTTCGATCCCAACCGCCGGCTTCCGGTTCACCCAGCCTTTAATGGGTACCGGATTTTTTTCTGAGAAAGTAAAGCGGCACGAGCATAATACCGACCACATTACCCCAAAAAATTATGTGCCGAAGGTCTGTAAAATTGATGGCCACTATAATATTCCCTATACATCACTTGGAGTGACGGGGGTACTTTACTTTTCTTTTTTTATTTTATTAAAATTACATACAAGATAGGCTATTTATTGTACTATAGATTTTGATAGCATGTGGTTGAAATGTATGTCAAGCGATCAGATGTCAGATGGTATAATCTATAAACTACACTTACTATAACAGGCTCTTGTCCTCTTCAGATTAATGTGAAAAGCACTTTTGTGTTTAAAGAACAATGGTTGCCAAATATGTGAATGCACATTTTCATATGAATAAGCTGGCTTTAGAACTTTCAATTGTAAATTTTTTTATGTATTTTGGCTGTTCAATTTTAGTTTATTTGAAATATCCATGATGAGTAAAACTTCATTAATTTTTAGAGTAGCACTTTTTTTTATCAGATGTTAGAAACATCTAGGTTTTTTAAACATAAAAGTCAATGATAGTTTAGTCACTCCAAGTCACTGACTTTAATTTTAAAAACACTAGAACAATTTCACTCTTATTTTTTTTGTCACAACCATATGCATTATGCTGAGTTTACATGAATGCTGTTCAAAAGTATCTGACCCTTTGGTGGGAGAAATACAATTTTTCACTTGGATATCTCATCCCCTTCAAAGTACTCTCCTTGGGATTACATACATGTTTCCATGCAGTCTCGCCATTGTTGGAAGCATTTCCGAAAGACCTCTTTGGGGATGGAGCTTTGTTGAGTCATCAAGCTCCACATAATGTCTGCTCATGACTGAAAAGGGTTTCCTTTTCGTGGCTCTTTCAGCTTGGAAAAATGCCAAAAATCGCAAGGAACCAGGTCAGGGGCGTAGGGAGCTTTACAAACTACAGGAATGTTGCATCAAGAAAGTCTGAATCAGATGTAATTGTCATGATGGAACTGCCAAGTTCCCATTGTGCACAGGTCCGCATGTTTGTATCTCACAGCATCTCAAAGGCAACAAATCTCATAAACAGAGTAGAAAATCTCTGTAGAAAAATTATCTGACCTTAATTTTTCCTGCCCAAAAGTGGAATACTTTTTGAACAGCCCTTATACTTCCATTGCCCTTTATTCCAAGCCACTTGATAAACGACCAGTAGACCCAGAAATAGAAGAATGCTTTTAAAGATTTTTTTCTTAATATCATCATTTTGATATATTCATTAGTAGACCCATGTAAAATAAACATTTAACGGACTTGCTTACTTCTGTACAAATTTTAAATGAATATTCAATGTTTATTTCTGTTTAGAATACATAAATTGCATTTTGTTTAAGCAAGTTTTTTTTTTAGCAACTCTTTCCGTGTGTAAGCTTTTTATCAATGCAACGGAAGAGATTTCAGAGACAAAATTGTTCAGGGTGTAAGAATAAATCTACATATTTATATTTATCAAACATATTAACTATGAAGTTTTAGATAATTTAACAAGGAATTAGATTTCACCAATACCAAGATGATACAAGACATGTAAAAAGAACACGGTTTGATGATGGTTCACACTAATCAACTTGAGAGTGATGCACTATGTGGTGATATGTACACGGCCGATATCAGCATGGCATACAGTGCGTCGAAATGTATGGAAAGAGTTAATTTATACAATTACATTGTAAGTGTGTAGTTGTCGCAATTGTTAAGTTGAAAAAGCCTGCATTGTGTAACCAATATAGTGTTTATGTTTTTTGGCACTCACCTGTCTCAAGGAATAGTAATATTGGAACTTCTTTAATTATATAAAGTTGTTTGTTGGTGATACTTTAGTTGTATTTAGCTGTTAATTTAGTATTTTAAATATTTATTATTTTATTATTTATATAATTTATAGTATTTTAAAAATACTAAGTCAGGATTTATTTTATGGCATGACCTAGGTTAGCAAAGGAAAAGAGGAAGATACCAAATTTCATCCCATACCTTGCAAAGATTTGGTGCCTGACCTCATCTCCTTTCTCCTTCTTTTGTCTTCTGAAATTGATAGCAACGCTGCCTCAAATGTTGCTGTGTCATTTTTTACTTTTGTTTTCCATGTGCTATGATCCACAGCCAGATCCTCCCAGTTTCTTTCAATAAAAAAATTCACTTAAGGAAGCCTGCAAACATCCTCAGGACTTGTCTGCAACTTTGGTCTCTTTCCGTCTCTAAATTTACCATACAAAATTTGTTTGGGAGTACGATTGTTTGCCATTCTTCTTAGATGACCCAGCCACCTTTTTCTCTGACTCTTAAGGGTTGCCATGATAGATGGGAGATGAGAAGACATTACAGCTGGTTACTTTGTCCTGCCATTTGATGTTCTGAATCTTTCGAAGGCAACGCAAATGAAAGCTGTCTAACCTTTTCTCCTGCCCAGCATAGGTTGTCCAGATTTCTTATCCATATAGAAAGAAGTGTACTAAGCACACAGCTTTGGTAAATTTGAATCTTTGTCCTGAGTGTTAGTTTGATGTTGGCCCGTGCTCTATTTTGAAGTTTACCAAATGTTGAAGCTGCTTTTCCAATTCAGGAATTTATTTTTTCTTCAAGGGAGACATTGGTTGTGACCATAGAACCAAGATAGGTGAACTTTCTCATAGATTCAAGGGATGTGTTATTTAATGACGTAACTGTGGGAATAGCTACACCCTGCTGAAGCACCAGAATTTTCTGGATACTTATTGACAGGGAGAATAAATCACATGATCTAGCTAGATTGTCAATCAATGACTGCAGGACGGATGCATTGTGAAACATACACCATTGCATGCAATCCTATGCTGTATACAAGTACAGTTCTTGAAAAGATTGTCTCTTCCATTATTAATAGACATTTAGTAATGTTGCTATTGTCATTTTAAATTTGCTTTATTACTACATTTTTTTTAAAGCAGCAATGTTTACCAGTTAAATGACTTGATCTAAAAAAAAATGATAGTTTATTTGTTGTGATTGTTAATCTGATTATGTAATTTTATGTTTCAGATATTTTTAGAAAAACAATGGCATTTCATCAGATATTTTTAGAAAAACAATGTCATTTCATCAGATGTTTTTAGAAAATCAATGTCAGTCCATCAGATATTTTTAGAAAATCCATGTCATTGTATCAGATATTTTTAGAAAATCAATGTCAGTCCATCAGATATTTTTTAGAAAATCAATGTCATTTTATCAGATATTTTTAGAAAATCAATGTCAGTCCATCAGATATTTTTAGAAAATCAATGTTAGTCCATCAGATATTTTTAGAAAAACAATGTCATTTCATCAGATATTTTTAGAAAATCAATATCAGTCCTTCAGATATTTTTAGAAAATCAATATTTCAGTTTTAAAATGTATGTTTATAGATGCAGCTCTCTAGAATTAAAGGCTTTTATTGAGTTGTTTTTTTCCATTTTCTTGTGGACAGCTAACAAATCTACTCAATTATTTCTGTCTTTTCCTGTTCGTTTCAACATAATTTTTCTCATTCTGATCTAAATTAAATTTATCTTCCTAGTTTTTGTCTCCATTTTGATTAATTTCCTCAATTTGATCTAATCTTCCCAATGTATTTTTCTGTATTAGACTAATCTAATTTTTTTTTTCAATTTTAATCACAGCTCTCACATAGGAGAAATCAATACTTCATCTGCTCAGCAACCTTTCACTATTCTTTGTTACTTTCAAACTAACACTTTATTAGTGTTGTTATTCTTTATTAGACTAGTGGATTATGAATGGGGAGCATGTAGTGTGGTGTAACATACATTCCTACAAGGTATGGTGACAGTTTGACAAAAAAGGAACACAACAAAATACTGACATTTTGCCCTACTAACGTTTTATGTAGGTCGAAACGTCAGTATTTTGTTGTGTTTCTATTTTGTAAAGCTGTCACCATACCTTGTAGGAGTGTATGTTACACCCCACTACTGGCTCCTTCCTACCAGCTTTACTGCAGCACTGCATTTATTTGCCTGTTCCCTGGATCTATGAACAACAGTTTTGAGGAGACTTTTCGCATCAATATTATGAGTTTGATTTCAGACTGTGAGGTAAATTCTCACATGTCTACTGCAAGATATAATTTGTGACTACCTTTATCTCACATTAAACCTTAATGCAAGATATAATTTGTGACTACCTTTATCTCACATTAAACCTTAATGCAAGATATAATTTGTGACTACCTTTATCTCACATTAAACCTTAATTTGCAAAGTGTTGTCTTTGATCAAGTGGATATAGAACTGATTTCATAAACTTAAAGCATAGGATTTACCCTGATAGTGCACAGTCAATACAAAGTGACACTGGGTTTCTAATTTGATGATTTACAGAGATATTCAGAAGGAGTTAGAAAATGCATTTTCAGCAAATAGTTTTAAAAAAAAAAGTAAAGAACCTTGTCATGTCACCTGGCATATAGAGAATATGGTGTTAGTGACCATAATTTTTATAGATCTTCGGCACGTGATTATAGGGGTATTGTGGTCGGTATTACGACCATGCTGCTTTATTTTTCCAGGAAAAAAATCAGGTACCCATTTAAGGCTGGGTGAATCCAGAAGCTCTTGTTCTTTGTAGTCCAGTTCACTAACCACTGAGCTATCGTGGCTCCCATTTTCAGCAAATATTTGCTTGAAAAGACTGAGCATCAACAGGCGTACCCATGTTATCAGTTTTATAAAACATGTATCTAGTCCTTGCCAAATATTACAAAACCACTTCAAAATTCCTATCAGTATCTGAACTTTAGACTGATTTTGTGACCATTTTGACAAGTTATTGATTGGTTTTTGAAACTTTTAGTGATTCTGTTTTATTTATTTATTTTTTTCTCTTAAAATCATCATCATCGAGTGCCGTCTCCGCAACAAAGGTTGGCTTCCATGGAGCGCCATTCTGCTCTGTCTCTTGCTTTGATGGTGCAGGTTGCCATAGGCTGATTTGTCCATCTTTTGATGATACTCGTCCATGTTAGTCTTGGTCTGCCTATGCCTCTTTTACTTTGCGTTTTCCCCTCCAGGATTACTTTTAGTAGGCTGTTGTGTCTTTTATCATGGCCCAAAAATTGCATTTGTCTTGTTTGAATTGTGCTTTGGTAGTTCTCTTTTTATTTTTAGTTGTTTTAAGACTTCATTGTTTTCTCTTAAAATAAGATAATAAATTGTATTACTGGTTAGCGGGGGACAGGGTTGTAATTGTTCTGGAAAGATTATGATGTCTGCCATGATATAAAACTCATTTTGCAACATTCTGGACATTTCTGTGTGGAGTAATGGAAGCTCAATGCTTAGTGAACTGGTCAGCTAAGGAGGATAAGAAGTTAGGTTTGATCCTGATCCTAAGTTCATCCAGCCTAACATTTTGCCAGATTTTTCTGATTTTTCTAGAAAAGTTGGCAGCCAGGTATGGTATTGACATCTCTTATAAATTTTGCCATTGGTCATTGAAAAATATGTCATCAAGTTCTGCTGCTACTTGCTATAGGTGATCATGTCTCTACACAACTTTCTACTTCTAAAGCTGTTTATTAGTTCTGTTGTTGACTTTCTACCAAACTACTCTCTTACATTGTCTTGTATCATTTCTCTCTGCTACGCACTATATTTCCTGTTGTTATAGTATATTTCTGTAGTTCTCTTCTAAAAACAAGGCAAAAAATAATTGCCATATCCTTCTGATGTTGGAAATAAGTTTTATTTTTTATTTGGCCGCTTTTAGAACATCTCCTTTAATCTTTTTAGTTGTCAATGGTAATCTCAATATTCTTCTGTAAAACTGCATGATTTTCTTGTCTGTTGTCCAACTGTCCAAGATTTGCATAAACCCCAACACCATATACCCTCATAAGACTTAGGACATGCAGTGAACCTCTGTTTAATTTTTTAAGGGATGCTGTGAGTCGATCTTGAAGATTATTTTATATGTTCCTTATGTGTTATTTGGGATATTTTGTAGTGAAAGGAACTGCATGTCAAATATGACTAAATATAATACACAGTGATGTTTTATTTATTCTATGCATGTGCACAAATTTAGCAGGGACACTATGTATTCCCTTATTTGAATAATTAAAATAATTTTTTAGTACACTTTTTTAAAGAGTGTCGTGAGTCATTGTGTTTTAGAGGTAATGAATGGGTTCTCTTACTCATAAAATTTTTTATGACAATCCTATGTAGAATGACAACAAAGAAAAAGACATCACCTCAGTGCAAAATAAAGACAAGTGGAACATTATTAAAACAGGTAAATGAATTTAAATATTTGGGAACTTTGTTAACCTCAGACGGAAGATGTACAAAAGAGGTGAGATGTAGAATGGCTCAGGCAAAAGCAGCTTTCCGAAAAATGAGGAAAATACTATGCAATCCATTTTTGACAATAGAAACAAGAAAAAGAGTTCTTAAATGTTACGTAGAGCCAGTCTTAACATACGGATGCGAATCATGGACAATAGGACAACAGACAAGAAAATCACTGGAGTCTGTAGAAATGTGGTTTTACAGAAGGATGTTGAGAATACCATGGACAGCTAAGAAGAGTAATGAAGAGGTTCTGGGAAAGGTCAAAGCAAAAACAGAGCTAATTTCCAATGTTAGGAGGAGACAATCATCATTTTTTGGTCATGTAATGAGAAAAGAACAACTTGAATATATTGCAACAACTGGAAAAATAGAGGGACGAAGAGATAGAGGAAAAGCAAAGAGAAAAAATAACAAACAGCTTAAGAGAATGGCTCGGCAGAAGGTCAACAACAGAAATGATAAATAGCTGCCGAGATCGAATGTCGTGGAGGGACATGATCACCTACGCCACTAGGCCCGGTACTTGATGATGATGATGTAGAATGATCATATACTTACCCAGTAATCCATGACCTGTGAATAAATTAGGCTGTGTCTAGAGCTGTGTTAGACTGAAGATGAAACACCAGCCTGGTAATCATCATCAAGTACCATGTTTGCTGTGTAGGTGATCAAATCTCTCCACAAATTTCAATCTCTAGAGCTGTTTATTAATTCTGTTGAACACTTAAACAGCTCTAGAGATAAAAATTTATTGAGAAATTTGATCACCTACGCAGCAAACATGGTACTTGATGATGATTACAAGGCTGGTGTTTCATTTCCTGTCTCATTTATATTTTTTCCCTCTATCTCTTCTTCCATCAGTTGCTTCAGTTGTCAGTTGTCAAAATATATTACAACTGTTCACTTCTCATTACATGACCACAAAATAATGACAATTTCCTTCTGATGTTGAAATAGAACCCCCACCATAGAATATATAAGGAAACAACAGATAAAATGGTTTGGCCACGTGACAAGGCAGAAAGAACAAAACACAACACAACGAGCTTTCAGCAAACGTTGTGAGAACACCAGACCCAAGGGTCGACCATGAAAAAGATGGGTCGATGGAATATTAGAAGCACTAGGAAACATAACAGCAACAGAAGAGCAAAAGACCGCAAATTATATCTCCCCTCGACGCTTAAAGGCAAATGAGGAAGGAAAGAAAAAGAAAGAAGAAAGAAGAAGTTGAAATAGAAAAAAAAATAACAAATATAGACAGTATTTGTGGGAGTATGATCAGGATTTTATGTGTTACCAAAAGAAATATAATATAATCTATTATCCATTATGTCAGACATAATACTTTATGTATAATATTTGACATAAAACTAGATTTGCAATTTTGAAACTACATAATATATGTGAAGAATTTTTTTCTCTGTGTATTTTAATAAATACATATGAGAGGTTATGAATATTGCATGTAAGAGAAATCGTGTTTGTTTTATCACTGTTTTTATAAATGCCATACTCTATTTTAAAATGTCATTATAATGTTATTCCTGTAACAGCAAGAGAGTATACTCTTGTTTATTCATTAATCACAGCTTGCTGTAGTCCAATTGGTTATTATATTAGTATATAAAGAATTACTAATTTTTATACGTTCCAACCAGTTACTGTGAGATTATAAGTTTAAGACTATCATCATCATCATCATCATCATCAAGTGCCGTCTCCGCAACGAAGGTTGTACCATGGAGTGCCATTCTGCTCTGTCTGTTGCTTTGATGGTGCAGGTTGTCATAGGCTGATTTGTCCATCTTTTGATGTTACTCGTCCATGTTAGTCTTGGTCTGTCTCTGTTACCTTGTATTTTCCCCTCCAGGATTACTTTTAGTAGGCTGTTGTGTCTTTTAACATGCCCCAAAAATTGCATTTGTCTTGTTTGAATTGTGTTTAGTAGTTCTCTTTTCATTTTTAGTTATTTTAAGACTTCGTCGTTTGTTTTCTTTTCCTTCCATCCAATTCTACCTATTCTTCTCTACATTTCATCCACATTTCAAAGGCTTCAATTTTCTGTTCTGTTTTATTGTCTAACGTCCATGTTTATGCACCATATAGGAATATTGAGAAGATGTAACATTTTGCTATTCTTAGTTTCAGCCCTGGTGTCATTTGTTTTGATGTTAGCATGTTCTTCATGGCATTACAATTACTTTTCGCCATTCCTATTCTTTTGTTTATTTCAGTTGTACATTTTCCATCACTGGTTATAGTATGTCCAAGGTAGTTGTAGTTCTGAACTGTCTCCAGGTCTATTCCTTCAATTTTGATATTCATTTGTGGGTTTTGAGTATTCCCTTTGTTTATGATCATAGTTTTAGTCTTTTTGATATTCATATCTAGTCCATATTTTTTGCTTACCATGTTTATTTCATTAAGTAATTGTAGATCTTTAGGATTTTCTGCTAGTAGTACAGTATGATCAGCATATCTTAGGTTATTGATTATCTTTCCATTAATTTGTAGGCCTGGCATCTCTGTGATGTTTTTAAAGATTTGCTCAGTATATAGATTGAACAAGCTTGGTGATAGGATGCATCCTTGTCTTACTCCTCTTTTTATATCAATGGGTGTAGAGTTCTCTTTGTTATATTTTATTATTGCTGTTTGCTCCCAGCATAGATTACGTATTAGTCGTATGTCCATGTAATCTAGATGTATCTCTTTTAGGCATTCTATAAGTTGTTTGTGGTGTACTCTATCAACAGCTTTGGTGTAGTCTATGAAGCAGGCATATATTAGTTTGTTTACTTCTGTGTATTTTTCTATTAATGTTCTCATGCAGAATATGGCTTCTTTTGTCCCACTATTTTTCCTAAATCCAAATTGCTGCTCATCTATTGATATATGATATATTATATATACATATAATTCAGTATTGATTTTATTCTGAATCCTTCCTTGTATAACTTTTAGCAAGACTATCATTGTTCGCTTTATATTTGAACAAAAAGTTCATTGTTCTATTACATCATTCATTGTTCTATTAACTCAATGAGAACTAAAGAAATACATTATTATATTACCTCATTCAGTTCCAAAAGTTGAAGAAAACAAAACAATGTCCAAAATATTTTGAACAGAGATGGAAATTGCACAAGCTATGATGTTTGTGAACTTACATGCTTGTTTCCATAAAACGGCTGCCATTTTTCTGTTCATAATAATGGTCTTTAACAATCTAAGATAATAAGATAATATATATAAGAACTATTTACTTTACTTAATAATAAAATTATTCCTAGACACATAAATATTAGAGTGGATTTTGAACACATGACTAGTTTAGATTATTCAACAGATCATCCTCATTGCACATTTGACATTTCTATAAATGCTCAGATCTTCTCACAATTATGTCCCTCAGTGTGAGGAGACAGATGACTCCAGTTCTGTGTTGATTTGTATTCTTCTGTGTCTCACTGCATGGCGCATCTCCAGTTTTTACCTGATGTTCATGCAGTCTAGACATGGTTGTAGATACATGATCATTAACTGAATCATTAGTTTGCCCTAAACTCACTGAATATACAGAATGTCAGCCCAGTCCGTTATATGTCTGCCATCCATGTCAGTAGTTCTAGCAAAGCTGTCAGCTCATTCATTTCCTTTCATGCCCGAACTTCAAGGGACAAAAATGAAGCAGATACCAGTTAGTGCTGAGTTCTTTAGCACCACCAACCACTGCCGTCAAGCTCAGCAACTTTTGATTCTCCTAGGCATGATCAAGTCACTCAGAAAACATACATGAGTAAAAGCTTGTGTTTCTAGCCAAGCCGCCGCTTTAGTTACTGCCATGATGTCCATGGTCAAACTACATGTTGTTACAAAATTAGCACCACAATCCTCCTTTACTGTTCTTCCTTTGACCTGAGCCATGAAGGCACATGAGCTTCGGCTGTGTCGAACAACAGACCAATCAGTGTAGATGACTGCAGAACACTGAGGGGAATTCTCATATATCAAGGCCTGCACCTTCACCATCATAACCACAGGATTTTTTAACCTGTGTTTTTATTCTGTGTTCAGATTGATGTAAACAGAAAAATACATAGAACAAACTCTACACATGACTAGACTAAACTAAACACTAAAATGAATCCTCAAAACTACTTAATAATAAAGTGAACTCTAGACACTGAAAAATTAGAGTGACCTTTAAACACATAACAACATTGAACCTTAAACACTTAATATTAAAATGAACCCTCAACACTCATATATTAGTGTGAATTTTAAACACTTAATTACTACATAGATCCATAACACTTGAATATTAAAATAAGCCTGAAAAACTCAAATTGAAAAAGAACTCAAAAACACTTGAAAGATTAGTATGTACTTAATTATATATATATATGGCCCTTTTCGTCTTGTCAGACGGTCTAGTGGAGGCTATTGCGTATTTTTTTGAGGTATTGTTTTTGCCGAACAGCTTCTCTCGTGGCTAATTCTACCAATGTTTGACAAACACACGCGGTCACATAATGAACAGGTCAGGCTCGCTGGTCCACAGGGTTTACCATCCTTTTTCATGAGTCTCTTCTCTTCTAAGTCCTGTCTTAGAACAGTCTCAAATGTTGTTATACCGTTCCTTATACATGCTCTCCATGATGTGCGATCACTTGCCAGATGTTGCCAGTCGTTTTCACAGATGGCGAAGTCTTTCAGAGATGATTTGCAGATATCTCTATATCGTAGTTTAGGTCTGCCGATTTGTCGTTTTCCGTGTTTTAGCTCGCCATATAGTATTTGCCTAGGAATGCGTTTTTCTTCCATCCGTTGGACATGCCCCAGCCATCTTAGCCTTCGACTTCTGAGCATCGACATGATTGTTAGGGTCTTAGCACGTTGCAGGACAGTTAAGTTGGTTATTTTGTCCTGCCATTTGATGTGCATTATTTTGCGGAGACATCGCATGTGGAAGACATTTAGTCTTTTTTCCTGGTTTGAGTATGTTGTCCAGGTTTCGGATCCATATAGTAGTGTGCTAAGCACACAAGTTTGATATATTAAGAGTTTAGTCTTTGAGTTAGTTTCGTGTTGTTCCATGCCCTTTTTGTGAGTTTGCCGAAGGTCGTAGCTGCCTTACCAATTCAACAGTTTATTTCTTCATCAAGAGAGATGGTTTGCGTAACTGTGGATCCAAGATATGTAAATTTCTGTACTGATTCTAGTGGGCAGTCTTTTAGAGTAATAGATATAGGTTTGAAGTCACCTTGATTTAGTATTACTGTCTTCTGAACATTAATTGACAGTGAAAAAAGGTCGCATGCTTTATCCAGGTTGTTGATCAGCGACTGTAGGGTGGCCTCACTATGAGCGACTAGGGCTGCATCGTCAGCAAATAAAAATTCTTTAAGTAGGGCAACATTTGTTTTGGTTTTTGCTCTTAGTCGTGCTAGGTTGAACAGTGAGCCATCTGGTCTAGTGCGAATGTAAATATCTCCTGAGCTGTTTTCGAAGGTGTAATTTAGGAGGGCAGCAACACTTTGCCTACTCTGCCTGGGCACAGGATATGGAGATAGTGCTTTACCCAGTCGCACTATCCCCCTCTCGACTTCGTTTCAAGGATTTCCGAAGGAGGGACAAAGTCCATACGTTCGGAATTGAAAGAAGGTGCAGGGGATGCCAGAAAGACGATTAACGCCGTCCACTGCCTTAGGTACTTAATTATGTTGTTAACGAAATCATATAATCTCATAGTTGTATCCCTAAGCACATATATCGCAGGGGTGCTGCGATAGCTCAATGGTTAGTAAACTGGACTACAAAGGACAAGAGGTTGGGTTCGATCCTGATCAATGGCTTCCAAGTTCACCCAGCCTTAAATGGGTACCAGATTTATTTTGGGAAAGTAAAGCGGCATGAGCATAATACCGACCACATTACCCCAGAAATAATATGCTAAGGTTTTAAAAAATTATGGTCACTAACACCATATTCCCTATATTCCACTTGGTGTGACGGAGCTCTTTACTTTTACATAAATTACAGTGAAGTTCAAGGAAGTAGATGTAATAAACTGAAAGTCATTTATTATTATACAGTAATATTTAAATTTGTAATAAATGTGGTGATAATGTACATACACTGATCAAATCAATATTTAATATTTATATAATCTTGTTTTAATCTTGTTTTTGGTGAAAGTTTTTAATATCATTTAGACAAAATGTTTTTTTTTCCATACATTTTATCCACTTCTTTTTTATTACATTTCAATTATTATATTACCATTTACATGAGCTGTTATTTCATCTGCCTTAATGTGATTTGATTTATGCATTGTTTATGAAAATATTTAATAATTATGGATTTTAAATAAACATGTTAAGTGTTCAACTGACATATTTTGATTCTGTTTATAGAAGAAGGAAAAATATCATACAGATTAAATGCATCTACATTGTCTATTAATTTATAGGAAGATTATCATCATTGTGTGCCATATTGGTTGGCGTAGGTGATCATGTCCTTCCACAATTTTCTATCCACAGTACATCACATCAATTCTGTTGTTGACTGTTTTCCCAGCCGTGACACTAAGCTATCTAGTATTATCTTCTCTCTTTGTCAACTGTGATTTTTCTTTTCCTACATTTTGCCAGTTGTAACCAAGTATTCCAACTTTATTCTCATGATGTATGCCACAATTCTAATTTTTAAATTATTGCTTCGATTTTGTCTTCAACTTGAAAAGCTCAAGCGTTTTCTTCTTGAAGAATTAATTTCAGCATATTTAAATGGATGAAGGTATCTGATAAATATGTTAAATTGGCTAGTCAGGAAATATCTATCAGTGAAGTTAAACTGCAGTTTATGAAATGGTGATTTAATTAATCAAAATAAAGTTGCCATCTTTAAACAGTCAAACACTGTTCAGCTTGATCTACAGTTCAATCATAATGAAAGAAAAATAAGCACAAACTATTGTACATCTGATTAAAAACTTGAGAATAGGGAAAAACTGAGAATAGGGTAAGCTTTACGTGTCATTCACATTTTTATTTGGCCATACTATCTTAGCAATAGTTTATGAAAAGATTTGTAACTGCTAGTCTTTTGTGACTCACTTCTTTCTTTGACATATTATGATAGCTGAAAACAACTATGTTAATTGATCCTCTGATTACTGAAGTATGGTACGTCAAATCTCAACAGAGATCAACACACATACACACAGCTGAATTCAAATTAAAGTTTAAACATTTCACTCAAGAAATTTATCATAAATTATATATTATGAATGAAAATTATATATTATGAATGAAAATTATATATTATTTTAATTTGTAACTGAATTGTCTTCCCAGAGGAAAAGCTTCAGCTATAAACTCAGAATTGACCTGTGTTGTTATCTACACATTAAGGCTATAATTGTATCTTTGTCACATGCTTTTTCACTTATATAAAATCCTAAAGGGCTTTACTGAATCTTTACATAGCCTTGTGCTAATCCTCACAGCTAAAAGGAGAGATGATTATGAATCAAACTGAGAGCAAAAATGCTGGAAAAGTAAGTTCATTTAATTTAGAATGGTCTTCAATAAAAGACATGATAAAAAAAAAAACAATTGAGGTTCTTATGCTTTCACAAGGCAGATTTTAATCAGAGTGAAAAAAAAAATCAACAACAAAACAGCAAGTATGTAACATACTACACAAAATTGGAAGACTAAAAGGAGCAATTTCAGAACCAACATCATAGTATTTAGGTTATCACCATCAAATACTAATTTGTTCATCTAGTTGCATGTAATTTGTGGTGCATTGCTTTCATCACATCCTTTCTGAAAGAATCTCTTCTCTAGTCAGATCTCTGTTGTCAAGAACTCTGATATCTTGTCTTTAAAGATGTCTTGTCTTCCTGGAATTATACCTTCCATTACTGTTCATTCTAGACCACAGTGTATACAGAGTCCAATTCAGAAATCATTATTTTTGGTTCTGCAATGGTTAAAAATTGCCTTTATATTCAGTAATTTGATCATCAATTAAACCATTAAATTAATGCTCTGTATGGTAGTTTTTAACAATTAAACCATGCCAAGCATTTTTCATACGATTGCAAAAGTTAAAACTGCAAACAAATTACATAAATGTACAAATAACAAAACAATAAGAACAATAAAACATACATCATCATCATCATGTGCCATACCGGTTGGCATAGGTGATCATGTCCTTCCACAATCTTCTACTTACTAGCCCCCCCTATCAGGGTTATGTGAAGCCATTGCAGCAGGTGGTGGATGGTGTTGTGGGAGCAGCCGACAAGTAGTGCCGGCTATGGTCCCAACTCTGTGATGGCAGGCAGAGGATCTCATGTATAGAGACAATGGCCACAATCTCTGACTTGTACAGTCACTACCTTCTTATATTGCCTAGTATAATTATGTTAAAACACAAAACACAATTTAATAAAACATTACCTGAGTAAAATAGTTCATATGGAAATACATATATATGGAACAATAAAAAAAATATCTAATGTATTATACTTTTAGAACTCCTCTTTGGTAAGAAAAAAAGCTGGGCAATGACAGTTACATGAAGAGAAGAATTATCAAGAGAATCACAATGGAAATACTCTTGTTGAGAAAAGCAGACAAAAGAAAAGGGGCCAAACTAGTGAAACACTAAGAAGAATAATGAAGAGAGGCAACAACAGTGGGTATTGATTCCTTATCTGAGATTGAGAGGCTTGCCTTGAACAGGGACTGAAGCACATGTCAGCACCAGGACTGAAAAGAGTCAGTGACCCATAGCTAAATGTGCAAGGACTGGTGAACTTAAACTATCTAGACCCTACTCCACCTCCTTGTGGTGCTGCAAGAAACAGACTAACCAGCCCAGTCTGGCCAAGAGAGAAGGGATTGAGAAGGAAGGTGACCCTGTACTCAAAAACAACCTTATTGAAGTTGGAGTTAGGGCCAAAAAGTATAAACATCACAGCTTTGTTGCAAAACACAACACAATACATCTAAATTAACTTCCTTTAAAGGGCATACAATGAAAATGAAAATTTATTCCTTTAGTCAAAAAGGTGAACCCATGAAAATGGCGAAATGCACTACAAATCCTGTGCAAAGTCTGATGACACTGGAAGGATAATCATCATCATCATGTACCATACTGGTTGCCGTAGGCAATCATGTTCTTCCACAATCTTCTATCTACAGTGCATCAT
Source organism: Megaustenia siamemsis (assembly GCA_032433765.1). NCBI lineage: Eukaryota > Metazoa > Mollusca > Gastropoda > Stylommatophora > Ariophantidae > Megaustenia > Megaustenia siamemsis. Next base: position 18,767,640 of record JAVIAB010000073.1, on the reverse strand, counting down.
ATCAGTTTTGTTGTTGACTGTTTTCCATGCCATGACACCAAGCTATCCAGTATTTTCTCTCTTTGTCATACGCAATCTCTTTTACCTTTTATTTTGCCAGTTGTAACCAAGTATTCCTCCTGTGTGTTACCATAGCCTCATTATGTGGGAAGTAAAGAACAGTGACACTGTGACTTTCCAGGCATGTCGTAAGAGGTGACTAAGGAGGTTGATCGATGGCTTGACAAGCTGTCATTGTAAAAAGCATTGTTATGGATCAGATTTTAGAAGGAGTGATCTCTGCAATATGTGCCATTTTGGCACGCAAGGTTTCTGTTTTTGAGATTGTAGTTCTGCCCTATGTGCTGTCTTCGGCTTGAAAGGACAATAGATAGATAGAACCAAGTATTCCAACTTTCCTCTTCTCATAATGTGCCCGAAAAATGTTGATTGTTTGGAAGGATAATAGCGGTAATTAATAGTCAGAAAAGAGAGTTCTTTATTTCTGCTTGAGAGGATGTAATTAATTAAAATAGATAATATAGAACTAGTCAAATTTACATACATTTCACATTATCTATTATTATTAAAGTAACGTCAATTGTATGTAGATTTTTAAAATTATCTTTAGTATAGAAATACTTTCACAATCACCTTAAACTGATTAGATCTAGTTGTATCTGCTTATAAATTCTTGCTAGAAGAAGCCATTGATAACTGACTTACACGTAATCTTTAATTTAACAAAAGTGTGCTCCTGAGTATCTTATAACAGAAGAAAAATATTTGAAACATTTTAGATTCCATTATTAATTTTCTATCTACAAAAGAAATGATGTCTTAAACTATGAATAAATCAATCTTGCACTACATGGCAATGAAAATCAACCACTTCTAATTTTCCTTGTCTGCAGTGTGATTAGTTCTACGAGCTTATGATCATTACGTATTCAGGATAACCTGACAACATATTGTTCTCTTCATTTTCTTCTTGTCTTCTCTTCTATTTTTTCACCAACTGCTCTAACCTGTTTGTCTTTGTAACATTCCCAAAGATTCATGACTAACTTCTCCTTATGTTATTCATGAGCTGTGGCTATTCCAATACTTGATTGAGACCATCTTCATAAATCGGCTATGGGAAACTCAAAAGATATAAATAGACTAATTTCAGTTGTGTCTGTCTTGTTTAATATGAACATAATTTTCTTTCTTCTGATTCACAAAACTATTTATTTTCAGCCTTATATATATGAATGATAAAAGTGGTTTAAAATATTACTTGTTATTAAAATAAGTTCACAGAGGTAGTTTGGATATGAACAGATATAATTTCAAAGTGTGCTATGTAATAGAAATATTGTATAACAATAATCTAAAGAAACAAGGAATTAAGATGCCCTTCCTGTTTACACTTATGTATGATCATGTCAGGCTTGTAAATGAAGCTAAATAATTTTAATAAGCTGCTACAAGACCATCAGCCCTGGGATCTGAGCCTGCCCAATACACTTTAGAAGCTGAATTATGTAATCCATCTCTCCACCATGATCCCTGAGAAATGATCTGACCCCGCCCAAAGGTGGCTCTTTCTAACCCTGATACCAGTGAAGTGTTGTGACCCAACACAGATAACTTGTGTATTGTATCTTCCTTGATGCCTTCTTCAAAAAGTGTACCTGCCATGAGGTCCGCGTTCAGAGGAAGACTCCTGAAATAGTTTTAAAAAATAATTAATTTTAAAGTTTTCATTATGGAGTTAATAAATTAAAAGACACAATTCATGTAAATAAATAATAATAGCAATAAGAATATTTTGCACTAGGAATGTAAAATATCAAACATAAAAGTATAATAAAAAAATCTTTAGTAAGCAGAGTAAGGCGATAGAAATGTTTAACAGTTAAAATAAGGTAAAATACATGCTGACTTTGTAGACAAATGGCTGCATTAAAAAGGTCTAAATTGAGTGATGTCACTGCAGTGTAAATTAAGGGATAATATTGAATTTTAAAATTAAACTTTATAATGTCACTAGTTTACAGCAAACTATGGTATCTATACCTTTCTATCTATCTATTGTCCTTTCGAGCTGAAGATGGCACATAGGGCAGAACCACAATCAAAAACAGGAACCTTGCATGCCAAAATGGCACATATTGCAGAGATCACTGCTCTAAAATCTATGGCTCTGTTTCCATAACAATACTTTTTGCAATGTCAGCTTGTCAAGCCATCATCTCCTTAGTCACCTCTTATGACATGCCTGGAAGGTCACAGTGTCACTATTCTTTACTTCCCTCATAATGAGGCCCCAGTGGCACACGGTATCTATACCTTTAGAACCAACAAAACTGTCTTTGGCGTAGAGCTTTTTTCTTAATTGCTTAATAGTTTTTCCCAGGCAGTGACCATTTTAGTCTACTCTTTTTACATAAAGCTACCAAGAGTTCTTTAATGTGTGCAGAGTGTACATTTCCCCTCCCTTTCCTGTTTTTCACTATTATCCAAGAGGAATACATCAGATCGAAGGCAAAGTCACAAAGAAACCACAGATTCGAAGATAAAAATCCCCACTGCAGTTGACATAATTCTATCTCAGGACCCATTTTACCAATGATCAACATCTGACCATTTTGACCACCCAGCCCCCATTAACAGTACTCACTAGTCAGTACCGCATGCTCAGCCTCCAAATTTTGCCCCTGCTGACTGATCAATCACTGTGATTTTAAAAAACAATGTTTTCACAAGTTTTACTTCCAGTACTAAATGTCAGATTACGCAGATAAACTTATCTCAATGTATCTAAAGTCCCACTCTTCAGAAGTTAAAAGGCAACAGCTGCAATTCTACAAATTCTTGCTAGAAAAATTTTAAAAAAAAAAGGATGACTTGTCCATTTCTATGCCCCCTTTCCCCCAAATACTTAAAAAATGGATTAGTTCTCCATCCTCTGGTTCACCTTTACCCTCCCATCCACAATGATAGTAAACTATAATTTGAGATAACATGTCCATTCCTCCTCTCATTCACCTGAACCAATACTCTATAGATCTAGATATAGTATATATATATCCTTTCCACACATACCCTAATACAAAACTAGAACTAAGGAAAACTCCTATATAGAGTTAATAGCATACTGGTTAGTGCAGGCTTAACATTTTAACCAACCAAAACAGTTTTCAACAAGAATAAAATATATTACTTTGTTCCCGTTCCTAAACATATGCGAGGCAGGTCTAGAGCTGTTTGCGGATTGCTTTGAAACTCAAGCATGTTCAGTAACACTTGCACATGACCTTGAGGCTGCATACAACCTCCCATTACACCAAAACTCATCAGTAAATCATCTGGAAATGATACAAACAACATTTAGAGTTAATTCATTTTGGTGGATGATTTCAAAGTGGATTCTATTTGCTCATGTTTCAGCTACAGTTTGTGATATTCTCATAAATACATTTGATGTGAACATGCGGAAAACAAGCATTAGCCCATTTTTCATTCTTAGTGTTGTAAATTAGTTCTACTGTTGAAATTTAACAAGATTTGTCAAATCTATTGTAGGAAATTTTGATAGAAAATGAACAAAAAGACCTTACTCTTAACATCAAAATGGTGGAAATTATGATATTAAAGAAACATCACAGCATATGAGATGAGATGCTTGAGAAAAACCATTAACCAGCTAGAATGAGAAATGAAACTACCAGAAACATGTTGCAAGAAAATCTTACATCAATCACAGAATTAAACCCTCTATCAAACACACAATCATAGAACATAGTGTTTTGGTCATCTCATAATGAAAAAAAAAACATCTAATCTTTTGAAAAACCATACATAGCCTTACTTGTGTCCACAGTGGTAACCATGGAAGGGATAATTGTATGGAACGGTCTCTTTCTTGGTGCCAGTGCATTTTTGTGGCTGGGATCTAATGAGAAGCCAAATCCTCGATTCTGTAGTAAATAACATTATGCAGTTAAAGGTTTAACAGTTATATAACTGCACCCTGCATAAAAAACACATAAATTTATGTGTTTGGTCATCATATGAGATTAGTGCCTAAACTGTTAACACCATACACATATAAAGGTGGAAAATCTGACTTCATAGTATTAAAAATATTAAAGAGTAATTACATATACAACATGACTAAAACCTAACAACATAGTGCTATTGAGTAAGTGCACGTGAGTCTAGACCATCCAAAGCATCAACGTTCAGCGACGTTCATTATGACAATGGTAAGTGTAAGTTTTCAGATGCTAGCTGCGCTGTCGTTGAGGACGGGCAACCAATGGATCGGGCAGACATCATCAATGCCCTCCGAGATGTGGGAAGAGCACAGGACTTCGACAAACACAGATCCACGTCACTTCTTCGGATGATGGAAATGGGAGTTAAGTTGGGCACAGCCAGAATTGAGACACTTAGTGGCCGTGTAAGAAGACTTATCAACCAACATAGAACTGGAGTCGTCAGTCGCTGCACACTGAGGAAATTGCTGAGGAGGGGATCTGAGCACCTATGGACATGTTTGGAGTGCAATGATGATGACCCGCAAATAACTCAATAACAACAGTACAGACTAAAAATTGCTAGTAACACACCTGGCATAGGATAGAAAAGAAAAACATCTCCCTCCAATACTTCATGGCATACACTGATATAACAAAATAAGATGAAGCACAACTTCATCTAGTTTGTATTTTTCCATTACAAAGCCTTCATTATTTCACACTGCTTCATTTTATTGTTACACATTTCTTTATTATGCAAATGCTAATTAAAAACAATGCTAATTTTTTAAAGCAAATTAGAAAAGACTTTCAAAGCATCTTGATATTACAGCAAGCAATTCAATCTATCTATCTATTGACCTTTCAAGCCATTGCCTGCCCATATGACATAGACCCAGATACTCTTTCTCTTATCTAAATTTTTATTCTAGCAGTTTTCAATCCTGCAAGCAATTCAGAAAAGACTGAAAGCATCCTGGGATTATAGTAAACAATTTATTACAATGTTATTCTTTTCTTGTGCTTCATCTTGATTTTATCATTAGACAAATACTCATAATGAATTTTATCATTATCTAAATTTATCATGAATCAACATACAGTTTTGCTTTAGTTTTGTTTGTCAGTTTTATTGTAACACACCAGACCCAAGGGTCGACCATGAAAAAGATGGGTCATTTGGGAAATTTATTCCAAGAATATTAGAGACAGCTGGGATGTGGTTTATCAGAAGAATGCTACAAATGCCATGGGTAGCAAACATTATTAATGAAGAATGTTTAAAACAGGCTGGAGAAACGATAAATATCATCAAAATGAGACAATCTACATTTATTGGGCATCTTATGTGAAAAGAAGGCATTGAGAATTCTATAACAACAGGCAAAATGAATAGAAAGAAGAGCAGAGGAAAACCAACAGAACAGCTTATCTAAATGTCATAATAAAAGATCACTGACTGAAATTATGACATGCATGAAGGACTGAGATTTGTGGAGAGAGATGATTTTCTTTGCCAATCAGCATGGCACCTGATGATAATGATTTATTCACCGTGTTATATGACATGCTCTGAATCCGAAGATAGTAGCCTGCAATAATAATTTATTAAGACTCTCATACATAATTAAACAGAGTATACTGTTATATCCGAGCCACCATAATGAAGCTAACATTTAAATGTGACCAGCTGGGTGATAATTATGGCAACACTTAGGAGTCGGAGACTAAGGTGATCGGATCATGTGAGAAGAATGGTAAACAATAGTATTCCCAAATAAATATTGTATGCCAAACATAGGGATGGAAAGAGACTGAAATGCAGACCAGTGCTGAGAAATAAAGATGTTTGCAGGGCTTCCTTGAGTGAATTCTCTATTAGTGAAAGAAATTGAGAAAATCTGGCTGCAGATCGTAGTACATGGAGAAAAAAAACAGCACAGCAACATTCCAGGCAGTGATTATATATAAATTTAGAACACAAAAGACGCAGTAGAAAGAGACCATGCCAGGAACCACAAATACATCTTGTTCATTCTGCGGTCGAACCTGTCTATTCAATATTGGCAGATTCAGCCATGAGAGTAGCTCTGTTCAGCATACAGCACAAGGCAATAATATTTTACTAAATATGACTTACATATGACTTATCATGATTGCTTGCTACCAACCGTCTGTCAAGGCGCTAAAGACCATGCATAATATGGATAATCTATTTCAAATAAAATTAAGGATTTAAATTCATTTTTAATTCAGATATTAAGAATAAGATTATTAAACAATAAAACTATCTCATGGATGAATCACTGAGTCTAAAGCCAACTCCAAATCAAAATATGAATAGGTGCATTTAAACAAATTATTTTTATAATACAATGACAACTAACTTTACTAATTCTGACAAGAGATGGTGCTAATTTAAAATGAGCCCAGTACTTCATTTTAAAAAATGCATTCTTTCACTCATTTTCCTCTCAGAGCAAAGATAGCTCATAGGGCAGAAATCATAGTTCTCCATAAATGAAAATGTGTTGCTAGTAGTTTACATTCTCAAAACTCTACCACCATTAATAATCAGGTTAATTTCCAATATACAATTAGTAATGGCCTTCAATATCATTTATTTACAAAAATATTTTAAACACTCTTTGCTTATAGAGATAAGAATATCAGACTAAAAACAATATTCTCTCTATTGACCTTTCGAGCCGTAACCGGCCCATAGGGCGTAGACCAAGATACACCTTCTCCTATATGAATTTTTGTTCTAGCAGTTATCTTTTAAAGATATTTTATCAAATCTCGCCATCTGTCTCTGTTCTGTGCAAGCAGTTCTATTTCATTGAGGGAGCCGACTCCTGCTGCTCTTGCCTCTCTCATCAATGTTCAAAACAATATTACAAAAGCAAAAATACCACATGCAAAATTATGTGTGTAGGTCATTATATATATATATATATATATATATATATATATATATATATATATATATATATATATATATATGGCCCTTTTCGTCTTGTCAGACGGTCTAGTGGAGGCTATTGCGTATTTTTTTTAGGTATTGTTTTTGCCGAACAGCTTATCTCGTGGCTAATTCTACCAATGTTTGACAAACACACGCGGTCACATAATGAACAGGTCAGGCTCGCTGATCCACAGGGTTTACCATCCTTTTTCATGAGTCTCTTCTCTTCAAAGTCCTGATTCAGTGTGCTTGTTTTAGTAAGTCCGGGGCACATGGTCCTTAGGTTCCATGTGCCAAGTTTAAACATTGGTAATTTCTTCCTCATTTCACTCTGCCTGGGCACAGGGTATGGAGATAGTGCTTTACCCAGTCGCACTATCCCCCTCTTGACTTCGTTTCAAGGATTTCCAAAGGAGGGACAAAGTCCATACGTTCGGAATTGAAAGAAGGTGCAGGGGATGCCAGAAAGACGATTAATGTAGGTCATTACCTGTAAAGTAAAACCGCATCCCTCAGGAACCAGGCCAGTCCCAAAGCCAAGATAGTTGCTATTAATGAAGGAACAGGCATTTCCATCCTTGTCGGCTGTTGTAAAATAAACTGTATCATTTCCAACAGGAAGTTCAAGACCACCTGTTTGAAGATTTGATGCTGGAATTGTTCTACAAGAGATGATGATAAAACAGTAAAACATTTTTAACAGCCATTTATATAATAGTTTACTTACTTTGTTAAAATCATTAAATACATTTTGTTATCACAGACCCCTAGGATTCAACTTCAGCTCAAGATTTAAAATATAAAATTGCATCAACCGTTTTATGTGAAAAACTTTAATAAATGTCACATTTAAATCTTGTCACTTTCATGCAAATGATTGTCATGGGATCTACTTTACCTTCAACAACACACTCCTAATATATTTCTTACCAATCTAAAATAATAACAATATTAATTGCTTTAGTGTTTCTGAAAAAAAAAACGGAAAAAAAATATGCAGATAAAATTATGGATATGAACTGACATGACACACATTTATGCAACTTTAAATAAAAATTAAAGTTATAATCAGTGAAAAAGTGTATCTGACTAATCACAAGATTGGTGAGAAAATGTAACATTTTATACACACATCATTAGTGAGAGGATGTTGCTACATTTCACCAGCAAGCCTTGTTATATGTGGCTAAATGTCTGAAACTTGTATTCTGAGATCGTTTTCTAAACGGTTCCTGTATTTATTTTTATGATAAATGAGAGCAGCAAATGATTGTTCACACAAGTCATGTTGTTACGAAAGGAATCAAGACTACCATAGCCCTCTTTGATAATTCAGGAAAATCTGCTCGTAAGTGAGCCCAAAAATTTGGACTGATTGGCCCTTGAACTGTCAGAGCACCATCTGTGGATATTTCTAGGAGCTTCTCTTTCTCTGCTATAGTGAGCCTTTTTAGTTCATACACATTAACTGAAAGTGGATCTCTAATCGCTTGCATCTGAAACAAGAAAATATACGTGGACCTTGGGCTGCAAATCTTTCAAATGTGCAATTTGTGTTTACAATAAGTGACATGACTCAAGAAGTGTGATTCTTTTATCATTACATCTAAAGTATTCAGTAAGATCATCATGAATAGAACCAAAGATAGAGTAGGTATTGTATTGCTTGAAGAACAAGCAGGATTGAGAACAGAAGGAAGCTACTTTGATAACATTAAAACTCCATGAATTATCTTAGAGAAACAGATAAGCAAAGACTGTTTGCTTGCAGAGATTGAGAGGCTCTTCCATAGCACAGACTTTTGGAGAGATATACGGCTGGTCTTGTACAAAGTTTCGTAATACTGGAAGGATAACAGTATCAAATCTTCAGACACAGATTTTCTTCTTCTCTTCCATTCTATACAATCTTCGGAACAAAGGGAACTAACTAACTTTTTTTATAGACCAGCTAAGCAATCAGTGGCTAGTACCCTTGTTTCATCCGGTAAACCTCAAATTCACATGATCCGTGGCCATTGTTCATTTAAAGAAACTTGTCTGTCACATTATTGACCTTTGTTTCTGCTGACCTTCAACAGGCTACCCTTGATCTAACTTTCTTGCTTCATCTCTCTGGAGATCACTACATGGTATTTCCTGTGACTGTTTTGATATGTGTACTGATCAATTAATGAGAGATAATTAAAAACAGTTCCTTGTTGCAGTTTCCTCATATTCCAAGTCTGGCATATTGCAGGAGCTACTAAGTTAAGTGCTCTGTGCACACCGTGAGCTGTGCACTTCATCCGTTTTTATCGTATTTCAATACTCCAATTGCTTACAATGAATGAAGATATACGTACAACAGGGAACAGATGACTGTGTTCACCTTCTGTGCGGTTTCGCCTTATGTCTCTTGGCGTGTGCTGAGACTGCTATGATGGGGACTACAGCTACCTTTCTTTCTTTGTTTGGAAGATGAGATAGTAATTTGGATGATTCCACTGGCACGGGCGGTTGAGCAATTATGGATTTTAATTTGTTTGCAGTGATACTGAGGCCTTCCATAACCATTACCGAGGCCTTCCATAACCATTACCGAGGCCTTCCATAACCATTTCGAGGCCTTCCATAACCATAACCATTAAAAACAGAAATGATGATGCTCATTACCTGTCAGGGAAAATGCGACTTCTCTGCTTAGCAGCATAATCTTTGGATAAGAGTTTGTCCAGTGGGATATCTACCATGCTGGGATCAGCACAGAACTCTATAGTATCAGCAAATGCAAGCTTGAGACTCTCAATCAGGTGGTGAAGGTACTCTACAGAGTTATGTCCCATTGCTAAAGATGAACATGAAAAGAACAAATTATCAGCAACTCCTTGATCACTTTAACAATACAAGGGTTATGAAATAAGTATCTCACTTCCTTGTTCCAAGTGAAATCTCTCTGCGATCAAGATTCAATCAGAGGAGGATTCCAAACTCTCACATGAAGACAGCTGTCTAAGTGAATTGATCGACCCCAACAGACAGAACATCATAATTAGAGTCTGTTAGATCCACCCTGATTGAATACCTGTTAAAACGTTGCACTGTGTTCTGCGCCAGTGGCCCAGTGCATCCGATTTCAGCCAGCATTTTATTCAGATTTGCTTTCCTTAGCCTTTGATTGTCCCCAATCTTCCTGCAAGGCAGCAGATTGTCTTTTCTGTAGGGGGATTCTGCCTTTAGATGGTCGGCCCTCCCAGGTTTACGAGCACAATCTGCCCAAGTCACTAGAGGTGACTAACACAGACATGCGCACAGAAAGATATGAGTTGTGACTAACATTGACATGCACACAATGATATGAGGCATGACTAACATTGACACACGCCAAGATATGAGATATGATTAACACAGTCACACACTCACTAAGATATGAGTTGTGACTAACATTGACATGCACACACCTATATGAGGCATGACTAACACTGACACACACACACACTAAGATATGAGATATGACTAAACACAGTCATGCAAACACAAAGATATGAGACACACACAAAGATATGAGACATGACTAACATAAACATGCACTCACAAAGATAGGAGATGTGACTAACATAGACATGCACACACAAAGATATGATATATGACTAAACACAGACACACAAATATATGAGACATGACTAACATAGACAGACACACATTAAGATATGAGATGTCACTAGCATGGACATACACACAAATATATGACACATGACTAACATAGACATGCACACACAAAGGAATGAGATGTGACTAACATAGATATACACACAAAGATATGAGATGTGACTAACATAGACATGCACACAGAGATATGAGATATGACTAACATAGACATGTACACAAAGATATGAGATATGACTAACACAGACATGCACGCACAAAGATATGACACATGACTAACACAGATAGGCACTAAGATATGAGATATGACTAAACACAGACACACACAAAGATATGAGCCATGGCCAGCACACACACACAAGCTAAGATATGATCCATGGCTAGCACAGAAACACACCAAGATATGAGCCATGGCTAGCACAGAAACACATTGAGATATGAGCCATGGCTTCACGGAAACACACCAAGATATGAACCATGACTAGCACAGAAACACATCAATATATGAGCCATGGCTAGCACGGAAATACACCAAGATGTGAACCATGGCCAGCACAGACACACACCAAGATATGAAGGAAAAATTAACAGACAAACAACAACAGAAAAAAACGAAGAACAATATATGGTCCGAAGTGGGATCGAACCCGTACTCCCTAGCACCGCGCCTTGCCACGAGAGACCGAACGCTTGGCACACTGCCACTCAGCCAACTGAAAAATTGGCTATTGTAGTAGTGTCTTCCACGAAAGGCGCTCTCAATGACTATAGCATAGGGTAACGATCACAGACCGGAAATAAATTGTATATTTGTACTTTCCTATTAATGCAAGTATCTCCCAGTAGGGCTGAATACTTGTGTTGTAGACAAACATTTATAGGACGAAACAGCACGAATAGTAGTTTCCAGTGGTTATATACTGGTAACAAATAATAATACATAAATATTATTATATGGGGAACTTCCGAGGCGATAATAGGGAATAATAGAACAAATAAGTATGTGTTAGCACTCGGAAAAATTAACAGACAAACAACAACAGAAAAAAACGAAGAACAATATATGGTCCGAAGTGGGATCGAACCCGTACTCCCTGGCTATTATTCCCTATTATCGCCTCGGAAGTTTCCCATATAATAATATTTATGTATTATTATTTGTTACCAGTATATAACCACCATGCGTGCTGCACTGGTAATAAAGGCATCGAATGGATACAAGGAGACCATTTGGAGGACCTGGACTTTGCTGATGACATAGTTCTCATCAGCAATCAGATAAAAACGATGCAGGAAAACACAAATGAACTATCATCAATAGCCAGCAAAATTGGGCTTGAGGTCAATCATGAAAAGACTAAAGTCATGAAAAGTTTAATTCCAACAAGTGACAAAATATACATGGAAAACAAACCAGTAGAAGAGATCGATCACTTCATCTATCTTGGAAGTCACATTGATCGAGAAGGGGATACGAGCAAAGAAATTAGAATCAGACTGGCTAAAGCAGCAATGTCTTTCAGAAGCCTTGAAAAGTTGTGGAAATCAAAACTCATTAGCACAAACACAAAACTTAGGCTATTCAAATCAAATGTACTATCAACCCTTACGTATGCGTGTGAAAGCTGGAAAACAACAAGAGATATAGAAACAAAGTTGAACGCATTCGAAAATAAATGTCTAAGGAAAATACTTGGTATAGAATGGAACGAATTCAAAACAAACGAGGAAATTAGAGAAATCGCCAATCAACCACTAATATCTTCAGTAATAAAGAAAAGACGATGGTCATACGTTGGACATGTGATGAGAAGAGATAATAATCGAATAGCAAAGCAAGCCCTCATATGGGAAACAACAGGTAAAAGAAAAAGAGGAAGACCCAGGGAGACACTGAGAAGAACATTGATGAGAGAGGCAAGAGCAGCAGGAATCGGCTCCCTCAATGAGATAGAACTGCTTGCACAGAACAGAGACAGATGGCGAGATTTGATAAAATATCTTTAAAAGAAAACTGCTAGAACAAAAATTCATATAGGAGAAGGTGTATCTTGGTCTACGCCCTATGGGCCGGTTACGGCTCGAAAGGTCAATAGATATAACCACTGGAAACTACTATTCGTGCTGTTTCGTCCCATAAATGTTTGTCTACAACACAAGTATTCAGCCCTACTGGGAAATACTTGCATTAATAGGAAAGTACAAATATACAATTTATTTCCGGTCTGTGGTCGTTAGTTACCCTATGCTATAGTCATTGAGAGCGCCTTTCGTGGAAGACACTACTACAATAGCCAATTTTTCAGTTGGCTGAGTGGCAGTGTGCCAAGTGGCAAGGCGCGGTGCCAGGGAGTACGGGTTCGATCCCACTTCGGACCATATATTGTTCTTCGTTTTTTTCTGTTGTTGTTTGTCTGTTAATTTTTCCGAGTGCTAACACATACTTATTTGTTCTATTATTCCCTATTATCGCCTCGGAAGTTCCCCATATAATAATATTTATGTATTATTATTTGTTACCAAGATATGAACCCTGGCCAATACAGTCATCCACCAAGATATGAGCCATGGCCAGCACAGACACACACCAAGATATGAACCATGACCAGCCCAGACACATACCAAGATATGAGCCATGGCCAGCACATACACCCACCAAGATATCAGCCATGGCCAGCACATACACCCACCAAGATATGAGCTACGACTAACATATACACTTGGTAACGTCCACTAAAGTTTGTCTGAGGTTCTTTGTAAAGTTTCTACTGACGACCACGAAGATCCAAAATTTGCAGGCATGTTTGGCGTGGCCGACGTGCAGGATAAGACCTTCAGAGAATGTCAATTTCATGTCCCCTGAATCTTGAGTCCGCTTCTGATAGTACAGTCTGGCCACGTGGCTGGGTGTGTTCATGATGATGTAAGATAGTGACAAGGCAAAGAGCAGCCTAGCCACACGAACCTGGGCGTTAGCTCGCACTGAGCTCCACCTAGGATCGTTGATCGGTTTCAGCTCAGAAACTTCCAGCATCGGCAGGCCACTGAGCCTCTTCCACCGGGACTTGTGTATGATGGACAGAACCATCGTGAAGAGCATGACAGTAATGGCGATCAGCGGTAGTACCAACGTTACTACCAAGTCAAAGTAGGTTATTATGTGCCAAGAACATCAGCCTTGGACTTGGCAAACATTTCTCAAGACCTATCTCATTTGGCGTTACATCAGCAGCAACAGCAGTGGCTGTTATTCGCTATTATCAAGGTTATTTACTAATCTGGTTCATTTAGACAGCGTCCGTTTAGTCTGCTATGCAGGGAGAAAGCACGATAAGATGGTGGTCCGAGCTTATACTCCAGGCATTGTGCTAGCAAAAGCTAAACTATAATGGCCACCGTTGAGAATGAACGAAATTCTGCAAATTCAGATCTTGGCCGTTGGGCTTTGCTCAAACGCAAACAAGTGCCCATCTTGGTGCGTCTATATTATTTTTATTAGCTCAGTGGTTAGTGAACTGAACTACAAAATACTGGAGGTCGGGTTCGATCCTAACCAATGGCTTCTGGGTTTACCCAGCCATAAATGGGTTCCGGATTTTTTTTCCTGGAAAAGTAAAGTGGCTTGGGCGTAATACTGACCACATTACCCCAAAAATCATGTGCTGAAGGTCTGTAAAATTTATGGTCACTAACACCATATTCCCTATGTGCCACTTGGTGTGACAGGGCCTTTAACTTGTTTTATTATTATTATCATTATTATTATTCTATTGTTAAAGTCAAGGTCTAGGGAGGTAGTCCCGCTGAATCAAAATAACAAATGTGTGGCGGCAGTAATCAGATGCACTGAATCACAATTCATCATTATTGCAATAAATATAGTTAAACAACTATTACATTAACATCGTCCTTACTTATTACACTCAAGCTGAGAGAATATTCTCAACCAGAAATCCTAACTGGTAAGTTTATTCCTTGATTCTCCTGACCAGTAAATTTATCAGCAAAGCCAGATATTTTCTATTTTATTTTTAAAATGTCAAACTTACACTTCAGATCAAAGCCTTCCAAAATGTTCAGTGCCAATAGAGCTGCCATTCCTTGACCATTTGGAGGCAACTCCCAGACACGGCATCCCTTGTAGTCTATGCTGATGGGATCTACAAAAGTAGACTCATGTGAAGCTATATCTTCATAGCTTATCAATCCGCCATGCTGTTGTACAACATCTGCCACTGCATGAGCAATTCTACCTTCATAAAAACCTTTCTTACCATGGACACCAAGCTCCTTATCAAAAGAAAATAATTAAAGGGTAAATAACATAAAAGATCATGTGACATTTCAAATAAGAGCTCTTTAGGAGATTAATTACACTTTTTAATGCTAATTATTAGAGCCAATGATCTCTGCATAACTTGTAATCTTAAACTAACTGTTATATTGTTTACTTATATCGATGTCACAATAAAGGAGGATTATAGGAGTAGCAACAATTATAGCAAAGCAAACAAATCATTTACCTGAAATTGTATAATTGTTTATTGTCTTATTAAGATATACAACCAATTCACTTTTAAAAGGATGAAGAGTGACTGCAGATAAACAAAGATGCTTAATCTATCAATTTTATACTCACTATCAAACAAAATTGAATGACTACAGACCCAAGAACGTATACTTCATATAATAATAACACTCTGAAAATCAAAAGAACAATCACTATTTTGTACTAACAAACACAGTATTTCCTTATTAACAAACCTTATTTTTAAATTATGGTTATGGTTATTCGAAGGCCCCAGTATCACTGCAAACTAATGGAAATCCATAATTGCTCAACCGCCCATGCCAGTGGAATCATCAGAATTAACATCTCATCGAATATCCAAACAAAGAAAGGCAGTTCCAGTTCCCATCGTAGCAAACATCAAGAAACATACGGTGTATTAAAGCACCGACAGTGAACACATCTGAACTGTCCTTCATCATACGATATCATTATTCATCATAAGCAATATGAATATAGAAACACCCTCCGGATGAAACACACTGCTCATGATGTGCACAGAGCACTGATCAGTAGCTCAGGCAGCAAGCCATACTTGAAATATGAGGATACTGCAACAAGGAACACTTTTCAGACAGTGACTCAACGGTTCACTGTCATCTCTCCGCCCTATTGACTTGAAGTCTATTTTAATGATGTAATACATTACTACTTTCCAACACAATAATTTTCTGACCTATGTCATATGGCACTTGCCCAGGCATTGCACTCCTACATGTGATCTATTTTTCACTGAGCCCATTACATCTTCATATCTTTCGTGTTAAGCAGTGTGTGAATGGTAGCAATAAACTATCATTATGTATAAGTATTTGATGAGCAATATTCATCTGTGTTTATGTTATGCTTCCGGTGTCATGGCGGCTTCATGTAGTCATTTTTATAATTCGGCAATTGCTGATATATTTAAATGATTTACGCGACAGTCTAGTTGTGAAATTATGTGTTGCTATTCTCCCATTTGGTGTATGTTTTACTTCTGACGTGTGGATGAACTGTGATTACCGATATTTCAGTGGAATATGATTTATTCTTCTTTGTGTCGTGTGTTCGCGGTTCGATAGGCAAGCACATGGTTCGACAAAAATGTCGTCGGCGTCGGGTGTGTTCAACCCATATGTGAAAAGTCTGTGGCGGTGGATGAGGCGGATGAATCAGAAATGATCAACGGCCCAGAAAGCGAAAACAGCAAAGTGTGTGATACACATGAGGCATATTCAGAACACGAAAGACGAATATGGCAGACCACCGTGAAAGAGATTGGAGCCTTATCACGTACTAGTCCAGAGGAAGCCATGGAGAGGAATTCGAACTTATGTCGGAGGAAAGATAAGTACTTGGAATGTTAGGACTCTATATCAAGAAGGGAAATTGGAAAATCTTATCCAAGAAGCAGAACGTATAAATATAGATATTTTTGGCATATAAAGAGACTAGATGGAAAGAATGTGGGTACATAGAGGACAAAAAATATACATTTATTCAGGAAATACAACAGAACATCAAAGAGGGGTAGGAATACTGATAAAAAGACAGCTATAAAAATATATAAGTACCCACTGGACATACAGAGATAGGATTATACTATTCAAGTTGAAAGCAAAACCATTCGACATATCAATAATACAGACATATGCACCTACTCAAGACTACATAGATGAACAAATAGAGGCATACGATGAAGACCTAAATAAAGTTATGAAGCAAGTGAAATCTTCAGACATCTTGATTGTAATGGGTGACATGAATGCTAAAGTAGGAAAAGGTAGATATAAGACCATTATAGGAAATCATGGTTTAGGAAAAAGAAATGGCAGAGGAGAAAGATTAATACAATTCTGTGAAGAAAATAGGCTGATAATATGTAACACCTACTTTGAGCAAGAGAAAAGGAAACTATACACATGGAAAAGCCCTGGAGATAAGAAGAGGAATCAAATAGATTACATAATGATAAAGGAAAGGTTCCGTAACAGCGTAAAGAAGGCCCAAAACCTACCCAGGAGCAGATATTAATTCAGATCACAATCCTGTAATGATTAAAATGAAAATCAAACTAAAGAGAAACAAGCAAAAGTCTAATTCATCAACAAATCCACTAGATATAACAGCTTTAAATCAAAAAGATATTAAAGATACCTATACAATACAAGTAAAGAACACATACCAGAAGCTGCTAGAAGAAGGAAATGAACAATACAGACGATAAAATCCTGATGAAAAAGTAACAACCAAATGGCAATGCATAAAGAAAAGCATACAATAAACCCGCGACACCTTACCCAGAAGAGAAAAGAACAAAAAACAAATATGGATAACTAACACCATCTTAGAAAAAATGGAAGAAAGGAGACAAGTGAAGAATACTGCCCAAGTGAATAAAATAGATAATGAAATACGCAAAATGTGCAAAAAGGCAAAAGAAGACTAGCTCAGCCAAAAATGTATAGAAATAGAAACTAGGGAAAGCAAACAAGACTTAAGAGGAATGCACACATAAATAAAGAGAATGACTAATAAAAATAAAAAAGCGACAGAAGGTCGATGCATTGCAGACAAAAAGGAAAAATGCTAGCAGACAATAAAGATATTATAGATAGATGGCAGGAATATATAACAGAACTATTTCATGATCAAAGGGACAAGAAACCAGTTATAAAATGTACATCAGGCTATAAAATCTTAAAATCTGAGGTGGAAAAAGCTGTAAAAACAATGAAAAAGGGAAAAGCAGCAGGACCTGATAGCATGCAGAAAGAGATGATACAGGCACTAGAAGATTTTGGCATTGAAGTGATTACAGACATATGCAGCGACATATACCATACAGGATACATACGAAATGAACTGAAAACATCAACTTTCATAGCATTGCCTAAAAAGAATGGTGCAGTTGAATGCAGTGACTTTAGAACAATAAGCCTAATGAGCCATGTTACAAAAATTTTGCTAAAAGTTATACAAGGAAGGATTCAAAATAAAATCAATACTGAATTAGATGAGCAGCAATTTGGATTTAGGAAAAATAGCGGGACAAAAGAAGCCATGTTCTGCATGAGAACATTAATCAAAAAGTACACAAAAGTAAACAAACCAATATATGCCTGCTTCATAGACTACACCAAAACTTTTGATAGAGTACACCACAAACAACTAATAGAATGCCTAAAAGTGATACATCTAGATTACATGGACATACGACTAATATGTAATCTATACTGGGAGCAAACAGCAATAATAAAATATAACAAAGAGAACTCTACACCCATTGATATAAAAAGAGGAGTAAGACAGGGATGCATCCTATCACCAAGCTTGTTCAATCTATATACTGAGCAAATCTTTAAAAACATCATATAGATGCCAGGCCTACAAATTAATGGAAAGATAATCAATAACCTAAGATATGCTGATGATACTGTACTACTAGCAGAAAATCCTAAAGATCTACAACAATTACTTAATGACAGTTCAGAACTACAACTACCTTGGACATACTATAACCAGTGATGGAAAATGCACAACTGAAATAAACAAAAGTATAGAAATGGCAAAAAGTAATTTTAATGTCAGGAAAAACATACTAACATCAAAACAAATAACACCAGGGCTAAAACTAAGAATAGCAAAATGTTACATCTTCTCAATATTCCTATATGGTGCATAAACATGGACATTAGACAAGAAAACAGAACAGAAAATTGAAGCCTTTGAAATGTGGATATATAGAAGAATAGGTAGAATTTGTTGGAAGGAAAAGAAAACAAACAATGAAATCTTAAAACAGCTAAAAATGAAAAGACAAATACTAAGCACAATTCAAACAAGACAAATGCGATTTTTGGGCCATGTTAAAAGACACAATAGCCTACTAAAAGTAATCCTGGAAGAGAAAATACAAGGTAAAAGAGGCAGACCAAGACTAACATGGACGAGTAACATCAAAAGATGGACAAATCAGCCGATGACAACCTGCACCATCAAAGCAAGAGACAGAGCAGAATGGCGCTCCATGGTAGCCAACCTTCATTGTGGAGGCGGCACTAGATGATGAATATTCATCAAAGCTGCATTGCTTGGAAATGACTTCTAATACCTAAGCTACTCCAGGATGTACTGTAAAGAAGCTAACTATATATGAAAATAAACAACAAGTATTAATATTGTGTAAACCTAGCTACTTGGCACCCTCTTATATATCTTAAAATCTTTTTACAAATTTCTAACTTCATACAAGCAATATCTTAAATTAATAATTACATTGTCTTTAAAGGTTTTTACTTGTCTATACCTTAAATGTGTTGGCCAAATAAGGGTTTCTCATGATAGATCCATGACCAGGGGCTTGTCCATTCAGAAGCATATCACAACCATGAATATTTTCCTTTCTTTTAAACAAATATGCACCTGGATCAAGTAATGGAAAGACACAGAACATACAACTTAACAGATTAAAAAAAAACTACAGTGATTATAATTTTTTTAAATTTTAAAAAAATAATTAATTAAAACAATAATTTATTAATTTGACGCTGTCAGGTGTAAAGCTGCACTAGTTAATGTAACTACATAACTCCATTTGTGAGAGATTGTGTTACACCATTCTAAGACTTTACTTTCATAAAGTTTTAAAATAAATTTCTAAACTGTTAAAATAAAGAAAAACACACTTCATCCTGATATCAATATATCTTTACCGGTAGAAGAATAGAAGGTTGAAACAACAGATAAAATGGTTTGGCCACGTGACAGGGCAGAAAGATCAAAACACAACACAACGAGCCTTCAACAAACATTGTGAGAACACCAGACCCAAGTCGACCACGAAAAAGATGGATCAATGGAATATTAGAAACACTAGGAAACATAACAGCAGCAGAGGCGAACAGAAGAGCAAAAGACCGCAAATTATATCTCCCCTCGATGCTGAAATACAGATGAGGAAGGAAAGAAGAAGAAGAAGTAGAATTGATTTCAAACTTTTGCTACAATAGTGTGTTTGTAAACTAGATTATGTATCAATATTAGATTTTACATCAGTAACACAGACTTTTATCTTAAAAACAAAACATTATTTATAAATATCTATTTTAACAAGGCAAAATGACTAGCTTGCATACATACTTTTAATATGAATGGATGTGCACAAAATTAACAATGAATCACACAAAAAAGTGAAGCATTTCAAATCAATTTAAAATGAGTTAACAAATTCATTTTCCAAAACAAAGCTAATGTCAATTATTGTTAATATTATTCTGTACATGTAGATATCTCTGGTAAAAAATGTCCCACATAAAACTTATCTTGACTCAGAATGCTGATATAAATATGCATGCATACCTCTAGTCCAGAAAGCTGATATATATATGCATGCATACCTCTAGCCTCGAATGCTGATATATATATGCATGCATACCTCTAGCCCAGAATGCTGATATATATATATATGCACACATACCTCTAGCCCAGAATGCTGATATATATATGCACACATACCTCTAGCCCAGAATGCTGCTGTAAGCTCTTGAACTGGAAACCCCACTTCTGCCATCTCTATAGCAGGACTAAGAATTTCAAGCAATGACAGCTGTAAAGGAATTTAAACAATACTAAAATGATTTAAGTAATTTCACTAATATCAGAACTTTAATCTTTTGAGAGGATCATTGTTTTAATTAATCTTAACTCTTTCCGTACAGAAGCTGTTTATTAATGCAACGGAAGAGATTTCAGAGACAAAATTTTTCATGGTTTTAAGAATCAATCTACATTGTTATATTAATCTAACATATAACATATTTTATATCAAATATTAGATAATTAAACAAGGTATTTGATGTCACTAATACCAAAATGATACAAAACATGTTAAAAGAATACAGTTTGATGATGGTTCACACTAATCAAATTGAGAGTGACGCACTATGCGGCAATACGTGCGCTGGCAAAATCGGCATGCCGCACAGTGTGACGAAACGTACGGAAAGTGTTAAAGAAAAGATTACATTAATAAGATTATCGATGCATGACAGCATGATCCACGATCTATTAGATATCACACCATGTTAACAGTAAAAGTTGGTGGATATTGTAAGATAACAAGAATTAGTTTATAATCCTCACATCTTAATCTAATGAATATGTAGAAATTTGTGTCCAAAACTTATTTTAATGCATGTATACAAATTTGTATCCTCTTAATACACTTTTCGTGAGTGAGAAAGAGCCAGAACTATGCTGCATAGAAGTGAAACAGGAAGTCAAAGCTGTTTTGCTTTCTTGTGACCTGAAATCCACTATAGAGGAACAGTGACTCAGTATGTGGTGATCCCATTACCTTCAATGTGTATATCCATATGCTTGGAGTCTTAGAGAAGTTAATTATAACCAGTGGGATGCCTGGAACTTTATAGATGTTATGTATAACTAGTAGGATACTTGGAGCTTTACAAAAGTTGTGTATAACCAGTAGGATGCTTGGAGCTTTACATAAGATATGTATAACCAGTGGCATGCGTGGAGCTTTAGAGAAGTTATGTATAACCAGTAAGATGCTTGGAGCTTCAGAGAAGTTATGATAACCAGTCATGGTTTTTTTTTAAACCCTTCCCTACTCCACCACATTGAAAAAATGTTTTGATGTAATAATTCAAATAATATTACTCATTATAAAACAATAATATATATGGTTGTAAGATTATGATAATTCTAACAATGAACAGAAAAAAATAATATTATATGAAGTTTTTAGTAATTCTACAATAAATATTCAATCAAAATTGGGACAAATAGCTGAGTTAGGTTTGCCAACACATACAAAATTTGTATATAGGGCTTTATATAAATTTTCAAACCAAGACAGTGTTCCTTTCTTGAGGTTTGGGTTGTTGCTTAGTTTTATTAGAAAAGAAACTAATAATTGAGAATTTAGATACCAGGCTTTCATAATGAGTGGTAAGAGCACTCTTTTATCATATTTTACAACTTCCATGAAAATGCTGAAGTCTGATACCTGCACTGTTAACCGTGCCTTTGAATGTAATTTCTGCGAAAATGCCACTGAAGACGCTGGCAGTCCTCTTATTCAGACAACAACCATAACACATTTTATTACAATCCAGTGCCCACACAATCAAATATGAACACATTGTGAGAAATTTGGTGGCACCGTGTGTTAAGAGTTAAAGTGACTGGCTTCAGAAACAGAGTGTACGAGCTACACGTTGTAGTAAAAACACAGCTTGTGAAATGTTACATGGAAGAGGTACTTAATGAACAGTTTGCTACTGAAATTAAGGGGAAACCATTTACTTTAAAGGCTGATGAATTCACAAATGCTGCCAACATATCTGAACTGTCTATATGTGTCTGATATGTGACATATGTGTCTGATATGCGACAGACTGTGGAGAAATTTGAGAGACATTTTTGTGCATAATTCCACTTTAAAATAAAATAGCTGAAACCATCGCAAACTATATTGAAAGTGAAATAAATGAATGAGGTATGTCATTTTGTAATCTTATTGATTGTGGATTTGATGGAGGTTCTAATATTTCAGGCAGTACCTCTGGCGTACACAAAAGGATGTCAGATAAATCATGAAGGACTATATTATACATTGAAGAGCTCATATATTGTCACTTGCAGTGACAAGTGCAAGAGATCAGTTCCCCTACGTGAAAATGTTTCTTTTATGTAGTCAGGTATATAAGCTGTTCCACCAATCTACAAAAGGAGAAACAGTTCTCTGTGACATAAAAAAAATGTTAGAAGATCCTATGCTGAGAATTCCAGAGGCTACAGACGTGAGCTGGCTCAGTCATTATAACACAATTCACAACATAAAAAAATGTTATGGGTCAATCATGATGATTTGTGAGCATTTACATAAGGATGGGGCAAATCTAACTTCTTTAGCTGGAGATTTTTATTTTACGAAAAACTAGTAAAACTGTACAGGCTTATACAAACTTTTTTTCCATTCACTTTCACATTTTTTAAATATATATATTTTTAATAAGATTATCATGAAATTCAAAGTTAGATCAGGTGTAAGACAGGGGTGCATACTATCTGCCCTATTGTTTACTACATACATGGACTATATATGCAAGTTAGCCAACCCACGAGAGACAGAGAAGATCAACGAGCAATTTGCAGATGTTCAGTCACTAATACATGGAAAAATAGAAGCCCTACAAAAACACTTAAATAGATTCAACAACACAGGCACAAAATACAACATAAAAATCAACATCAACAAAACAGAAGTTATGAATATCGCAAGAGAGAAACAGAACATCAACATATCTATAGACGGCAGACAACTAAATCAAGTAGAGGATTTAAATACCTAGGAAGTCTAGTGACACATGACAATCCACAAACAGCACTGAAATAGACTCAAGATACAACAAAGCTTGTCAAATATTTGGACAGCTATCACCACTATTGTCCAACAAGGAAATAACTCTAGAAGCAAAATGGGCACTCTATAATACAATCTTCACTCCAACGTTGTGCTACCAATGTCAGTCCTGGACACTGACTCAGGAACAATTAGAAAAATAACCTCTACTGAGATGAAATTTGTTAGACGAATGACAGGAAACAGCCTGAGAGATATGATCCGTAACGAAGAACTGAGTAAAAATCTAGGAATAGCTCCCACCATAGAATATATAAAGAAACAACAGATAAAATGGTTTGGCCACATGACAAGGCAGAAAGATCAAAACACAACACAACAAGCCTTCAACAAAATGTTGCGAGAACACCAGACCCAAGAGCTGACCAAGAAAAAGATTGATTGACGGAATATTAGAAACACTAGGAAACATGGCAGCAGCAGAGGTGCACAGAAGAGCAAAAGACTACAAATTATATCTCCCCTCGATGCTGAAAGGCAAATAAGGAAGGAAAGAAGGAGAAGAAAAATGATCACCTCATGCATTGCACCATAGTCAATGATTCGTCAATATTTATAAGAATCAAGAAATTTAGGTAATGTGAATAACAAACACATTAGGAAGAGAAGATGGACATATGTCAATCCTGTGTTAAGAAGACACAGCAAAAGAATTTCAAAACAGGCTCTTCTATGGGAAACAGAAAAAGAGACCAATCTAAAGAGATGCTGAAAGGAACACTGATATAAGAAGCAAAGTTAACAGGCATAGACTCATTTAATTAGATCAAACATCTTGCCCTGAATAGAAGTGGATGGCGGAAAACATGACAAGCTATATACAACCTCTAGCAGTGGGGGGGAAGAATCAAGATCAAGAATAATAAACACATTGAATCAAATAATTAACTAAATTGGTTATACTTTTTCTGGTTTTATTCATAAATGACATGATGTTAATTTTTTGGTCATGTTAAAAGACACAACAGTCTAATAAAAGTAATATTAGAGGGGAAAATACAAGGTAAAAGAGGCAGAGGCAGACCAAGACTAACATGGACGAGTAACATTTTGGGTAAAGGCACCCAATGATGATGATGATGATGACATGATGTTATATTTCAAATAAATTGAACACACAATTACAAATAACACTAGGGCTAAAACTAAGAATAGCAAAATGTTACATCTTCTCAATATTTCTGTATGGTGCAGAAACATGGACATTAGATAAGAAAACAGAACAGAAAATTGAAGCCTTTGATATGTGGATTTATAGAAGAATAGGTAGAATTGGATGGAAAGAAAGAAAACAAATGATGAAGTTTTAAAACAACTAAAAATGAAAAGAGAACTACTAAACAAAATTCAAACAAGATAAATGAAATTTGTGGGGCATATTAAAAGACACAACAACCTAATAAAAGTAATATTGAAAGGGAAAATACAAGGTAGCAGAGGCAGACCAAGACTAACATGGATGAGTAACATCAAAAGATGGACAAGTCAACCTATGACAAATCTGTACCATCAAAGCAAGAGACAGAATGAAATGGTGCTCCATTGTAGACAACCTTCGATGTGGAGACAGCACTAAATGATGATGGACATACAGCTCAGGTAAAAATCAAAACGGTTTTTAAATTATTTTAGCATTGTTGTTTCATATTTGGAGACAGGGATGTGAGCTGTTTCTGACATCAAGTTTTTAAAAAATTAAACGAAAAACAGAAATTTCTTGAACATGTTTGACATATGACATCAGTTAACTCATTGTCATTTAAACAACATTAGATTTCATAAAATATTTAAATAAACTTTTGCCACTTGGCGGTGACAGAGGACTTAATTTTTTAAATTTTGTTTTAATACCTTACTATTTTAGAGACTTACTCTCCCTTCTCTTAATATAATTAGCTCAACTAAAATATTTCCATGCAGCAGATTTATTGATTACTTGAACCAGTCTGGTGGAGGTGCTGAAGTCTATATCAGTTTTATAAGAGGGGTACAGGAACACATTTCCTAAACAATCATAACACTTGCTCTATAGGGTTTTGCTTCTGATGATCAGATTACCTTCTGTTACAAAGAGTTTCACAACATTATCACTTTCATCTCATAAACTATAAAGAGTTAACAACAATCTTTGGCTTCTTACCCAACAACATTGATCACATATCCATGACTCTGATAATAAAGAATGTGAATAAGAAACAAGTAATGAACAAATTATTACTTTTCAAAAAGTTCTCACTTACTTTTTGACTTCCAAACTGTGAGACTGTATCCACCCAAGCACTGGCAGCACCTGGCACTGTCACTGCATGCCCATGTACTGGAGAATAATGGTGATTTTTATCATATCCTTCTGCCCTCAACTTTTCAAGTGATGTGGCTGCAGCTGATCGACCACTGAAAAATCAATTAATATTCCTGCTTTAATAAATGGAATCATCATTCAACATTCTACCTGTTGAAGAGATCACTTGCAGCAAATGTGTTGATATTTCTTTCAAAATATCTACATAAACCATATAATAAAAACAGCATTAAAATTTAATGATGAAATACTGCAAGGAAGGAACATTGTAACAAAAGTATATTTTAAAGGTTAGAAAGCAGACAATATTCATCAACTGTATACTTTGGAACAAAAATAATAAAGATCATAACAAATCAAAGTTTCTCTACTGTGCAGGTCTAGATTTGGGTATTGATGAAACACAATTGGGAAATTCTACATTTCAGAAACTGCATGTGGCAATAAAAAGCCTGGTCCCAGAACATCCCAAGTATGATCAATCATCTAGTTTGAAAAAAAATGCTACAGAATAAATTATTGTAAATATAAAAGAATATGCATGAAAAAATATCTTATTGGCAGCTCCTCACAGGAGAACTATATTGTATGCTGCTGCTTCCATATGTCCTTTCGATGGTGGTAATTATGCAAACTATTGGTTATAGTTAGTCAAAGTCATGTGTATCACTGCAAATGATTTAAAATCCATAATTACTCAACCGCCCATGTCAGAGAAATCCTCCAAATTAAAACTCATCTCATTGAAGGATCCAAACAAAGAAAGGGAGCTGCAGTCCCCATCATAGCAGCCACAGCACATGCCAAAACACATAAGGCAAGCGGCACCAAAAGTGAATGCAGCTGAGTTGTTCTTCGTCATACAATATCATCAGTCATCGTAAGCAATCAGAATATCAAAACACGATCCGGATGAAAAACACAGCTCATAGTGTGCACAGACCACTAAACTCAGTAGCTCCGGCAGCAACCAGGACTTGGAATATGAGGAAACTGCAGCAAGAAACACTTCTTAGATTAAGCCTCAATGGTTCCTCGCAGCCTAACTGCCATATTGACCAGGAGTCCTTTAAGGGCAATTGAGAATGTTGAAATTAAACTATTCAGCATTAGTTTAGAAAAAAATGAAGACTCAAAGACTTGTGGATTAAAAAAAATTTTTAATGATACTAAATAACCACCTCTTTCATTTAAAAATAAAAGATTTTATTCACAGTTACCTGCCATTCAATCCTTTTACTGTCTTTTTTGAGCTATCATAAAACATGCAAAAAGCATCACCACCAATCCCAGTGCATACTGGCTCTGTCACATTTAGGGCTGCAGCAACAGCAACTGCAGCATCAGCAGCATTTCCACCAGCTTTCAGTATGTCTGTTTTATAAATATTTTTACTGTTTCAATGTTCAATTAATGTACAATCAAATAAAGAATAGTGACACTGTGACCTTCCAAGCATGTCGTATGAGGCGACTAAGGAGGTTGATCGATGGCTTGACAAGCTGTCATTGTAAAAAGCATTGTTATGGAAACAGACCATAGATTTTAGAAGCAGTGATCTCTGCAATATGTGCCATTTTGGCACGCAAGGTTTCTATTTTTGAGATTGTGGTTCTGCCCTATGTGCCGTCTTCGGCTCGAAAGGACAATAGAATAGAAAAATAATATATTATGCATAAATTGGTAGACAAACAAATAAAAGCAGTAAATGAAGTGTTTTAACCACCACTGCACTAAGTCAAAGCAATTGAACATGAGAGGTTGAGAAGTCTAACCTTATTTGCACATATTTAACTTTCTTAAATTTTCAAATCATTTACTAATTCTTTCATTGAAAGTGTAACCCAAGGAAAATGAGCTTACAGTCTAATCATGGTACCCGCTAATTATATTTGACATTACCAACACTACATAATTTAAACAATTTTTATAAAACATTTTATAAAGCAATTTTTTTATTTTTTCAAAATGGTAATTGCTAACGCACTGAAGAGTTAAAACACATTTTCATTTTTTTTTAAATTATAAACATTGTTTAAAAGCTGCTTTAAAAAAAATGAGGAAGATATTGTGCAATCCATTTTTGACAATAGAAACAAGAAAAAGAGTTCTTAAATGTTATGTAGAGCCAGTCTTAACATATGGATGTGAATCGTGGATAATATAACAACAGACAAGAAAATTGCTGGAGGCTGAACAAATGTGGTTTTACAGAAGAATATTGAGAATACCATGGACAGCTAAAAAGAGTAATGAAAACGTTCTGAGAGAGGTCAAAGCAAAAAGAGAGCTAATTTCCAATATTGGGAAGAAGTAATCATCCTTTTTTGGCCATGTAATGAGAAGGGAACAACTGGAATATATTGTAACAACTGGAAAAATTGAGGGACGAAGAGATAGAGGGAAGCAAAGAGAAAAAATACTAGACAGCTTAAGAGAATGGCTTGGCAGAAGGTCAACAACAGAAATGATAAAGAACTGTCGAGATCAAAAGTTGTGGAGAGACATGATCACCTATGCCAGTAGGCCCAGTACTTGATGATAATGATTGAATGTAGGCATTTTTATTTGTCCAATATATTTTGAATTATTCTCTGCATCTATGAGTAGTTGCTTCAAATATTACTCTGTTATTGCATATGATCAATCAGTGAGTAGTTATTGTTTCTTTCATCGCTGTTGATAATAGAGAAACAAACAAACATGATAAAGGATTTTTCTTTAATTTTACTGTTTTCAGAATGTACCCCACACATTAGCTCCACAAGGGATGCCTGATAAAGTCTGGGAACCCGGTATTGGCTAGGTGGACCTGGACTTTGAGATAATGATTGATATTATTGAAGTTTTTATTTTTTAAATCCATATAGGTAAAATAAATATAAATATAGATTTGTGTGTCATTATTTCAACTGAATTATTTTACTCTAAATCCTGCATGTAGAACATAAGATTGCTCTTAGCCTTATCAGTAGGTAAAAAGGGGAAGGGGGGGGGGCAGCAAAAGATCCTGTCATGTAGACCCACATATGGGAGCCATGATCCCACAGTCAATGCTATTTCTTTAGATTTATTTTGAATTGTATGTTGATTTTTTTTTCATTGCATTTTATTTTGGTGTTAAGCTAGTTGTAATGTTAACATTTCTTAAAAAGTAACGTTTAAAAAAAAATTTTCATTTAGCTAAATAGTTGTGTTTTTCTGTCCCACTTAAAAAAATACATAATAATAATAATTAAATAATAACATGCTGGATGTTGCTGGCAATTGTTCAGCCAGAGTCAGAATGAGAATAGTGTGGTCACGATGCCGCAGATTCAGAAATAAATGAATTGTTGAATAGCGAAATGCAGAAACTACGATCGTACAGAAAGTCAAGAGTCAAGAGTTTGTGGGACATTATTTCCTCCATCCCATGCTCTGAGACAGAGACATTTTGCATTACAATTATTATTCATATAATTAAAATATCCATCTGAGCCTACTAAAATGATAACTGACACCGATGGGTGAACCAGCGCACATTTTATTTTAGACAATTTAAATTATAACTTCGTAGGAGTCTACACTTCACACACAAACCATGACAATTCCGAAATATCAACAAACATTGAACCAAAAAGTGTAGTATTATATTATATATATACCATTAGCCTATAATAAATTAGATCGTATTATTAGATGAGGTCCATCCAAACACATTCCTTACCTAAACCAACTTGAGAGGCCAGAGAATTGCTAGAAGCAACGCACCCATTTCTGCAAACCACCACAGATCTTCTGGAGTCAAATTTAAATGTCTCTGCCATTATGTTACGTTCTTAGTCTCCAGTGTTTGCTGTCAGCGTCCTCCACAATACACCTGCGGTGAGATATCTTTAGGACTTTGATCTTTGTCGGATTGGTGGCGTCGTCGTAATTAATTAAATTACGCTACAGGACACTACATTAGCAGATGAATACTATGTCATACCATAGACCTATGCGGCTTTAACAAACATTTGTTTAAGGTCACCCCTATCTATCTGACTTATCTTAGAAGGGTGGCTTATTCGCCTGACCTGGGCAATTATAGATCAGCATATTAATTTACATATATAGGACGGGGTTATGTATCATTGTATGTTAGCAAAAAAATATGCAAACCTTGGCGTAAAGTAATAATCGTGTGCAGTGTAGTTATTTTTGTTGTTCACATAGGCCTACATACATGGTTTATGGTGGCTCTCCTAGCCACTGCTGTAGTTTTGTTGGTGACGTTTTTCGTGGTAGAGGAAAGGTTACACCCCCCCCCCTTTCCAGCGTCTTGTGCGTTATCATCATCATCATGTGCCAAACGGGTTGGCGTAGGCGATCATGTCCTTCCACAATCTTCTATTCACAATGCATCGCATCAATTCTGTTTTGAACTGTTTTCCAATCTTCTCTTTTTTTTCGTCCGCGATCTCTTTTCCGTTTTTCCTGTGTTTTGCCAGTTGTAACCAAGTATTCCAATTTTCCTTTTCTCATGATGTGCCTGAAAAATGTTGGTTGTTTCTTTCTGATATTTTTAAGTGCTCCCTTTTTTGTGTTGGTGTCTTTGGGAATGTCCTCATTGGTCTTTTTTGCTGTCCAATGAACTGTCATCATTCTTCTGAGAAATTCCATCTCTGTTGCATCTAATAATCGTTTTATTTGTTTCTCTACTGTCAATTATTCGCTTCCATAGGTAACAATTGACTATATAGCACCGATGAATTCTCTTTCTCACTTCTATTGACATATATTTGTTGCATAATACGTTTTTCTTTTTCTGAAATGCTATTTTGGCCTGAACTATTCTGCTTTTTATTTCTGTGGTGCATCTTCCATCTGATGTGATTACTGTGCCCATGTATTTGACGCGTTGTACTTGTTTCAGATTTGTCCTGTTTATTTGTATGCTGCATGATGGTGACGATTATTTCTTCTATATGACATGGTTACCAAGAACCATAATAATCAATGATAATATATGAGAATGTAATCTTGCAGAAGTTCTATTTTTAATTGCTTGTAAAATGCATAATGTGCTTGTTAGGACCGTTGCTAAAATCATAAAAGTTTACTGGAAAACGCCCTCAGCTCGTCACGGATGAAAAAACCTTGTGTGCGCACGTGCGTGTTGACTGTAATGTGTTACAATGAGTATTTATAACAGCTGGAACGGTTCGGAACACGTTCCGGTAAACGTTTAGGATTTTAATTAACGGTTTCGATATACACACTACACATTTTACAAGTGATTGAAAACTAGATCTGCTGCAAGTTTATTTATGATCGTTGACAACAATGACAGACACAACCAGCGCTTCAGATGCCTATTAGGCCAAATATTTTTTAATGATTTTCGCGTTTTATTGCATGAGATGCGATAGTGTCCTTGATACTATGTGTGCTACTGTGTGAGAGTTTAATATTCGAAAAAAAAATTATATAGAATGACTTTAACACAGTCAGTACATGTTTATAATATTTTAATGTAGCATTATTATTTCAATGATAAGAAATTTAGAAGGCAAAAGCCGCCGGAGAAAGGAGACGAGGCCAGGCACCACGAATACATCTTGTTCGTTCTGCGGATGGATCTGTCTGTCTAATATTGGCTGATTCAGCCACGTGAGAAGCTGTTCAGCACAGCAGTATCCAGCATAAGACACTAATATTATTACCGAACTACTGACTTATCATGATTGCTTTCTACTAAACGTTTATCAAGACGCCAAAGGCCAAATAATACATATTTTTAAAATGTATATTGGCCTGAAAGAGGCCAAAGCAAAAAGAGAGCTAATTTCCAATATCAATATTGTCATGTGTCAAACTATTGCGGCCACGTGCAAAGTCTGTGACGGTGGATGGGGCGGAGGAATGAGAAATGATCAACGGCCTAGAAAGCGAAAACAGCAACGTGTGTGGTACACATGAGGCATATTTAGAACACGAAAGACGAATATGGCAGACCACCGTGAAGGAGATTGTAGCCTCATCACGTAACATTCCAAAGAAAGCCATGGAGAGAAATTCTAGAATAGGTAGAATTGGATGGAAAGAGAAGAAAACAAACGATGAAGTTTTAAAACAACTAAAAATGAAAAGAGAACTACTAAACACAATTAGAACAATACAAATGAAATTTTTGGGGCTAGACACAACAGCCTAATAAAAGTAATATTGGAAGGGAAAATACAAGGTAAAAGAGGCAGAACAAGACTAACATGAACGAGTAACATCAAAAGATGGACAAGTCATCCTATGACAATCTGCACCATCAAAGCAAGAGGGAGAGTGAAATGACGCTCCATGGTAGCCAACCTTCAATGCGGAGACGGCACTCGATGATGATGGTTGCGGTCACGTGCAGTGACCACCTGCGTTCCAATGTTTAAAATAACGTACTCCACCGTAGTCTCTTTATTTCATTCTAAGACCTGCACTAACATTGTTCAGCTGCTTTCAATTTCGATTTATTTATTAGTTGGTACATGACCGTAAACCGGAAGTTTCAAATATCTTCCGCCCAAAAAATAGAAGTTAGGTAACAACGTACTTTTGTCACTTGCTGAAAGCAAAAGAAGAAAGTAGAAAATGGAAGGCAGATCGTTGTTTATTATGAGGGTCTTTTAAGAAAAATAACGTCATGCCAATTTGTTCTTGATTATGACTTTATGTGTGAGGCTCTTCAAGAACTTAGCGAACTAAGTTTATATTTGCCAGAAAAAATAATAAATTTGAACTTGTACAAAGGAGACAGGAAGATAAAGAATACAGTTCAATATTTTGAGGAAAGAGGTGAAAATCATGGACCGTACTACAGTATGTTTCTTTAAAGGCAGAAGAACTTGAAGTTCAAAGGGATTGCATTCTATACAAACGATAGGCGCGGTCCTGCAATCTATTCTTCCGCTTTCTTAAAAAAAAATTGAAATAAACCGTTGGAAAGCGTCTGTTTGAAGATTATGCTGATTTTCTCATTGACATATGTAACACTGGACATATACCTGAAGATCTACTAAAATCTATCTTTGTAGAAGTACAGAAGAGGTCAGGCGCCATTGATTGTGAAGACCATCGCACTATTAGTCTCATTAGCCATATAACGAAAATATTACTAAGAATCATCATGAGATGTGTAAGGAACAAAATAAAACCAGAAATAAGTGAGGAACACTGTGGATTTGTTGAAGGAAAGGGCACCAATGATGCAATTTACATCATGAGAACATTGATAGAAAGAGGTAAAGATGTAACCGTGAGTGATGACACATACATATTTAGATCATAATTAAGTGAGGACATATGACAGAACAGGACCATGACTAGACAAATTTAGCATTGGGATAACTAAGAGACCATGTTAAATCGCCGTGACGGACCACAAGGTTGTAAACTGGGAATTACCTTAGCTGTCGGTAAGGAATGTAGAACTCATAAACTAAAGGCTAGTCACACAGTGTCAGATGGTTGGGGAGGGTCACTTGGAGGTGGGAGAGGAGTGGAGCAGTGTTGGATGTCATTTTTATCTGGAGAAAGAATAGTTAGCAGGGAGGTAGAAGTTTAGCCAGAGAGGAAGACACGAAGATCGAGTTACTAGTAACGGATGCGAACTTGACCAATTGACCCAGCTCTCGGAAATGCCAAGGCTTGGTTGGCTCGGAGATCTGTCACGAGTGGACGGACAGAGGCAGGGAGTAAGGTTAACTGTCGGTCAAAGGACAGGAGTATACAAATTAGAGGGCAGACTTGAGAAGGGGCTTCCACTTTTACACTTAGGCTTCGATTTAGGAACACACAGAGATAGCCACGCACTAGGGACCGATAGGAACTGAGATAGTCACAGAAGAACTTCAAGTTAGAGATAGACTAGAACTAGAGAAGCAGAACTACAGGAGAGCAGAATTAGAATTACAGATCAGAATTAGAAGTCACGCACTAGAACTATAGGACGAGAACTAGAACGAGAGACGGAGAACTAGAGATAGACATCGAGATAGCCATTGGAGAACGTTAGAAACAGAAGGCACCGACGAAAGAGAGCTAGATAGAGAGACGGCTAGAATATCCACTATAGGAATAGCTGAGGTACAAAACCGGCGGTAGTTGAAGTGCTTCAGCGGCCAAGACAGAATAGATAGAAAAAAGTATCTACAGAGACGCTAGGTAGGATAGCTGATAGTATATATATATATATATATATATATATATATATATATATATATATATATATATATATATATATATATATATATGTATATAATATAAAAAATGAGGACTTATTTAGAACACACCAAGTTTGTTCATTCTTGAATGTGTGGTGTCGTGTCTAATATACAAGAACAATCAGAACACGGTTATAAAGAAAGATTTTGTGTTTGTGCGTGCGTGCGTGCGTGAGTGCGTGAGTGCGTGAGTGAGTGAGTGAGTGAGTGAGTGAGTGAGTGAGTGAGTGAGTGAGTGAGTGAGTGAGTGAGTGAGTGAGTGAGTGAGTGAGTGAGTGAGTGAGTGTTTTATAGACTACACAAAAGCATTTGACAAAATAAATCATGTGGAAATAGTCAATATTCTGGAGAAATTAAAGATTGATAGCAAGGATCTGCGAATCAGTACAAAACATGTACTGGCAAAAAACATCAGCCATAAGAATTAGCAAACAAACAGGACGGTCACTGACATAATAGTAAAATTGTGGTCCAGAACTCTCCCAAAGAAACAAAAATCTTGTCATTAAGAGACGTCCGGAAACATAATAATTGAGATCTCCTACTGAATTGTAACCCCTGCAGGTTGTCACAAAACTAGAACATGTATTCCACTTTAAGTGGGGATTAGCAAAGATTATTTATTATGTCCAACTCTTAATATTTGAAACACTCTTTGTCTATGGATTTCCAATTTGACCACGATTTTAATAGATATTTTTGTTTGTTGTTTACATAGACCACCTTTATATCTCTAGCAAAGCCCCGATGTGTGAATATAACTTTTTCTCCCTATTTTTGCTCTGTCCACACAGGTAGCCTTGTACTCATGCATCCTTTGTCATACATTTTCTGACTTAGAGCTACTCACATTTTTTGATCGTCGAGAGTTTTTACATTTTGAATAGATTTTTCTCCTATAAATTGTTCTCGGTCAGCGACCCTTTTCGGTCTACTCTTTTTGGTTTCCAGCTGTCTTTAACGTGCGCAGAGCGTGTTTTTTTGGGGACGTTAAACGAGAGGACCAGGCCATAACCAACGATAGTTATGCTGTGGCTAGACATAAAATCTCACTACCCAGAGATCAGGGTAGAACCCGCGGATTCGATGTCTGAACAGTTTCCACCGTCTGTGGTAGTGTTGAACCCGGAACCTTCTTGTCCAACACGTTGGCAACGTCTTCTTGAGGAGAATTTTCTTGAGGAGAAACAGTCGAAAAGATAAAAATTCTGCTTCGCGCGGCATATTTTATGTTGCTTCTTGTGGATTATTCATTTTCTTTTCATAGGTGCTAAAGTTCATAGTCTAAGTATTTACAACAATTTTCCTCTTTGTACTTTAAAGTCGTTACACATACACGTTAAGTTATATAGCAGAATACTTATACTAAGTTATACTATAATAATAACTGCAGTACAGTTGAGTACAGGCTGAGTGAGTCTATCGCTCTATTATATTATTATCATTCAAATGATGTTCTCTCTCTCTCTCTCCCTCTCTCTCTCTCTCTCTCTCTCTCTCTCTCTCGCTGCGATCAGGACTCAATCAGAGTAGGATTCCAGACTCTCACATGAAGTCAGCTGTCAGGTTAAGTGTGTTGATCGCCCCCACAGACAGAACATCACAATTAGAGTCTGCCAGATCCACTCTGATTGAACACCCATTAAAACGTTGCACTGTGTTCTGCGCCAGTGGCCCAGTGACATTTCAGCCAGAATTTTATTCTGGTTTGCTTTCCTTAGCCTTTGATTGTCCCAATCTTACTGCAAGGCAGCAGATTGTCTTTTCTGTAGGGGGATTCTGCCCTTAGATGGTCGGCCCTCCCAGGTTTACGAGCACCATCTGCCCGAGTCACTAGAGGTGACTAACACAGACATGCACACACAAAGATATGAGATGTGACTAACACAGACATGCACACAGCGATACGAGACATGACTAACACTGACACACATCAAGATATGAGATATGACTAACACAGACATACACGCAAAGATATGACACATGACTAACATAGACATGCACACAAAGATATGAGATATGACTAACATAGATATGCACACACAAAGATATGACACATGCCTAACATAGACATGCACACAAAGATATGAGATATGACTGACATAGATATGCACACACAAAGATATGATACATGACTAACATAGACATGCACACAAAGATATGAGATGTGACAAACACAGACTTGCACACACAAAGATATGAGATATGACTAACATAAACATGCACACAAAGATATGAGATATGACTAACATAGACATGCACACACAAAGATATGACACATGACTAACATAGACATGCACACAAAGATATGAGATATGACTGACATAGACATGCACACACTAAGATATGACACATGCCTAACATAGACATGCACACAAAGATATGAGATATGACTAACATAAACATGCACACAAAAATATATGAGATATCACTAACCCAGACATGCACACACAAAGATATGACACATGACTACCACAGTTACACACTAAGATATGAGATATGACTAAACACAGACACACATAAAGATATGAGACATGATTAACACGGACACACTAAGATATGAGATAAGACTAACATGACACACACAAGCTAAGATATGAGCCATGGCTAGCACAGAAACACACTAAGATATGAGTCATGGCTAGTTCAGAAACACATTAAGATATGAGCAATGGCTTCACGGAAACACACCAAGA
The DNA here is from genome assembly GCA_032433765.1 of Megaustenia siamemsis. Classification (NCBI taxonomy): domain Eukaryota; kingdom Metazoa; phylum Mollusca; class Gastropoda; order Stylommatophora; family Ariophantidae; genus Megaustenia; species Megaustenia siamemsis. The sequence goes on along the minus strand of JAVIAB010000073.1, from coordinate 18,730,778 downwards.
TATGAACCATGGCCAGAACAGACACACACTAAGATATGAACCCTGGCCAGCACAGACACCCACCAAGATATGAGCCATGGCTAGCACGGATATACACTAAGATATGAACCATGGCCAGCACAGACACACACCAAGATATGAATTATGGTCAGCCCAGACACACACTAAGATATGAGCCATGGCCAGCACATACACCCACCAAGATATGAATTATGGCCACCCCAGACACACACTAAAATATGAGCAATGGCTATCGCAGACACCCACTAAGATATGAGCTACGACTAGCACGGATATACACTGAGAATTGAGCCATGGCTCAATTCAAGAGAAGCAGAAGAGGAGGTAGAAGAGCAGCGATCGCGAAAGGTATCCATATGCTTGGGTTTATTGTAGTCGGCAGACTTTTTAACGTGGAAATCATCGACAGGCGAGACGCAGGCTCCGGTTAACTGTTCACAGGTTCCGTTCAAACAGTTGTCCGGAGATTTGAGAGTGCAGTCTGACCCATAGAACGTTCCCTTGCATGTACAGTTCCCGGTTAACTGTTCACAGGTTCCGTTCAAACAGTTGTCCGGAGATTTGAGAGTGCAGTCTGACCCGTAGAACGTTCCTTGCGTGTACAGTTCCCGGTTAACTGTTCACAGGTTCCGTTCAAACAGTTGTCCGGAGATTTGAGAGTGCAGTCTGACCCGTAGAACGTTCCTTGCATGTACAGTTCCCGGTTGACTGTTCACAGGTGTCGTTGAAACAGTTGTTCGGATATTTGAGAGTGCAGTCTGACCCGTAGGACGTTTCCTTGCACGTACAGTCTGCACTTTCCGGGTCACATATGATGTCACAACCATCAGAACACGTCTGTTCGCACTGTAGCCCAAAATTACCACCGGGACAAGTGTCATTACAGGTATAGCCAGGATGTTTATATTGTAGGCATTTTCCTGATTTTTTCTCACATAAAGGACAGACACTGAGACGAGATGCTGTGTGAGAATTATTCTCACCACAGTTGTGTACACACAGTATTACTGTAACACACATAACTTAAAAATTACAATATTGTGTGTCATATTTTAAACTAAATTTAGTAAAAAAAATATATAAGTAACTATATTACATTACTACATCTACTACATGGATCTACTGAATTTCAGATCTACTCAAGTCTACCTAATGAACAGGCAGAACTACTAAGCTTAATTAAACTAAAGTCAGAGTATAGAGTAAAACTTAACTTCTACTTTATTTATAATATAAAAAGATGCCCTATTTATAATAAAACAACTAGCGGAGAAAACAATAGAGCATAATAAAACACTACATACAGCTTTTATTGACCAAGAAAAGGCGTTCGATAGGGTGGACAGGGAACAACTGTGGTCCGTATTGCCCTTGTACGGAATGATTCACCACCTAGTATAGATATGCAAAAGTCTCTATGAAAATAGTCGCACTACAGTAAGATCTTCAGCAGGCTACTCTAAACATTTCACCATTAACTCCGGAGTAAGACAAGGCTGCGTGCTTTTCCCTTTACTTTTCATCACATATATGGACAATATATGCAAATTAGCATGTCAAATCAAAGGAAGTATACCAACAAGGATGATAACAAGCGATAACACAAAAGAGAACGAAATATACGTACGGGAAAACAGCAGAAGAGAGGAAGAAATAAATGAAATACTATTTGCAGACGACCAAGTACTGATATATGAAACAACTGAGGACCTGCAAGAACATATCAACAGGCTAAACAACACTTGTAAATAATACAACATGAAGATCAACATAAACAAAACCGAAGTAATGGCAATAGCGAGAAAGAAAGAAAAACTAAACATCATAATAGATAATACAACTCTGAAGCAAGTAGACAATTTTAAATATCTGGGTAGCACGTTAACACAAGACAATAACCAAGAGACAGAGATAGATATAAGGTGTAACAAAGCATGCCAAGTTATAGGCCAAGTATCAACACTATTGAAAAACAAAGCAATAACTACGGAAGCAAAAAGGGCAATATACAAATCAATTTTTCTACTAACACTGTGCAATCAGTGCCAGAATTTGACGCTGGACTCTAGAACAATAAGAAAGATAACCACCACCGAAATGAAATGTGTCAGAAGAATGACAGGAAACAGCTTAAGGGACAGAGTAAGAAATACCGACCGGAGGAAGAAACTCGAAATTGAAGCAGCCATCGAATATATAAAGAAACACCAGATAAATTGGTTCGGCCACATAACAAGACAAAAAGAACTAACAATGACTCAAAAAGCCATAAACAAACGCTACGAAAACGCCAGATTAAGAGGAAGACCGAGAAAGAGATGGATAAGGGGAATACTAGAGTCACTAGGAGGGATAACACCAGAAGAGGCCAACAGAAGCAGAAGAGCAAAGAATCGCAGATTATATCTCCCCTTGACGCCAACGGCAATGGAGGAAGGATTGAAGAAGAAGAAGAAGATGCTAAAACAAAACTACCACGATTATGTTTTGATGAGAATAGAATGTGATACGAGGAGTGTCCCACAAAAGCTTCTTAGTATAAAAAAAAAAAAAAAACTAAAAGATCTGAATAACCACTTCAGGACGCCACTTCTGAAGAATCTATTAATGTATGAATGTTCTTGTATTACTTTTTCAAACACTAGTCCACTTCATTGAGCTCATCATTATCGCGTGCCTTCTCCGCAACGAAGGTTGGCTACCATGGATCGCCATTCCACTCTAATTCTTGCTTTGATGGTGCAGGCTGACATAGATTGACTTGTCCATCTTTTGATGTTACTCGTCCATGTTAGTCTTGGTCTGCCTCTGCCTCTTTTACCTTGTATTTTTCCTTCCAATATTACTTTTAGTAGGCTGTTGTGTCTTTTAACATGCCCCAAAAATTTCATTTGTCTTGTCTTGATTGTATTTAGTAGTTCTCTTTCTATTTTCAGTTGTTTTAAAACTTCATCGTTTGCTATCTTTTGTTTCCATCCAATTCTACCTATTCTTCTATAAATCCACATTTCAAAGGCTTCAATTTTCTGTTCTGTTTTCTTGTCTAATGTCCATGTGTCTGCACCATACAGGAATATTGAGAAGACGTAACATTTTGCCATTCTTAGTTTCAGCCCTGCTGATATCTTCATTGAGCTATCAAGATTTATTTGGAACCCCACAGTACAGATAGACCTATATCAGATCTATTAGCACATTCACAATGACATTTTTTCCAATAGATCCTCCCGCCGACTATTCTATCGAGGGATTGTGGGAAGGTAAACATGAACGTTTGATCGTTTTGCACGTAAATAAAATATCGTGTTATAATGTGGGATCCGTGAACTGATTTTATTTGATCTCACGTTTTTGCTTCTTTGTTTGACCTGTCCACTCATAATACAGATACAAAAATGAGTGCTCTGGAGCTAAGAAATCAAGGTAACAAGTTGTTCGCAGCTCGGAAATATGACGATGCTATCGCCTGCTATACCAAAGCTATAGTAAGTTGCCAGTGCGTTGAAAAATTAAAAAAAAAAGTTGACTCTTGGGCTGCTGAAGTTCATGATAGTCTAAGTATTTGCAACAATTTTACTCTTTGTACTTTAAAGTCGTTACACATACACGTTAAGTTATATAGCAGAATACTTAAACTAAGTTATACTATAATAATAACTACAGCACAGTTGGGTACAGTTGAGTGTACACACTAACACTAGTACTTAACTAGTACAGTGGACTTGAGTAGACACAGTAGTACACTGTAGTACAGTCTGAATGATAGAATGAGTCTATCGTTCTCCAGGTATATTATTATCATTCAAATGATGCTGTGTGAGAATTATTCTCACCACAGTTGTGTACACACTGTATTACTGTAACACACAAAACTTAAAAATTACAATAATAATGTGTGTCATATTTTAAACTAAATTTAGTAAAAAAAAAAATATAAGTAACTACATTACATTACTACATGGATCTACTGAATTTCAAATTTCAAATCTACTCAAGAAGTCTAGGGAGCCGCGATAGCTCAGTGGTTAGTGAACTGAACTACAAAGGACAAGGGGTAGGGTTCGATCCCAACCGACGGCGTCCGGGTTCACCCAGCCTTAAATGGGTACCGATTTTTTTTCTGGGAAAGTAAAGCAGCACGGGCGTAATACCGACCACATTATCCCAAAAATCATGTGCTGAAGGTCTGTAAAATATAGGGTCACTAACACCATATTTCCCTATATGCCACTTGGCTTGAGGGGGGTACTTTACTTTACTTTACTCAAGAAGTCTACCTACTGAACAGGCAGAACTACTAAGCTTAACTAAACTAAAGTCAGAGTAAAGAGTAAAACTTAACTACTACTTTATTTATAATATAAAAAGTTTATTTTAAATTAATTTGTATGTATAGTATAGTATATAGTATAATTTAAACTTCATGTACACCACACAGACTGAGACTCCACATTTATTCTCTTTTTCTATGAATCTGCCTGCTTCTTGCATGAGTTGGAGCAGTGTGTCTCCAAAGATTGCTGTCTGCAACTATGTTTTCCAGGCTGCAGGCTTTATTTTCAGAGCCTTCATGTCTCATTACATGTCTGTATGGACCTGCTATACTGTACTGTACTGAGTACAATATACAATAATTCACACAAACAACAGTACTTAGTAGTGGAATGCAAAAGTAAAGTTAGATACTTTGATATAAATACTCAACAATAGTTTTAATTGTTTAACACACACACACACACACACACACAAAATATATATATATATATATATATGTAGTACTTGTAAGTCCAAATTCAACTATGCCTCATTCATGTCTGTACATTAATTGTTATCTTTAAAGTGAATTTATTAAATTTACATTGTTATTGTTTTCACTGTATGATAGGGTGTTGCTAATGTGCTTTCTTCTAAAAGAAAACCATCTAGGTCAACATCAACTGTAGGATTTATCATCATTATGGAGAATTATGACATTGAATAAACGATACAATGACTAATATTAGTTTAATGGGACATCGTGTCTCATCATGCATTTTAAAATTTAACATTGCCTGTCAAGATCATGATCAAATTTCACGGACTTATGAAAAAAAATTTAGAAGAAAAAAGATGCAGGAAGAAAGAGGTTAAACATTTCAACATAAATTTGCCTTGTTCATTTCACAGTCTTAGTTGCCATTCAAATATCTGCAAGATCAGTTATGAGGGACGGTGCTTAACAAAACAGCATCATGTAATTATTAATTTAGACCAGCATCTGACTGTTTCCAGCCATCTATGAAGATGCAAAAGGCTTTATATATAATCACTAAATGGCTACCCTGTACTTGAGATTTGCTGTTTTAAATGGGAGTAGCAGTGGATCTGTTCTTTGTCTTTGTCATTCAAGATTGGGTTTATAGTCAATTTGATCCAGTAGTGTTGTAAATAAGATTTAACATTGTATTTTTAATTAGTTTACTTTTCAATTCAGATCAAGAATCCTAATACAGCCCTATTTTTTACTAATCGAGCATTATGCCATCTGAAACTGAGGCAGTGGGATAAAGCTGTCCAAGATTGTCAAAGGGCACTTGAAATTGACCGGTCTTGGGTTAAAGGTCATTTCTTTATGGGACAGTCATTTTTTGAGCAAGGTCTATGTGATGAAGCTATTGCATCACTTAAACGTGGTAAGTATATAATGTTTTAATAATTATTCTCCTTTTTCTTCAGGGATCCATCATCATTCATTTAGTGGTCAACACTTCTTATGGTGTCTTATAGGAAAACATCACATTTGTTCTGCTCTGTTCGGTCAGTAGCCATCCTTTTCAAAGGGTATATATGTCCTGCCCTGTATTTTTCATTATTGTGTTTACTGTTCTCTGCCAGGTTATATATAAAATATAGTCAGTTCATATTTTGTATAGTTTAAGAAACAATGTTAACCTCAGATGGTAGATGTACAACAGAGGTGTGGTGCAGAATGGCTCAGGCTTTCCAAAAAATTAGGGAGATACTGTGCAATCCATTTTTGACAATAGAAACAAGAAAAATAGTTCTTAAATGTTATGTAGAACCAGTCTTGACATATGGATGTGAATCATGGACAATAGGATAACAAACAAGAAAATCACTGGAGGTTGTAGAAATGTGGTTTTACAGAAGAATGTTGAGAATACCCTGGACAGCTAGGAAGAGTAATGAAAACATTCTGAAAGAGGCCAAAGCAAAAAGAGAGCTAATTTATAATTTTAGGAAGAAACAATCATCATTTTTTTTGGTCATGCAAGAGCAGGGAACAGCTGGAATATATTGTGACAACTGGGAAAGTTGAGAGATGAAGATATAGAGGGAAGCAAAGAGAAAAGATACCAGACAGCTTAAGAGAATGGCTTGACAGAAGGTCAATAACAGAAATGATAAATGACTGTCGAGATTGAATGTTGTGGAGAAACGTGATCACCTATGCCAGCAGGCATGGTACTTAATGATGATGATGATGATAGTTTAAGACTGGAGATGTAGTTATTGTGAAATATAACCTTAATACTTTCTCAGTTTATGAATCTGGTGAAAACTGTTTTTGTTTGAAAATGTAGCCAAGAATACAGTAAAAGTTAAACTGGGTAAAAAATATATGTACAAGACAAATATAACATCACAATTCCAGAACAGGTACAATAGAGAAGATACAAAGCATTGATGAACAGTGGGAAATGCTAAAAGAATCAATACAGTAAACATCAAAAGAGTTCGTACCACCTGTGATGAACATTTCAGGAAAGAAATTGGATGAAAGATGACATTTTACGGCTAAAGGATTTTATTATAATTAAATTAGTTAATAAGTCTGTTTTTGATTCCTGCGTAGAGCTTTTGTTTGGCGTCTCCCACCATGACATGATATTCGTGGAAACTGTTCATAGCTGCAGATTCAGGGCAATTTTTTGAGTCATTTTTTGCATCCAGTGTCCTGAGGGCATTCAGAATGTTAGTGCAGTGGTTAGAGTCTCTGGGGAGGTCTATTCTAAAAAAAAATGTATGTTTTATTTTCGTGCCAGGGCCCACAAGTGTGAGAGGTATTGAACTTGTTGACAGGCTTGCCAGTTTGGCTGATGTTGAGTGTGGAAGGGCAATGGATCACTCTGACATTCATTTATGTCATTTATGCACGTGATCTGTATCATTTAGGGCTTCTCAATTTTCACGTAGAAAATCTCTAGTACCAATGACGCAAGGCTGGGGAAGCCCAAAATCTTTAGAATGATGAATGTCATATGATGTTCTCTCTGTCTTATAATGTTTCAATATGTGTGGATATGATGATGTAAAAAGTAAAAAACCCCGTCACGCCAAATGGCGTATAGGGAATATGGTGTTAGTGACCATAAATTTTACACACCTTCAGCACATGATTTTTGGGGTAATGTGTTCGGTATTACGCCTGTGCCGCTTTACTTTCCCAGAAAAAAATCTGTTACCCATTTAAGGCTGGGTGAACCCGGAAGCCGTCGGTTGGGATCGAACCCTACCTCTTGTCCTTTGTAGTCCAGTTCACTAACCACTCAGCTATCGCGGCTCCCATATGACGATGTAGTTTCATATTATTAGTGCTCCTTATGTCTTATAATGTTTCAATTCATGTAGATAGAATGTAGTTTCATATTATTAGTACTCTCTATGTCTTATAATGTTTCAGCACATGAGTTAGCCAAAGAGCAGAAGTTGAATTTTGGAGATGACATAACAAGTGCTCTGAGAGTGGCTAAAAGGAGACGATGGAACCTGATTGAGGAGAAGAGGATTCAACAAGAGATTGAGCTGCAATCATACCTAAACAGATTAATTAAGGAGGATAGAGACAGGTCAGTTGAAAATAGGTAAAAAAAATTGGGTGAAAGAGTTGAGAATAAATTTTTAAAATGTGGGGAATAGAGATAAGAATAAATACAAAATGTGGATAATAGAGATGAAAGAAATGACAAATTTAGATAATGAAGTAAAAGATAAGTAAATAAATATGGACATTGGAGTTAAGAATAAATAGAAAAATGTGGGGAATGGAGTTAGGAATAAACAAAAAATGTAGACAATAGAGTTAAGAAATAAAAAAAAATATAAACAGTAGAGTTGAGAATAAATGTTACAATTTAAAGAATAGAGTTGAAAATAAATCATATATGTGAAGAATTGGATTGAAAATAAATAAAAAAAATGCAGAGACTAGATTTAAGAATAAATACAATGTATAATACAGTTTTTCATTGTAGGAATACAGGACAGAAAAAACTGACAGCATTAGTTGTATTTTTAATAGACTGTTTTAACTTTAATTTGTGTTAGTATCTTCAAGTGTCCAGCATGCTCATTTTGAAGCAATGAGCGTCTCATGTGCCCCGTCTGAAACAATCAGTGTTCTTTAAGCTTCTCTGAAACATATAGTATTCTATATGTCCCCTCTGAAGAAAACAGGTGTTTTTGTATGTGCTCCTATGATAAGGTGACCATATTTTTGAAATCCCATTCCGGGACGGAATAATTTTACTTCAATTTTCACCAATAAAATTACATTTATTCTTGCTGTCATTTTCAAGTGAATAATACATACATTTTAAAACATCTAATAATATAGACCTACAATACGCTATCAGGATAATCAGGAGATAAAAAAAAAAACAGTGATACTCACTTAAATTGAAGGTGAAACAGAGATGCTGTACTTTTCAGATGAGTGAATTTTCTGTAAAATGTCCTTCTTTGTATGCAGCATCTTATAAAATTCGACACATGTTCCCTCATAGTTCACTTTGGTGATCAACATGGCTTTTAAAGTTTCAACATCTAGTTGTGTTTTATCATTTGTCCACAAACTGTTCATCAGAGAAAACACTCGTTCTGTTGCAGCATTTGTTCCAGGTAGACACAAAAAGAACTCTGCCAACTTCAGAATATGTGAAACAGGCACATGATTGTTTCTGAAGTGGGAAGCTAGTTCAACCCAACGCTGCCCTGGTAATGTTTTATTAAGACTCCACTCACTAATTTTTTGTGAAGTAACGAACTGTTTCATGTAGACATATTCGTCATACATTTCATTTTCTGGAAAGTCGACTGAAGGCACTGTTTGACTCACTAATGATGAAGACTTCTCAATATCTTCCCAATTTGGTGTTCTGTTCAGCATTACCCAGCTGTAAGACTCTAGGTTTTGAAAATTATTTGCAGCCCATTTCTTCAAATAACTTAAAGCTGTTTCATAAAATGAAGAAACACTGGCGTTAAACTTTTTCACATCATCACGTGGAAATCCTTCCATTTCCAGCTTTTTAAGGATTATCTGAACTCTTGATGGCAAGAAGCTGTCTTCCAGCTTGGACTCCAAGATAGCTTTCAACCTATTGATGTTGTCTTCTTCTTCTTCTTCTTTCCTTCCTCATCTGCCTTTCAGCGTCGAGGGGAGATATAATTTGTGGTCTTTTGCTCTTCTGTTCGCCTCTGCTGCTGTTATGTTTCCCAGTGCTTCTAATATTCCATCGATCCATCTTTTTTGTGGTCGACCCTTGGGTCTGTTGTTCTCACAACGTTTGTTGAAGGCTCGTTGTGTTGTGTTTTGTTCTTTCCTCCTTGTCACGTGGCCGAACCATTTTATCTGTTGTTTCCTTATATATTCTATGGCTGGGGCTATTCCTAGCTTTTTTCTCAGTTCTTCATTTCTGATCTTATCTCTCAGACTGTTTCCTGTCATTCGTCTAACACATTTCATCTCTGTAGAGGTTATTTCTCTTATTGTTCTTGCATCTAGAGTCCAGGTCTGGCATTGGTAGCACAACGTTGGAATGAAGATTGTATTGTATAGTGCCCGTTTTGCCTCCAGAGTTATTTCCTTGTTGGACAATAGTGGTGATAACTGTCCGATGATTTGACAAGCTTTGTTGCATCTTGATTCTATCTCTGCTGTTTGGGAATTGTCGTTTGTCATTAGACTTCCTAGGTATTTGAATTCCTCTACTTGTTTTAGTTGTCTGCCTTCTATAGTTATGTTGATGTTCTGTTTATTTTTGGCGACATTCATGACTTCTGTTTTGTTGATGTTGATTTTCATGTTGTATTTTGTTCCTAAGATGTAGATTGATGTTGTCAATGACTTCAAATACAGTGACCATCTGTTCCTCTACTTTCTGCACTGCTTCGTGGAAAGAGGATCCCTGACTGTGAACCAAAATAAGCCATGCCTCAGACAGTGGGTTTTCAAAGAATTCCTGTATAAAAACTGGGCATCTGTCTTGAGATTGAAAATATGATTTTAGAGGCAGGAACATGTAAAGAACCCTTTCAACAGCAGGCAAGAGCGCAAGTCACCTAGTTTGTGCATAACCTAAAATCATCTGGAAGTCTGTGTCGACAAACTGACAAAACTCATTGAGACTTTCAACTCTAACTGTGTATGATTTGAAGTACAGATAAATTTTTGCAATAGTCATTTCAACATCAACAGGCAATACGTCTGCAGCTGCTCGAACAGTGTTGTGGAAAATATGGCAAGCACACCCAACACCTATCAAACTATGTCCAAGGTTTTCTTTCAGTTTTGTGAAAACATTGTTCTGTCCTTTTCTTTCAGCGCCCCCAAAATTAGAATTTGTGTTGTCTGCACATAATCCAACTACTTTCAGTTCTAAACCATTTTCAGTTACTTACTATATCAGATGTTTCACCCGGCAATGACTTCAACTCTAATATTTTAACTTTCAGTCCCTTATTGCGATCAAAGTATCTGACAAGCAAAGGAAAAATCTTGATTTCTTTGTGGTTGGAGGCATCTGTCAGTATGGAGATAAATGTTACGTTTTCTAGGTCACATCTCAACTCGTTTAGAGCATGGGGTGTGAACACATTCCGAATAATAGCTTCTGTTTTCGTACGTGCACAAGCAAATTTTGGTTCTAAAGTTACCTGAAGCAATTTTGATGTGCAGTCCATAGATCTAAACGTGTGATTGTGCATCACTGTATGATATGCAAAGGCACCTTCTGTAGCAGCTAACTGTTCTTCTTTGTCACCAACCTGTTCAGCTCGAAAAAAATGTGTCAACGACGAGCTTGATGCAGCAGTAGCGACGGCTCTCTTATGTTTATCACTATTTATGTGGCTCTTAATATCACCACGTCCACTATGGTTAATAGTAAACCCGGATGAACATATATTACATCTTACAGTGAAGTCTGATGACGATGTAGATTTTTTTATAAAAGGGTATTCCTTTTGTAAATCTTGATTAAAACTACAATTACGCTTCGGTGCCATTTTTTGCGAAAGTGAAAGTGAAAGTTAGTAACACAACGAATATATACGAGATTTAAAACTAGGAGCGCATTCTACTGTTTTGATATTAAACAAAATTGTCTACATAGCAACGGAATAATATTTTTTTTAATTGAAGAAATGTACGCCGTATACCAAAATGGCAAAATTGGTAAACGTTTGTGTCCCAAATTATTTTTTATCAAATCCGGGACAAAAGCTAAAAAATATGCCAAAATCGGGACAAAACCGGTACGGCAGCTAATCCGGGACAAAGGTTAAAAAATAATTCCGGGACTGTCCCAGACAATCCGGGACGAATGGTCACCTTACCTATGAAGCAGTCTTCATTGCTGTTTTTCATTATTCAAGGTATCTTGAGAATTTTTCTGTAGCATTTTGTTTCGAATGAATTAAGTTCTATGTGCCTCCGTCTGAAGTAGTGAATGTCTTTTTATGTCTCCTCCTGATGCAGTGAATGTTTTGTATGTCCATTCTTAAGCAGTAAGTGTTTTATATGTACATTGTAAAGCAATGAGTGCTTTTGAAGAAATGCCTATTTTATATAACCTCATGAAACAGTGATCTGTATTTCACTTTCTCAAAATGTCACTCTTGTGTCCATTGACTCAACTGTTGAACCTTTAAGATAGTTGATATTAACTTTTGAAAGAATATTATATTTATATTAACTCTGAATTCCCACTATTTGTTCAAGATTGCAAAGAAAATAAATGAATGCCATCAGGTTGTTCCACATATGTCTGATTTGTCACTATGTTTTTCTCTGGTACTAAACAAAAAATGATAAATGAGAAGTAAAATTATAATCAGGCATGCAATAAGCATTTCTGCTCCAGCAACAAGATATATTGTCTTCCTGCAAGTCTTTATATGATTGATAACAGATACAGATAGTTCCCAACCAGTAGATTTCATTCATTCATTGCATGTTTGGATGTGTTTATGAAAGTATGTGTGTACGTACATGTGTGAGCATGTATATACCTTATTTAGAAAACTTGAGGGGACTTCTGGTTTCAAGATGAAGTGGTCATGTTTGCGTCAATGTTCACTGTTACTTTTTTTGCCGGAAAGATGGTTAATTCTATCTTTCTAATGGAGATAAGTGTATAGATAGGAAGTTCCACTTTTGGGATCTTCATTGGTGAAGCAGATTACATGCATGTGATCTGAAATCCTCTACAGTGTGTGCAAAGTGTGTTCTGTGTTGATTGCAATATACATCATCATTGGAATATCGGTCAATATGGTCGTTAGGCGGCAAGAACCATTGAGGCATAGGCTGAAAAGTGTTCCTTGGTGCAGCTTCCTCATATTCCAAGTCTGGAGCTACTGAGTTTAGTGCTCTGTACACACCTTAAGCTGTGTTTCATCTTGATTATGTTTTGATATTTCGATTGCTGACGATGAATGATGATATTGTATGAAGAAGGACAATTCAGTTGTGTCCACTTTCTGTGTCGCTTGGCTTTATGTCTTTTGGCATGTGCTGTAGTTGCAATGATGGGGACTGCAACTGCCTTTCTTTGTTTGGATCCTTCAGTAAAATGAAATATTAATTTGGATGATTCCACTGGCATGGGTGGTTGAACAATTATGGATTTTAATTCGTTTGCAGTGATACAAGGGCCTTTGACTAACCATAACCATACCTTATCTAATTAACTATTATATTATATTTTATTGAATTATGCATAACATATTATATTGAGTTATTATATTTGATAACCTTTGTGAATATATAAAACACATAATATGATTTCTTTATTTTATTTTCAAATGAAACATGGTATTCTTCCTTTTTAACATTGGGTGTGTTGTTGTAGATGCTTCTACATAACACAGAGAGCAGTTTGACTTTTCAGTTTTATATGCATTTTGAAAATGTGTATTACTGACTTATTTTTTCCATCCAATTTATTTTCATTAATTTATGTAAAAATGAATTTTGTAAATATATTCTTCATTCGTTTTCCCCCCTCCTTTATTACCATTTATGTTGTTTGTTTTTAGCTCAGTGTTTATTTTTTAGTTACAAAGAAATTAGGTCACACTATTAAGTAAACACTCAAATGATTTTATAATAATTTAAAAAAAACATTAGCACTTACAAAAAAATCCATTCCCCTATTCAAAGATATAAAATAAGCCTCGGTTCAAACCAAAGATTGACTTCTGTGGTTGTCCACAAATAAGAACTTGAAATATCCCAAAATACTTGAAAAAAACCAAAGGCCTTCTAAGAGTTAAGAAATCTCTTTAAGGTGATCAAAAGAATTAATGTAAGAAGAGAAACAGAACATTTAAAAAATGATCCGACTTGGACAAAAAAAGTGATAACATTATACATAGGATAGCAGCAACATTAGAAGTCAAGTGTGCATTTACCAACAGACTTTATTATTTCACTATTACAAGACATCAGTCACAATAGCTCAGTGGTTAGTGAACTGGACTACAAAGGACAAGAGGTAGGGTTCGATCCCAACCGTCTTCCGGTTCACCCAGCCTTTAATGGGTACCGGATTTTTTTCTGGGAAAGTAAAGCGGCACGGGTGTAATACCGACCACATTACCCTAAAAATCATGTGCTGAAGGTGTGTAAAATTTATGGTCACTAACACCATATTCCCTATACACCACTTGGCGTGATGGGGGTACTTTACTTTTTTTTACTTTTATTACAAGACTTTCATATTTCATTGTTATAAATTTATTTGTTTACTATACACTACATGTTTATTATCTCATTAATATCAAATTTGTTATCTCATTGTAGCAATGCTCTTTTACTTGCTTCATAATTCCTTGTTCTGGATCTGTCCTCAGACAAATTGAGGCAATAAAGAGTAACTCAGGCATGATCAGTTGTGAGGATATAGAGGGAATTATTGATAATACGGTAAGTGAAGAAATGTAAAGGCTACTTATCATGTTTTGTGGCTGTATAGGTAGTATGATATTAGGGCCTGTAAACTTTAGTGATCATCAGCAAATATAATTTTACTATTTACATCTCGAGCGCTTCCTTATTTTTCTATTTTATACATCTTGACGGTCATTCTACCTCCCCTTATGTAGCCTCCTTTCTTATTTCATCATCTTACTTTCCTCTTTTCTGTCCACCTCTCCATTCACTTGATCGTTCAACACGTAGTTATAGATAATTGTGCTTCACCGTTTGCTGTCGTTGTCCCTGTATTCTGAAGAAGGCCACAGGCCTAAACGTCAGTACTGTGTTGTGTTCCTTCCTTGTAAAGCTGTCACCATACCTTGGAGTGTTTATCACAGCCCACTACTGGCCCATTGAATATTAGTGCAACATAGGTATGAAAGTGCAGTCTTGTCAAGATCTGGTATAGTGCAGCATGTTAGTTCAGGCATGGAAAAAAATGTTGATGGTGGTTGTTGATATCAAGAGTGTTGTGTAGCATACATTCTTGCTGGTAGGGCAAACAGTTCAAATTAGTACTGTCTTGAAGTGCTAAGGTGTTTCAGGGTAAACATCAATGACAGTTTTAGTGAATCTCTAAGTTTGTCCACCATAACAATGTGCTAGTATCACACAATAACAACTGCTGCTGCTACTACTTACTGCTACTATTACTACTTTGCTACTATTACTATCACTACTACTGCTACAGTTAGTATAACATGCTGGCTTGGCGATTCAGTGGAACTTATTAAAACGTAGGTTGGCATTCTCCAGTCATGCCAGTTGATAAAGGAATGGGTACCTCAGTCCCTTACAACATATGACTTATGCCACAGGATGTTGCTACTGTAAATATACTATTTCTTGCCAAATCCTGTAGTCACCCTGGAAGTCTTTGAGATACCAACACAATGAGTTGTTCATGAACTTTTTCCTCCTTGCATAGTATGCCATTTTTTGATTTCTTCTTCTATCTTTCAACACTCTTTGGAGCAAAGGTTTTCAACAAACACTTTCCTAGCCATTCAGTTTCTTGCCATTCTTTTAAAATCATTCCATGTCTTCCCCATCCTTTTCGTCTCTGCTTCCACCTGTCTTCTACAAGAATATTTTTGCCTTCATCTTTGCCTTTTCCCTTGGGGATTCCAAAAAAAGTCACTGTTGGGCTCTCATTTGGCTTCTGCAGTGTGTGTCTTATCCAGCGCCATCATCATTTTATACATACATTCCAGGTGCCAATTTTGGAGAATTTCCTGGTAGACAAAAAATGCAGTGTTCTTATTGGTGTTTCTTAAACCCTAGATTACTTTACCGTAGTAAATAATAGCACATCAAAACACAAATTCTTCAAAATTTGACATTTGCAGTGTTCGAACATTACCCCCTCCATGTACCTTCCTAATTGCCACTTCCGGTGACCCCTCAGTGTTTGATTTGTTTCCATTGTTGTTGGCGCATCTCCCCCTTCCTGATTTCATGAGATATATATAATACATTATATACTATATATATTGTATTTATATGGTGAACTATATATATATATATATATATATATATATATATATATATATATATATATATATATATATATATATATATATATATATATATATGGCCTTTGGCATCTTGACAGATGGTTTATAGCAAGCAATCATGATAAGTCAGTAGTTTGGTAAAGTATTGGTGTCTCATACAGCGTGCTGCTTTACTGAACATCTTTTCTCGTGGCTGAATTTGCCAATCCTGGACAGACAGATCCATCCACAGAATGAGCAAGGTGTACCCACGGTACCTGGCCTTGTCTCCTTTCTCTTGCGCCTTTTGTCTTCTGAATTTGACATCAGCACTGTCTCGAAAGTTGCTGTCACAATTGTTATGTTTGCTATCCAAACTGGTGAACTAACACACGGAAAAAGACAAAAACAGACCTAAAATATGGTATAGAGATATCTGTAAATCATCTCTGAATGACTTCTCTATCTGTGAAAATGACTGGGAACATCTGGCAAGTGATCGCACATCATGGAGAGCATGTATAAGGAATGGTATAACATCATTTGAGACTGTGCTAAGGCA
Organism: Megaustenia siamemsis; assembly: GCA_032433765.1. Lineage (NCBI taxonomy): Eukaryota > Metazoa > Mollusca > Gastropoda > Stylommatophora > Ariophantidae > Megaustenia > Megaustenia siamemsis. The sequence goes on along the minus strand of JAVIAB010000073.1, from coordinate 18,714,436 downwards.
AAACGTAGAAGAGAAAAGACTCATGAAAAAGGATGGAAAACCCTGTGGATCAGTGACTTATTCATTCTGTGGCCGTGTGTGTTTGTCAAACATTAGTAGAATTTGCCATGAGAGAAGCTGTTTGACAAAAACAAAACCTACACACACACAAAAATACACTAAAGCCTCCACTAGACCGTCTGACAAGACGAAAAGGGACATATACATATATAAATATATAATGCAGAAAACAAATTTGCACATTTACATTTTCAAGAAATTGGTTGATTTTCCTTGTTTTTTTGCTGTGACCAGAAATTTTCCTCAGTCATTGGTCAACATCAAACAGCCCTTTGATTTGGGAAATGCAGATAATGAGGTAGCTGAACATACTGACGGGCTTCTGTGTCCGTGACGATAGACATTGTAACATGTCTGACCTTCAGGTGAAATTCAGGTCATTAATCAACCTGGGACAGGAAATCCATGTTCCCCATGTTTGTCCTAGTGTAAACACACATGTGTGTATCGAAAAGTTAAAAGAAAACACTAATTTAAAAGCTCCTAATGTTAGAATTAAGAGGTAGTAATTTTTACTACGGTATCTTAAACATGTCAGTCATAGATTGACATTGTAATTTAGGGTTAAATCATCCTCTTTTATTTAGGTAGAATGTTTCCCATTTGAGGGTTTGCTTTTCAATTCTTTTATTATCTCTTCTCATCACATGGTCAATAAATGATCATATTCTTTTCCTGATTATAGATGATTTTGTTGGATGCTTGATCGTTTCTCTTCTGCCCTAGTCTTAAATGTACTGCAGAATATATAAAGTATTTTCTTAAGATGTTTGTTTTCAAATGTACCTACATTTGTTTTCTTTTTGTTTTTTCCAGCTCTCACATGCATAAGTAAGGGTGGATAATGCAATTTATTTGAAAATCCTAAATTTTGTTATTAAGAATAAAGAGTTCAGTTTCAATAACAATGGATGTTTCACAATGGCAACTTGTTAGGTCAGCGATCAACCAGTCATAACAAGAAAGAAGAAAACTTCAAGTTATATTATTAGTGTTATTGCCACTATTACTGTATCTACTATTGTTAATATAGCTTTTACTGTAACTGCTACCACCAATACTGCTGTTACTGCAACTACTACTATTAATATCACTTCAACCGCTACTGTTATTACTGTTTTTACTGCAGCTTTTACCATTGTCACTGATGCTACTGTTACTAATGTTACTCCTACTAATATTAATACCACTGATGGCACTGCTAATTACTGTTTCTGTTGAAACCAATGCAGCTACCACAACCTAAAGGTAAAGGATGTCCCATAACATGGTAATAGGTGGAGTTGAACCCAAAATTTACTCTATAGCTAAAACAATACATTAACTACTTTACAACTACTACTACTATTACTATTACTTTTGCTGCCACAGCTAATACAGTTTTACTACTCTGTTAATTTTGTTATTATCATTAGTCAAATTTATATTTTCAGGAAAAGAGGATATCAGAAGTTAACAATCTATTTTCACAGTTGGATGATAGACGAAAAGTAGGTCTCAATTTGTTTATTTAACTCTTATACGGTTGAGTGTATTGGAATACTTGACAGATGTTCGGTTACACTAAGATATTAAATTATAATTTTTAAAAATGTCTTTTAATCTATACAAGTTAGCATATATGTTCATCATCATCATCGAGTGCCGTCTCCGCAACGAAGGTTGGCAACCATGGAGCACCATTCTGCTCTGTCTCTTGCTTTGATGGTGCAGGTTGTCATAGGCTATTTGTCCATCTTTTGATGTTACTCGTCCATGTTAGTCTTGGTCTGCCTCTGCCTCTGTTACCTTGTATTTTCCCCTCCAGGATTACTTTCAGTAGGCTGTTGTGTCTTTTAACATGGCCCAAAAATCGCATTTATCTTGTTTGAATTGTGTTTAGTAGTTCTCTTTTCATTTTTAGTTGTTTAAAGACTTTGTCGTTTGTTTTCTTTTCCTTCCATCCAATTCTACCTATTCTTCTATATATCCACATTTCAAAGGCTTCAATTTTCTGTTCTGTTTTCTTGTCTAATGTCCATGTTTCTGCACCACATAGGAATATTGAGAAGATGTAACATTTTGCTATTCTTAGTTTTAGCCCTGGTGCTATTTGTTTTGATGTTAGTATGTTCTTCATAAAAGTAGGAAAGGAAAGAGTTGAGGAATTAGTTGGTCATTATGGTTTAGGCAAGAGGAATGAAAGAGGTGAGAAACTTATTGATTGGGCAAGAACACACAACATGATGACAGGAAACACCTGGTTTAAGCAACATCCAAGACATCTGTGGACATGGAAAAGCCCAGGGGACAACGCACATAATCAAATTGATTATATAATTATAAGCAATAGATTTAGAAACAGTCTGGTGTATGTGAAAACTAGACCATGGGCAGATTGCAATAGTGATCATGTACCAGTTGTGGGAAAGCTTAGAGTAAAATTAAAAACAACAAAACGAGCCTCAGTTAACATCAAGTTAAATTTAGATTGACTAAAATCAGACAAGAAGCTGCAAGACAAATATAAAATCACAATTCAGAACCGGTACAGTGCAATAGAGAAGATACAAAGAATTGATGAACAGTGGGAAATGCTAAAAGAATCAATGCAACAAACATCAAAAGAGTTCATACCACCAGTGAGGACAATTTCAAGAAAGAAATGGATGACAGACGACATTTTGCAGCTAATGGATACAAGAAGAAGAAATAAAGAAAATAAAAATGAGTGTAAGAGATTAAATAAAGAAATTGTAGTAAAATGCAGTGAAGCAAAAGAAGCATGGCTAAAAGAGAGATGCATAGAGATTGAAATGCAACAAAAAGGAGATGCTAAAGCTATATACAGACAAATTGAGGAATTAACCGGAAGAAAACTGCAATAAAAAAATGGATGTCTAAGATCAAAGTAAGGAGAACTGTTGATTGATCAAGAAAACATAAGGGAACAATGGACAGAATACATTAACGATCTTTATAATGATGAACGAACGGAAGTAAATATTAAGGATAATGGAGAAGACCAATACTCAGAGAAGAAGTGGAAGATGCCTTGCGCAATATGAAAGCAGGCAAAGCTCCTGGACCAGATAATATAACTAAAGAAGAGATTGAAGCCATGGGTGATTTTGGAATAGAAATAATAACAAAAATATTGAATGATATCTACAACAGCGGATATATACCAGATGACACGCTCAAATCAATATTCATAGCCCTACCAAAGAAATTGGGTGCGATTGAATGCGATGATCATCGCACAATAAGCCTTATGAGTCATATGACTAAGATATTACTAAGAATCATCATGCGAAGAGTGCGAAATAAAATCAGTCCAGAAATTAGCGATGAACAGTGTGGTTTTGTTAGAGATAAAGGAACAAGCAATGCCATTTATATCATAAGATCTTTAGTAGAAAGAGCCATAGAGGTGAAAACAGATCTATACCTATGTTTCATAGATTACACCAAGGCATTTGACAAAGTAAAGCTCCAAGAAATAATCAAAATTTTAGAAAGCATAAACGTAGACAGCAAAGATCTAAGAATAATAAAGAACATGTACTGGCAACAAACAGCGGCCATAAGAACTGGAAACCAATTGGGAATGTTTCAACAAATAAAACAGGGTGTTAGACAGGGTTGTGTGCTGTCACCAGATTTGTTTAATATTTATAGTGTGATTATTTTAAGATCCATAAAGGACATGCCTGGAATAACAATTGGAGGTCATAATATAAATAATCTAAGGTATGCTGATGATACAGTCTTAATTGCTAAGAGTGAAAATGAGTTACAAGAAATGTTGGACATTATAGTGAAGGAAAGCAAAAATAAAGGAGCCTTAATAGCAAAAAGACAGAGGTAATGGTAACAACAAAGAAAAAGACATCACCTCAGTGCAAAATAAAGACAAGTGGAACAATATTAAAACAGGTAAATGAATTTAAATATTTGGGAACTTTGTTAATCTTAGACGGAAGATGTACAAACGAGGTGAGTTGCAGAATGGCTCAGGCAAAAGCAGTTTTCCAAAAAATGACGAAGATACTATGCAATCCATTTTTGACAATAGAAACAAGAAAAAGAGTTCTTAAATGTTATATAGAGCCAGTCTTAACATATGGATGTGAATCATGAACAATAGGACAACAGACAAGAAAATCACTGGAGTCTGTAGAAATGTGGTTATACAGAAGAATGATGAGAGTACCATGGACAGCTAAGAAGAGTAATGAAAAAGTTCTGAAAGAGGTCAAAGCATAAAGAGAACCAATTTCCAATATTAGGAAGAGACAATCATCATTTTTTGGCCATGTAATGAGAAGAGAACAACTGGAATATATTGTAACAACTGGAAAAATTGAGGGACGAAGAGATAGAGGGAAGCAAAGAGAAAAAATAACAGACATAAGAGAATGGCTTGGCAGGAGATCAACAACAGAAATGATAAATAGCTCCCGAGATCGAAAGTTGTGGAGAGACATGTACACCTGCGTCAGTAGGCCCAGTACTTGATGATGATGTTCTTCATGGCCTTAAAATTACTTTTTGCCATTCCTATTCTTTTGTTTATTTCAGTTGTACATTTTCCATCACTGGTTATAGTTTGTCCAAGGTAGTTGTAGTTCTGAACTGTCTCCAGGTCTATTCCTTCAATTTTTTATACCCATTTGTGAGTTTTGAGTATTTCCTTTGTTTATGATCATAGTTTTAGTCTTTTTGATATTCTTATCTAGTCCATATTTTTTGCTTATCATGTTTATGTGATTAAGTAATTGTTGTAGGAGCAGATTGTAATAGTGACCATGTACCAGTAGTTGGAAAGATAAGAATAAAACTGCGGAAGGCACAGAAATCACCAAGAAATATAAAATTAGAACTAGATATGCTAAGAGTAGATAAACAGATGAGTGATAAGTACAGCATAATAGTACAAATTAGATATAATGCTATTGAGAAAATACAGGACATCCAGGAGCAGTGGGAAATGCTCAAACAATCGATTCAGCAAACATCAAAAGAAATAATACCAGTGACTAAAAGAATCAACAAAAAGAAATGGATGACAGAAGAAATATTACAACTAATGGACGAAAGAAGAAAACATAAGAAAGAAGAACGAGCATACAAAATATTGCACAAAGAAATCCAAAACAAGTGCAGAGAAGCAAAGGAAGGATGGTTAAAACAGAAATGTGAAGAAATGGAAAAACAACAAAAGAAAGACCCAAAATTTATGCACAATCAGTTAAATGAATTAACAGGAAGAAAAGAAGTCAAGGTTTCAGGATGTGTGAAATCAAAGGAAGGAAATATAATAATGGGACAGGAGAAGACAATAGAAAGATGGACAGAATATATCAGTCAACTCTATGATGATGAAAGACTAGAATTAAACAATTCAAATGAAGACACAGGACCACCAATAATGCAGAGTGAAGTGGAGGACGCAATTCAACACATGAAAAGAGGCAAAGCTCTAGGTCCTGACAATATAACAATCGAAGAGATAAATGCATTAGGAGAGCTGGGAGTACAAGTCATAACAAAATTACTCAATGACATATATAACACTGGACATATACCCGAAGATCTACTAAAATCTATCTTTGTAGCCATACCAAAGAAGTCAGGCGCCACTGATTGTGAATATCATCGCACTGTTAGTCTCATGAGCCATATGACTAAAATATTACTAAGAATCATCATGAGACGTGTAAGGAACAAAATAAAACCCGAAATAAGTGAGGAACAATGTGGATTTGTGGAAGGAAAGGGCACCAATAATGCTATATACATCTTAAGGACATTGATAGAAAGATCTATAGAGGTAAAGAAAGATCTATATATGTGCTTTATAGCCTACACGAAAGCATTTGACAAAGTAAAGCATGTGGAAATAATCAATATGCTGGAGAAATTAAACATTGATGGCAAGGATCTGCGAATCATAAAAAACATGTACTGGCAATAAACAGCAGCTATACGAATTAACAACCAAACAGGACAATTCCAATATATAAAGCAAGGAGTCAGACAAGGCTGTGTTCTGTCGCCAGATTTGTTTTCACTTTACAGCGAATATATTATGAGATCAATAGTAGACAAAAAAAGGAATTGAAATCAACGGTCACAACATAAATAATTTGCGATATGCGGATGACACAGTCTTAATAGCAGAGACAGAATGAACTACAAGAAATGATAGACATAATAATAAAAGAAAGCAACAAGAAAGGTCTCAGTCTGAATAGTAAGAAAACATAAGTAATGGCTATATCAAAGAAACAATCACCACCATCACGCAGCATAAAAATAAACGAGACAAATCTGAAACAAGTGCAACGTTTCAAATACTTGGGCACAATAATAACATCAGATGGGAGATGCACCACAGAAATAAAAAGCAGAATAGCTCAGGCCAAAATAGAATTTCAGAAGGTTACAAATATCTTATGCAACAAATCTATGTCAATAAAAATGAGAAAGAGAGTTCATCGGTGCTATATAGAACCAATTCTGACCTATGGAAGCGAATCATGGACAGTAGACAAACAAATGAAAAGACGATTAGAGGCCACAGAGATGGGATTTCTCAGAAGAATGTTGGAAGTTCCCTGGACAGATAAAAAGACCAATGAGTAAGTTCTCAAAGAGGCCAACACAAAAAGGGAGCTCTTAAAAAACATCAGAAAGAAGCAATCAACATTTTTCGGGCACATCATGAGAAGAGGAAAATTGGAATACTTGGTTACAACTGGCAAAATAGAAGGAAAGAGAGATCGCGGACGACAAAGAGAGAAACATACTGGATAGCTTGGTGTCATGGCATGGAAAACATTCAACAACAGAACTGATACGATGCACTGTAGATAGAAGATTGTGGAGGGACATGATCGCCTACGCCAACCGGCAGGGTACATGATGATGATGAGTACAGTATTGTCAGCATATATTAGGTTATTGATTATCTTTCCATTAATTTGTAGACCTGGCATTTCTGTGATGTTTTTACAGATTTGCTCAGTGTATAGATTGAACAAGTTTGGTGATAGGATAAATCCCTGTCTTACTCCTCTTTTTATATCAATGGGTGTAGAGTTCTCTCTGTTATATTTTATTATTGCTGTTTGCTCCCAGTATAGATTACATATTAGTCGTATGTCCATGTCATCTAGATGTATTTCTTTTAGGCATTCTATAAGTTGTTTGTGGTGTACTCTATCAAAAGCTTTGGTGTAGTCTATGAAGCAGGCATATATTGGTTAGTTTACTTCTGTGTACTTTTCGATTAATGTTCTCACGCAGAATATGGCTTCTTTTGTCCCACTATTTTTCCTAAATCCAAATTGCTGCTCATCTATATCAGTATAGATTATATTCTGAATCCTTCCTTATATAACTTTTAGCAAGATTTTTGTAACATGGCTCATTAGGCTTATTGTTCAAAAGTCACTGCATTCAACTGCACCATATATGTTACAAATATAAATTAATTAAAACAATGCCAGACATGCTCACACATTTTTGATCACACACAAGAATATTTCAAATCTAAGGTATAATTTAATGTAATTGTTTTAACTCTTATGAGTTCATTTGACTTGTATAATTCAACAAAGGAATAAATAACTGTAAGAAAATGTTAAATGATAAAAAAGCTAAAAATATGAGAGCAACTGAGAAAGGGGCAAATGCCAACAATTTCTCTTAACAGGAAAAAAAAATGAAACATGGTTGTTCTTTCTAAAAGCAAGACTGGAGGGAAAAAAAAATAAGAAGCAAAAGTTGTTATCATTTGAAGTGTTCAACCCTAGATTACGATACAGTAGTAAAAATTACCACATCAAAACATAAGTTTTTCAAAATGTGACATTTTGCCGTGATCAAACATTACCTACTTCCACATACTTAACTAATTACCACTTCTGGTGACCCCTGAGTGTTGATTTGATTTGTTTCCATTGTTGTTGGTTTTTTTTTTCTGATTTCATGATATATATATATAACGCTAAAAAAAAATTTGATAATTTTCAAGAAATAAGAATATGAAGAACTGAAAGGATAAAAAGATAGATGTTAGTCACAGTAAAGCGGCATCAATAAACATAAACCTGTATGAATTATATAATTATATATTTTTAATTGTCGACCTGTTTTCCCAAATGCTAATATCCAAAATGACTCCTGGCTATGGTTGAAGAAGGTATGTCTTGCCACAAGACTGTTTTTTTTCCGGTCAGTACTGCAGAGATGCTGAGGTGAGAGGCAACAACAGCAAGCATCAGCTCCATCACCAAGATTGAACAACTCACCCAGAACAGAGTTATGTGGCGAGTAGATATAATGTGGGTCCTGCGTAAGGTCTGATGCTTGATAACAAAGATCTCCGAACACAAAGAGTCTAGAATTTCTGCCCTACCTGCCACCTTCGGCTCTAAAGGACGATAGAGAGATTGATAGACTTCAGATATGATTAATTGAATTTTGAGTTTGATAACTCTTTATACATTTTACATCCTTGCAGTGATGTTAAACATCACTGAGGACTCATGGTGTAACTTACAAAATATTCCAACTCTGGACAAATTTCTCAATCTCATTGAGGTAGCCAGTGTTTGCTATTTTTACCTCTTTTGTCAGTATTCTTCTCAGTGTTTCTTGAGTTCAGCCACTTTTTTTTAATTAATTAGTTTCCTTTTTGAGAGCTTGCTTTGTGATTCTCTGATTAGTTCTTCTCATCAAGTGATCAACATATATCCATCGTCTCATCCTGATTATAAATAAAACTTTTGGTATACTTTACTATTTCCCTTATTTCTACACTAGTTTTTAATTCAATCCATTGTATGCAAATAAGATATTTGTTTTTGTTGTTAATGTTGCGTTCGCCAGCTTTCAACTCTGACGAAGTCCCTAGAGACTAGGAACTGAATTTTGCATGTTAATCCATTTTTCCCTGGCAGCCGTGTGCACAGGGGTCCCTCGCCGCACAGGCAGATAACTCCGACTTCAGAGATACTCATGTTTTTTCCGTCGATGAGTAACTGACGATTCAAGCTGGGCCTCGCTGCCGAGACAAGGGGTGGTTGTCGCAGAGAGAAGTCATAAATAAAAATCCCAACCAATTACTTTATTAACCATTATTCATTATTAAATTTAAATTTAATAAATGCATCTAGTATATTCTCTGATCTCATCTATGATTAGGAAGAAAGGGATATGTCAAACATGTACTGAGAAGAGACAACAAGAGAATTCCAAAATAGGTGCTTTTATAGGAAACATCAGGATACAGAAAAAGGGGAAGACCTAGATAGACAATGTAAAGAAAATTTATAAGAGAAGCAAAGTTGGCAGGCACATAGACTAGTTCAGTAAGATCAAACATATTGTCAAGAATAGAGATGGGTGGCGTAAAATACTACAAGCTCTATGCAACGTCTAACGGCGCAGGAAGGATCAAGACCAAAAGCAATTTTGTTCTCTATTAAGTTAGCTCTAGTGGTTTGTGATTGATAACTCTGGTTTGTGAATGACAACTCTGGTTTTTTTAATATACATTTTTTGCCAACAAGCTTAATAGTTTTCTCTTGACCTGATGAGATCTAGGGTACAGCATGTGACATGACAGAATTGTTAAAACAGTATTTGTGCTTCATTCAGATAATGAATTGTGGAGAGTTTAATTCTTGCTCATTGATGGTAAATCTGATGTCTCGTGAAATTCAGTGTTGTCTCATTACAGAAAAGAGATGTACCAGATTACTTGTGTGGTAAGATAAGCTTTGAAATCATGAGAGATCCAGTTATTACACCTAGTGGCATTACGTATGACAAAAAGGACATAATTGAACATTTACAGGTAAGATATGGTTGTTTTCAGCAGATTATAGTTGATATCTCTTTCAAAATTATCTCATTTGGTTCAAAATAATTATCATTTGATAATCATTATCATTTGTTCATTTTTAAAAAATAATTCTACCACTAGACTAGTCAAATCGGCACTGAAATTACAGACCATGCTTCTCACTAATTGTTATAAATAGTAGATTTTTTAATGGCATTCTCATTGGGCATCTGCTACTGATTAGGCATCTTATGCTAATTGGGCATCTTCTAATTTAGCCTTGGGACAAGTCAGTGATTTGTTTACTCTTTCTTGTGTTATATTATTCTTCTGCAAAAATTGTTTCTATTCACTTACACTAGTAAGGATCACAAACAGTATGGTGCTCTTGTAGTTATCTTTGAATCTGTAAAATTTGTTTTAGAGATTTAAATTCTGTAAGCTAAACCTATGTTCAGTGGAGCCGAAGTCTGTAGTTCTGTTCTCCCTGGTAGAAGAGGTCCAGCTGTAACAACAAAAAAATAATAATTTCTCTTTTGAAAAAATGCATTTAAAGATGTATTATTTATCACAGAAGAAAAGTCAACTGTGATTCATGAAGACTCACATTTTTTTTTATCAGAATCAAAATAAAATTAAATAAGGATGATAAAATCATGACTGAAGTAACAGTAAATATCCCATAATTCAGTAGATATATCAGTTTATCAATCATCTTAAAAACACACCAGTGGTGTTTGTCTCCACTGTTTTTTAAACCCAATCCTGGATAATTTATTTTATTTATTTCTTTTGATGGTGTTGCACAGAGAGTTGGACATTTTGACCCAGTGACGCGCACAGACCTGACGCAGGAGTTGCTGATTCCTAACTTTACTTTGAAGGAAGTTATTGATGCATACCTAGAGGAGAATCCTTGGGCAGAGGATTATTAATCTGAGACTGATGTCTCTTGTTTTGTGTTTGATTGGTTGATAGTTTTTTTCCTTTTTTTCTAAATGAAAATAAAATGCTGAGGCATATTCTCAGTTTATTTCAGAATTGCCTGATTGTACAACAACATTTAACAGAACAGGAGGGGTGTTCAGTATTTTTATTTTTAAAAAATCCTTTTGGAGTTGAGATAAACTTGTGTACTGTTGCCAAAACTGCAGAACATATTTGACAAGATTTATAGTAGCTTCTGTCAAAATTGAAGAGTTCTTAGCAAGAACTTAGAGTGAATCACAGTTCATTGAAGCTAGTAGTTTTGTATGATAACTGTTCAAGAACAAAAAAGAAAAGTATTTATCTTTGTTGTAATATTTATTCATGGTTTTGTCAAATCTTGTAGAAATGACTCGCTTTGACATTCCTCAATCACAGATAAGTTTCCTGTATGAGGTGCATGAATAGAAGTTGCAATGTTGCACCAAACTACATTATGCTGAGGTAAATGTTAATAAGTCTTCTGCTTTTAGGACATTTCACTTTTCTTGAATATAGAATAACTTGTCTGAATGAGTCATACAAGAAAAATATTATAAATTCTTGGATGAGGAAGTAAAACAGAAAATAAATTAAAGCATTGTCATGTTTAAAAAAATAGAATGACTATTATTATAACTCATCTGTTCAAAGAAAAATTATTAAAAAAGTAATCTTAAATGTTTTTTTTTTTAATAAGTTAAGTAAAACACAGAGAAAGTTGATAAAGTCTGTCACTAGTGCCTCTGTGACTCCCAAGGTTATGCGATGAGGAAGGAAGGAAGGAAATAAAACATAGAGAAGGTTGACAGTCTGTTATTAGTGCCTCAACAACCCGCAGGGTTACGGAATGAAGGAAGGAATGAAAAGATGGAGAAGGTTGATAGTCTGTCACTAGTGACTCAAAGACCCACAAGGTTACGGGGTGAAGAATGAAGGAAAGTAAAACATGTCCACTAGACCTAGTTGGATATGGGAAATCGTCATGATAGTGTCCATATTTTTCATTGATTTGTTTCATAGTTGGAATTTAACAGTGTAATGACAAAGTTGTGATTTATACTTCAGTGTTGTAATTATGGAAAACAAAGCAATACAAGGATGTGGAAACAAAAAAACACTTACTTGTTAATGAAACTAGCAATATAAAACAAAGATGTTTGTTGTTTTTTCACTTGTTTTAGCATCATAATGTTAAAAAAGAGATTAATTTGGGAATGTTTGTAATGGGTTTCATATTCAGATATGTTTTTTTAATGCATTCTCATTTTATATGACTTCAGCAGACAAGTGTTGAGAATGATAAATCACATATATTCTAGCTCTCAGATGGTGCTTGGAATGTAATAAAATCAGGGCTATAAAACATTTTTTATCTTTCTCTCATAGACTAGCTGTAGTTGAGTTTAAAGTATATAATTGTCCTTACTGAGAAAAGTAATAACTTTTATACGAACTGGTAGAAAAGTCAAGGAAATACAAACTTATGGTTATGGTTAGTCGAAGGCTCCAGTATCACTGCAAATGAATTAAAATCCATAATTGCTCAACTGTCCATACCAGTGGAATCATCCAAATTAAAACTCATCTCATTGAGGTTCCAAACAAAGAAAGGCAGCTGCAGTCCCCATCATAGCAGCTACAGTACATGCCAAAGACATAAGGCCAAGCAGCACTGACAGTGAAGACAGCTAAACTGTCCTTCGTTATACGATATTATTCATTGTAAGCAATCAAAATATCAAAACACAATCTGAATGAAAAACACAGCTCAAGGTGTGCACAGAGCACTAAACTTAGTAGCTCTAGCAGTAAGCCGGATTTGGAATATGAGGAAACTGCAACAAGGAACACTTTTCAGACTAAGCCTCAGTGATTCCTGTCACCTACCACCCATATTGACCAGAAGTCCTCTCAATACAAACTTATGACTAGCAACAAAAAACTTAATGTACAAGGTGTTAATTATAATTTATGTTCTTTAGTTGAAATACAAACTTAACAACTTGAAGTAACACTTTGTTTAAATAATACACTCAATTAAATGTTGGCTCTGGCTTAAAAATATATTCATTTTAGAGCATTGATCCCATTGTCTGGGGGTCTGTTGAGAGGTGAGGTCTGGAGAATAAAGGTTGCATGCTACAGCACAATTGCCAATACTCTGGCGTGAATCTCTGTCACTAAATGGTGATGTCATGCTTATTGAGAATCTTTCTTAGTTTGACTGGCCAGTGAGCACACTATCAGAAGTGAACTTAATCTGCTTATAATTGGCTTGAAAAGAAATATAAGTAAAGATTGTCAGCATACATCATCATTATGTGCCATACTGGTTAGTGCAAGCAATCATTCCCTTCCGCAATTCTCTGTTCATAGTGCATCATATCAATTATGTTGTTGACCTTTTACTGGCCATCTGGTATCTTCTCTCTTTATTATTAGTGATCTCTGTTTCTCTGTATTTTGCCAGTTGTAACCAGGTATTCCAACTTTCCTCTTCTCATGATGTTCCTGAACAATTTTGATTGTTTCTTTTTGATGTTTTTAAGTGCTTGCTCCCTTCTTGCATTGGTCCCTTTGAGATTATCCTCGTTGGTCTTTTTTTAGCTGTCCAGGGAACTCTTAACATTCTCTTGAGAAATTGCATCTCTATTGCCTCTAATTATCTTTTTATTTGTTTGTCTACTGTCCATGATTTGCTTCCATTGGTCAGAATTGGCTGAAGATAGCGACAATGATCTCTATTTTACTTTTATTGACATAGACCTGTTGCACCAGATGTTTTACATTTACTGAAATGCTACTTTGAGTGTGTTCAGTTAACTGTAAGTTAAAGTTAAGTGTAAGTTATGATGATGATAACAGAGCAGCATTATGTGCAGTTTGTGATAAAGTTAACATGGACTAGCAACTTACATGGTTTGTGATATAAATTACATGGACTAATAATAATTGGGGTTTTGTGATAAATTAACATAGACTAGAAATATGTTGAATTTGTTATTAAAAATAACATGGACTACCAATTTGTGAGATTTGTGGTAAAGATAAATTGGGTTAGCAATATACTGAGATTGAGAAAAAAAACATTAAGTGGATTAAAGGTAGATACAGGTAAGTATTATGTAACATTTTATTTTTGGTTTAGTAAAAAAGGACGTGCAAGTGACAGAAGAGCTCAGATAATACAGAGACATGGAATGAATGTAAGAAATAAATGTTTGTTTGTAAACAGAAATGCATAAATAAACCTTTGAATCACTTTCAGCTCTACATATTATTTACTTTATTATCTTATTATTATTAATACTATTTTTACTATAATTATTATTGTTCATCATATGATCATGCATCCCATTTGGTGTGGTCATGAATCTCACCCAAAATTGTTTTAAAGTCAACATATTTATGCATACAAAGTTAATTTTATTTATATATAGTGTTGGTGAAGTTAGTTTTTTAAAATATTCATATATATATATATATATATATATATATATATATATATATATATATATATATATATATATATATATATATATATATTGAGATATATAATTGTATATGTGAATTTGATCATCATTGTCATATTTATTGCTTTTCATAGAGCACAGGTCTTCAACAAATATGTTTTTGTTTACTGTCTGATGAAGTAAGCTCTGTACTATCCAAGCTTTACCAAACTCTCCAATATTTCTTTCTCTCTTATTCATATATTTCTTGATCTTTTGTTTGTCTTCTTTCTCTATGGATTCTAGAGTAAGAGGTTTTTTATGGTTTGAGCTGTTTGTTCTGACCTGTATCTTTGATTATATTACTTTTTCTCACTGCATATGTTATTATGCTAAAAAAAAATAGCAGTTAGACTTTTGCAATGCAGACACCAAATAGAAATAAAAAATATTAATATAAACTGTACTTACCGTAAAAAAATGGTATCTTCCATATACTAACAGTAGTTTTAGTATAATATAATGTTACCTTCTCCAGCAAGGCAAGCCTGAATGAAGCAAAGCATACTTATCGCAATTGTTTGTAGGTAATTGTGAGTTAGACTGTCCCAGTAATTTTCAACAATATTCTTAAATTGTTTTTGTGGTATACCAACATGGCAGAGAAGTGGCCAGGGAATCTGGAAAATGTAACATTATGGTGTCCAGCATGAGAATGGAGATCTAAGCAGCAATGGCGGTGATAACATGATTGGTTACACTGAATGTGGATCACACAGTCTTGGTAATTGACTCACAAAGTATGCTACAGAATATTGACAGATAATGTCTGCGGCACGAGTAAATGCAGCTCTTGGATGATTTTAAAACTAACGCATTAACATGGGTGTACTATTCAGGGCACGCTAGTGTACATGGCAATGAAATAGCTGATAAGCTCGCTGGCAGCTCTTGCACTGAGTGTGGCTTTACTCTCGACAAAGAGGACATCGCCAAGTTTGTTCTTCATTCCTTAAGAGAGCAGGAGGAGAATATACAATGATGTATTTATTGAGAGACTAGAGAGTCTAAAAGTGGAAACGGGGTCTGGTCGGTCTGAAGAGCTTAGCGGGAAGAGCAGATATATATATAATCAACATCCTACAGGAACAGTCAGTCTGCTTATGCTTCAAGAAATGCTGAGACCTTCAGTGGAGCGGATATAAGGTTGCCATGGCTGCAGAGAAACTGATTCCATGAATATAATAGAATCTTCAAGTGTTCAATGTTTCTGAGTCCACTCTTTTAAAATGGGTCTTGAGTGGATCCCAAACTTTTTAAATTGGGTTTTTTTTTTTTTTTGAACTGTTGCTGAGCCACTTCAGTTAACAATCATTACTAACATTCATTAGTTAACATGTCACATTCTTCTCTTGCAGCCATGCTTTGGTGGTATGAGCTGCTTGCTTTGGTTAAGTGTCATGTTCAAATATGTACCAAATTTAGTTTAATTTTTCCTATGTAGCTACTGGTTGATAGTAGCATTAGATACTGCTGGGCTTCCCCATCATGTCCTGTCATATGTTTTCAACACTCTTCATTGGTCCAATTCAAACAATTTGTGCGATTCACCAATGGTCCTTTGTATTCACAATTCTTGGCCCTCCACTACCTTCTTTTCACTCAATTCCATTACCTGCTGTTTTGCCATACTCACAAGTCTGTAGACAGTCTACTAAGAAATGTTCAAAGGTTTCAAAATGTTGCAACATGTTTGATTTCCTTCATACCAAAGCTGTGAAATTACATACGCTTTGACTTTGTATCCATTTTCTGCCACCAGCATTAAAAATTGTCATCTGCTGTAATTTCAAGATATTTTCTGGACACTAATAATTTTCTTTCTATTTTCTTGGCTGTGTTGCTCGCTTAAGTGAAAATTTAGGGCAGATAATGCATATCTAATTATATTCAGCGTATTTAGCTTATCAGTAAACCACCGATTTTTTTATTTGTACAAAATACTATATGTCTAGTTATTTCCCATTCTGAGTTTTGCAGTTGACCATTTTTATTTTATTAATTTTGTGTGTGTGTGCAAAATGCAGTATGCCTAGATACTTCCCTTTGTAGGTTTCTCAGTAGTGGCCCGTTTTTTGTTTGTCTTTTTGCAAAATACTTTGTCTAGTTATTTCCTTTTGTGGGTTTCTCAGTGGTTGTCCTTTTTTATACCTAGTTATTTCCCTTTGCGTGTATCTCAGTGGTTGTCCTTTTTATACCTAGTTATTTCCCTTTGCGTGTATCTCAGTGGTTGCCCTTTTTATACCTAGTTATTTTCCTTTGCGTGTATCTCAGTGGTTGTCCTTTTTATACCTAGTTATTTCCTTTGTAGGTTTCTCAGTAGTTGTCCGTTTTACTATATCACTTTCATTGCTCTATTCAGGCACTAATTTATGGGAGCCTATAATTTCCTGGTTATAATCTTTATTGTTGTCCTTATTCTTCATCTTCTTTCCTTCCTCATCTGCCTTTCAGCGTCGAGGGGAGATATAATTTGCAGTCTTTTGCTCCTCTGTTCGCCTCTGCTGCTGTTATGTTTCCTAGTGCTTTTAATCTTCCATTGATCCATCTTTTTCGTGGTCGACCCTTAGGTCTGGTGTTCTCACAACATTTGTTGAAGGCTCGTTGTGTTGTGTTTTGATCTTTCTGCCTTGTCACGTGGCCAAACCATTTTATCTGTTCTTTCCTTATATATTCTATGGTGGGGGCTATTCCTAGCTTTTTTCTCAGTTCTTCACTTCTGATCTTATCTCTCAGACTGTTTCCTGTCATTCATCTCACACATTTCATCTCTGTAGAGGTTATTTCTCTTATTGTTCTTACATCTAGGGTCCAGGTCTGGCATTGGTAGCACAACGTTGGGATGAAGATTGTATTGTATAGTGCTCGTTTCGCCTCCAAAGTTACTTCCTTATTGGACAATAGTCCTTATTTCTGAGCCATTTAATAGTACTGATTTGAGTATGATTTTAATTTCAAAACTTCAATAAATTGTGTGTTCAGTAGTTCTTTAGTTACTTTCAAGTATACCATGAACACCTGGTTGCATATGTTGGAATAGTGTATCAAACAACACCAGTAGTTTCCCTGAAATCATCAAGTTTTAAAATGGAATGTTCATGTTTGTAATTTCTTTCTAGTTTCATAGTGCTCTAATGGTCCTAACTAAAAGTGGAGAGATTGTGTTCTTGTCTTACAAGATGCTGCAGGGCATTTTAATTTCAAAAGTTGTATTTTAATTATAGTCCTGGAGTTTCTGAAACATTTGTTGGCGGGGATGTCCCATGTCTACTACATTCTGCTTATCCTTAAAACTGGTATTTTATGGGAGTGTTTCCAATGTGTGACACCACGCAATAATGTTAATTTTGTAGTTTAATTATTGTTTATGTTAGTGGATTATTTTCTATAGGAAGAAGAATTTCCAAGATGAACACATTTTATTAAAGGGCAGAGGTTTTATTTCAAGTTAAAGAACAAATCAACTAAAGTTTCAGTCATGTGCAGCCATGTGTCAGTCACTGAATACTTTATTGATGTGAGACCAAGGACAAGAAGAGCAAGAAGTATTAGCTAAGGTTTATGATGAAGAGTCATTGACTAACATGTCCTTGACAAAATTAGGTCCAGGATATCACTTATAACTTGATGTTAAAGGTTGACTTGAAAGAGAGTCTTAATTAGGCTGCTACTTTCATCAGGTTCAATCTGTTGTCTCTGAAATATGAATATAAAGGTACATTGAGATATCATAGTTCAGCTCTCTTATGGTGTTAATGCCCATACTTTTTTTTAACAGTGTGGTCAGCATTACAGAAGTGCCACCTCTCTTTTCCTGGCCAAAAATCTAGTACCTATTTAAGGCTGAATGTATCCAGGAACCATTGATTTGAATTAAACCTGACCTCTTGTCCTCAGTAGGCTAACTCACAAATCCTTGCACTGTTGTAGCATCCTTGTATCTTAAAGGTAAAGTACGAGACTTGAATTGGTGTCTTAGCATACAAGTTTTCACCAATATGTGCCTGGATGCCTATCCAGAAGTTTTCAGTGGCTTCTGGATAGTGTTGTTTCAAGCATCGAAACTCACATTGTGAGGCGGCATTCCTCACCTTCCCAGAGTAATACCCTGGTACCCATATCTGCCATTGGCTGGGTCGACCTCGGGGGTATATTTATTCCAACCATGTGTACAGCTCACACTGCTTCCAGTGGGAATCGAACACGGGTTGTCCGAATGTTGGTTGCCCAATTGGGTGGTTGTCCCAACTAGGCTACCAAGGCCCCCTCCTTGTATCTTAAACCTTATCATTAATTCAGCTATATAAATGTAGGTTCCAACATTGAATTTGTCTGCAACTGCAGTGGTTGTGAAGGATTTAGGACACTATAGTCTGGGAATAGGGAGGCAACTTATGCTACTTTCTTGGTGATTGAAACCAGTGATACAATGCTCTTGGATATTATAAGTTGTTTTCAGGATTTTGTTACTTACCTTTACAATTACAGACTTCTGCTGGAGTCAAATTTCAGTAACTAAATAAATGCTAAATAAATTTAGCTGGGGAAAATCAAAGACCCAGAATTGTTGAACATGTTTTCCACTGACTTTTAATTAATTATGGAATTTCAACAAATTAAAAGACAGACTTTTTCTCAAAAGTTGAACAAACTACAGAATAATTTTGACACATTGCATTAGACTTGTGGTTAGTCTCATTAAGAATATCTTCAGTAACCTTTATTTTATCTAGGAAACTCTTAACATTATTCTGCATCTATGGGGCTTCTAGTATTATAGTATTGTGTGTGTGTGTGTGTGTGTGTATTATTTGCATACTATCTATTATTTTGTTTTATTTAATTAAATCTTTTTTTTAGTAGAAGGGTTGTGTTAGCATAGAGTAATGCCAGAATTGCAGTGTCTCTGACAATTGGAAATTAAGCATGGAGAGAAATAATATGTGTTTGTAGCTTTATTTTGTTGGAAAACATAAGACATTCCTGCTACCACACCAACAACAAAAAAAAACCTATAGGAAACAGGACAAAAGTTTACAAATAAAATAAATAACGAATAATTAAAGAAATATAATAAATAAACAAGACAATGTATGTTTTGTTCTTTCTTTTTTTTAATAAAGATGATGAATATGAACACAATGATATTGTAAGGTTGGTTGTCCATGTGTGTAGGAAGGTTTTATTTTTGACTGTTTGGTCATAAAGTATGTTTGTTGTAACTTCTAATTAGGATTTTCATTTCATTTGTGCTTGATGTAGCTACATCTGGTAGTAATTAATAAGAGTAGACAAGAATTATATTTATTTGAGCTATCTCTTTTAATTTGTAAATTATCATTATTTTCTGTGTTGCTACATTATAAACAGCCATGACCTTTACCTCCAAATGTAGTAACAATTATATTTGATGTCGCTAATTTAAATTAAACTTAAAATAATTTCTTTTTATGTAGCTACATTAAAATCAGCTACCTCTTTTAACCGTATAGGTAGTAAATATAATCTGTTGTGCACAAATTCATCATCTGCTGAAAACAATGGAGCACCTATGGAATTGCCCAGACTGCTGTAATATCAACCATAGCAACAATGAGCAACGTGGTAGTTACTGAAAATGATTTCTTTGAAACTATATAACAGTAATTATGTTTTATATGGTGCACAGTAAAACTAGCTAACACATTTAACTATAAGTTTAGTTGATGTTACAATAAGATGAGCTACTACTTTTAATGTTGCTTCATTATGATCAGCTCATTTTTTAAACTGTAAATGTATTTGGTGCAACAGTTACTTTAAGATGGATAGCAGATAGATGCACTGCACTATAGAGTGCAAAAAAGTGCAATAAAATTGATAACCACTGATAAGCAAATGATTAGGTGTTTAACATTATGACATATTAGTTGGATAAAATGGCCTCTTCCCCCTTGTCGAAGTTGAGAGGCTCACCCAGAACAGGGATGTGTAGTGAGGTACAGTGCGGGTTCTGTGCAAGGTCTGACACTTGAAAGAAAAAAATCATCAGACGAATCTACAATTTCTTCCATTCCTGCCACCTGTCTCAAAAGGAAAACAGATAGATAGAGATGAAGAGGAAGAAATGTTGGAGAACCAAAGTTATGGCACTATCTTAACTACTCACAATGTGTACTCTTATAAATATTCAAATTGTTACTATTTTTCAGACTTCATGTACTAGCGTGCACAATAGGACAGTAGCAGAGAGATTGCACAATGTCATTGACTTATCAGCTTTCAATCACATGCATTTCTGTGTTTATTTTCCAGAGTTGCCTTATTTTATTTATCTTTTGTTATTCTTGTCCTCTGTATTTCTTTTATAGAGCTCTCCTATTTAACTGTTTCAGTACGGAAGCTTTTTAATAATGCAACGGAAGAGATTTCAGAGACAAAATTGTTCATGGTTTTAAGAATCAGTCAACATATATATATTTATCTAACACATAACATATTATATATGAATGTTTAGATAATTGAACAAGGTATTAGATTTCACCAATATCCAGATGATACAAGACATATAATTTGAAGGCTCACACTAATCAAATTGAGCGTGGTGCACTAGCGGCAAAACGTACGTTGCCGAAATCGGCATGGCGCACAGTGCGGCGAAATGTACGGAAAGAGTTATTTTATCTTTTGTTACTCTTGTTGTCCTTTGTGATTAAGTGAATACGAAACTCCTATATTGTATTTGTTTCATGTAAATAAAATAAAAATCCATTTCAAATTGTAGATACAAGTTCTAAGGTTGATTGTGTACAGTATTTTCATCGGTGTTTCTTTGTGTATGACATTACATACATGTACTGTGATTAATTGAGAAAAGGCTTTGTCTTAGTGAATTTAAAACAAGCTACAACTTGTAGTTTTTATTATGATTAAGAAGGGCTTGGTTTCAAGGGATACTGCCTCTGTAGTATATACGTTCTCATATCCACTCTGCTGTATCTCAAAAGCCAGCACAAAGTGGGCACTTTGATCATTCCTGTTACATGCTGATTGTGAGTTATTCGTTTCCACCCATCAAGCTTTCTTGTTCTTCCCTCACCCATTCTCAAACTATGATTCTTCAGTCGATAAATTGGGTGTGGGGGTTAGTCTTCCATTCTGTTTTATCCACTGTGGATAATGTGTCTCGAATGGACTTAATCAGTCTGACTTGTCATGTCTCAATGTTCTAAGTATAGTGGCTCTCCAATCCAGCCAATCAGCCTGCTGATTGACATTCATATCCCCTTGATGCTGAAAGGCAAATGAGGAAAGGAAGAAGAAAATAACTATTTATACCGACATGTCCAGGGTAATATATCCGTCCGTGTAAGCCCAGTGACCTATTAATTTATAAGTCAAAGTATGTCTTGTTCAGTTTTTTTGGAGTATGCTCTGAGAGTCAGTCAGTCATGATGGATGCACATTGGATTCACTGTTCAACAAGTCATCTGATTGCTGCTGCGGTTCTGCTATAATTTCCATCCTTATCTTGTAGATTGTAGTTTCATGTGCAACAGATATTTTTCAGCTGTCTTTCTATCGGTGTGTGCAACATAACCCCAATCACTTTGGTGAGCTCTGATAACAGGCTTATATAACATGAATTTGTGGCTATGCTTTATTCTGAATGAACTAGATTCTTAGCGGCACATTAGAGCCAGTTGTGGCATTTGTCCAGTTGGAATTGACCTTAGTGGACTTTTATATATTAGATGATGTTGTCCATTCTTTCCCCTGTCATGCTCGTGACATCTCATTCAGTACATAATGTTTGCTCTGTTTCCACCATCAATGACTTTCCATGCTTCATAGATTTGCCCTAATTGACATGCACGGCCAGAATGAGGAGATATTCAGTGTAGCAGACAAAACAATGAGAAATATCTCCAAAAAAATGTGTGCTGATATGCCTTAATACTGTGCTATGTGAGGATATAGCCACCACAGGTGTATCTCTACTACATCCAAGGAACCTGTTGTGGACTTATTTTTTTTTCTCCAAACATGTTTTCTGGGTCTGGAGCAGACATAGTCTTCCCACAGACAGTATCAACAAAAACATATTAGGTTCAAAGATGACAAATAGTAGTTTTGTTTCTCTTTGTGAGACATTTGTTCTAGTTGTGCTGTGTATTTCTAGAGGTTAGCACTGTGTGAACTCTCAAGGGAACAAGTTTCTTCCACTCAATTAATAGAGCTTCATTTTGTCATCCCTTTTTATACAGGCAGAAAGACTAAAAAAACTAACTGTAAGTGCTCAGTCTTGTAAAGTAGTGCTCAGTCTTGTAAAGTAGTGCTCAGTCTTGTAAAGTAGTGCTCAGTCTTGTAAAGTTTTGCTCAGTCTTGTAAAGTAGTGCTCAGTCTTGTAAAGTAGTGCTCAGTCTTTAAATAGTTGACGTCCTCTTTTTCTTAAAAAAAAAAAATGTTATATTAGCTCTCATTAGATCGTTTATGTCTTTAATTAAATGCATTAATGAATAAGGATTAAATACAACACATGCGTTGATAAATGAAATAATTAGTAGGCCTACTTCATTTTCAGCCACGATAGCTTAGTGGTTAGTGAACTGGACTACAAAGGATATGAGGTATGGTTTGATCCCAACCGGCGGCTTCCGGGTTCACCCAGCCTTAAATGGGTACCAGCATTTTTCTGGGAAAGTAAAGCGGCACAGGCATAATACCGATCACATTACCCCAAAAATCATGTGCTGAAGGTCTGTAAAATGTATGGTCACTAACACTATATTCCCTATATGCCTCTTGGCATGATGGTGGCTTTTTACTTTTACTTTACAACTTCATTTTCAGTACATGTTTGTATAACACTGATAACTCATCACATGCATTAATGTTCATTCAGTGGGAAACAATATTTGTGTGTGTTCATAGAGCATTTATTGTAAATACTGAAATAATGACATTATCACTGCTCAACATAGTGCCCCTCTAGTTCAATGCATTTATACCAGTGTTGGACAACTTAGTTGATAATGTGGGAAAAGAATTCTTTTAGGCGAGTGCATAGCCACTCATGCACTGCTACTTGTGTGTCAGTCTTGCACACTTTTTGGACCTTCAGCTTGTTATGAATGATGCAATGGGCTGATCCAACATAAATGTCCAATAGTGACACAATCAACCACTAATATCTTCAGTAATAAAGAAAAGACGATGTTCATATGTTGGACATGTGATGAGAAGAGATAATAACCGAATAGCAAAGCAAGCCCACATATGGGAAACAACATGTAAGAGAAAAAGAGGAAGACCCAGGGAGACACTGAGAAGAACATTGATGAGAGAGGCAAGAGCAGCAGGATTCGGCTCCCTCAATGAGATAGAGCTGCTTGCACAGAACAGAGACAAATGGCGAGATTTGATAAAACATCGTTAAAAGAAAACTTCTAGAACAAAAATTCAGATAGGAGAAGGTGTATCTTGGTCTACGCCCTATGGGCCGGCTATGGCTCGAAAGGTCAATAGATAGATAGATAGATAGTGACACAATATCAGTTGCACACACGATTCTTACTATAACTGACCCGGTTATTGAGTTATTTCCAGGTCATCATCATTACACACCAAACAAACTGACCCAGTTTCTAACTGAAAGTCCCTTGTACAAGGCATGCTGGTTTATTTTGTTACATAAAAAAAATTAGCATTAATAATGATGAATGTTGATGAATTATATAATTCCAAAGTTGTCATTGTGCTGAGTATTGCATTAGACATAGTTGGTGAAATGACATTTACAATTCTATGTTGTCTGTCTGCAGATAAGCTTTAATGAAATAACAACATTAATTGTCACATATAGCTTGACAAAGAGCATCCTGCAGCTAACATGACAAATAGATTCAATAACAAGTGATGGAAAAGGAGGGCATCTTAAAGATGGATTAGTGAAATATTAAATGACTCACGAATTATGATATATGTAGCAAACCACAGAGCACTGTTAGGAATACTTAGCACAATACCGCATTGTTGTAAAGTAGAAGGTACTAGAAAATAGAGAAATTTGAAGCAAATTTCAAATAACATTTTGTTATCCACTAGAAGAAAAGTACAAGTAAATCAGCCATCAAGAGGAGATGTACACAGTGACAACATGCAGGAAAGCAGCAGAATAGGTTTATGTGCTCATGAGTGATCTGGAAACAATCACAAGAACTGCAATGAATAGAAAATGAAATGAAAGACAAACTTGGCATTCACTTGGATGATGAAGCACCAGTGAACTGTGTAGATGAAGTGGCAGATTAAAGATAACTTGGCTGAGAGCAATGAAAGAAGATGAATAATGTGGGTCAAACATGTGGCACGCTGTGAATAAATGGAAGACATTTTCTGTTGCGCTATATAGCATTATATTAAAACAGGTAAATGAATTTAAATATTTGGGAACTTTGTTAACCTCAGACAGAAGATGTAGAAAAGAGGTGAGATGCAGAATGGCTCAGGCAAAAGCAGCTTTCCAAAAAATGAGGAAGATACTATGCAATCCATTTTTGACAATAGAAACAAGAAAAAGAGTTCTTAAATGTTATGTAGAGCCAGTCTTAACATATGGATGCGAATCATGGACAATAGGACAACAGACAATAAAATCACTGGAAGAAATGTGGTTTTACAGAAGAATGTTGAGAGTACCTTGCACAGTTAAGAAGAGTAATGAAAACGTTCTGAAAGAGGTCAAAGCAAAAAGAGAGCTAATTTCCAATATTAGGAAGAAACAATCATCATTTTTTGGCCATGTAATGAGAAGAGAACAACTGGGATATATTGTAACAACTGGAAAAATTGAGGGACGAAGAGATAGAGGGAAGCAAAGAGAAAAAAAAATACCAGACAGCTTAAGAGAATGGCTTGGCAGAAGGTCAACAACAGAAATGATAAATAACTGTCGAGATCGAAAGTTGTGGAGGGACATGATCACCTGCGCCAGCAGGACGGGTACTGAAGATGATGAAATAACAGATAGTGTACCAGCCACTGACTGCTTTGTTGGTCTCAGGCCAAAGAAAACAAGCAGAATATACCCTGTTTGACTCATTGTACTGTGTTTTATTTCTAATGTATTCTCCAACTGTAACATGTCCACAGCAAGTGTAGCGCTACTATTGATTCAATGGATAATCTTTGGACAGTGATAGCAACAAATACTTTATGTAGGTTATGGATAACTTGTACCATTAAAAAAAAAATGTAATAACAAAATACAAGGTATTCAAAAAGTATCTGTGAAATTTTTCTTTATTACCAAATATTAAGTACAAAATAAGTAAATTGTTGTTTTGTATCTTGTATACAAAGGAGCTTTGGCTGATAGAACTGCATCCATACTTAATGTTTCTTTGTTTTTTTTAGCTGCACTATCACATCGAGTCTTCATTACTTACATGCAAAATGAGACAATAACAAGCAGATGAGTTGGCTGTGATGTTGCAGCTCATTAGGTAGATCAATTGTTATAAGTAAAAAAGTAAAGTACCCCCGTCACGCCAAGTGGCGTATAGGGAAATATGGTGTTAGTGACCCTATATTTTACAGACCTTCAGCACATGATTTTTAGGGTAATGTGGTCGGTATTACGCCCGTGCTGCTTTACTCTCCCAGAATAAAATCTGGTACCCATTTAAGGCTGGGTGAACCCGGAAACCGTCGGTTGGGATCGAACCCTACCCCTTGTCCTTTGTAGTCCAGTTCACTAACCACTGAGCTATCGCGATCAATTGTTATAACGTTGTTATTTTATGCCAGAAACTTTGGAAAATAAATAACGTTTAATAATTTAGTGGAGATATTTTAATAATATATCAAATATCATATAGGATCACGAGTGGAGCTGTAGAAAAGATTTTTTAAAATAAACATATAATGGTATAAAATAGCCAAACCTGTAGAAAGATAAAAATTAATCATTTTGTGCATCAAATTTTAAAGAAAGAATTTAAAATTGTATTGGTAAAATTGTATTTCATCATCATCGAGTGCCTTCTCCGCAACGAAGGTTGGCTACCATGGAGCGCCATTCTGCTCTGTCTCTTGCTTTGATGGTGCAGGTTGTCATAGACTGATTTGTCCATCTTTTGATGTTACTCGTCCATGTTAGTCTTGGTCTGTCTCTGCCTCTTTTAACTTGTATTTTCCCCCCAGGATTACTTTTAGTAGGCTGTTGTGTCTTTTAACATTAAAATTTAAAATTGTATTTAAAGAAGTATTATATAGATAAATATTGAGCACCTTGTGATGTAAGGATTTAGTGTGAAAAGATAAAAATTAAATATTCACAATTCTATTTCTATTGTATACTTTTTTTTTTAACCTTTCATTGGAATATAAGCCATGAATAAAAGCTTTCCAAACCTTTCTGTCCTTATGTACCTATTTCTTCTATTTGATCTTTGTGATCTTAATCTTACAGTTACATCTCCATATGTTTCTATATCTCCTATTTTATTTTTGTCATCTCAGTCTCACAGTTACATCTCCATATGTTTCTATATCTCCTATTTGATCTTTGTCATCTCAGTCTCACACTTACATCTCCCAATATTAATAGGTCTCCTATTTGATCTTTGTCATCTCAGTCTCACACTTACATCTCCCAATATTAATAGGTCTCCTATTTGATCTTTGTCATCTCAGTCTCACACTTACATCTCCCAATATTAATAGGTCTCCTATTTGATCTTTGTCATCTCAGTCTCACACTTACATCTCCCAATATTAATAGGTCTCCTATTTGATCTTTGTCATCTCAGTCTCACAGTTACATCTCCATATGTTTCTATACCTTCTGTTTGATCTTTATGACCTCAGCCTTAAAGTTAAATCTCCATATGTTTCTATATCTCCTATTTGATCTTTGTCATCTCTGTCTCACAGTTTCATCTTCATATGTTTATAGGCCTCCTATTTTATTTTCCCTGTGGGTTCCATGTGATAGCTTGTCTGGTAATGCTTGTAGTTAAATATCCTCAATAGAGACCTATTTGGCCACTTGCATTTCCATATATATTATAAAAAACAAGAAAATAAATGGGTACTCTCATTTTGTAATGCTCAGTAGGATGTGTCAGACTGAAAAGTGCAAAAGAAATAAGCTTTCTGCTTTCTGTAGACTGACACAATTTATAAAATGTATATTCAAGAGATTAAGACAAAGAAGTGCAATGGATGAAAATTAAATAGTAAGAATGAGCCTCTGTGCAAGAAGTTCCAGAGTTCGAAGTCCTGCCACATCTCATATATACTGCATTGTAAAATATAATCTAATGAGGTGCAATTAAGATGAAATAATTAAGAACGTAGATAAGAGGAGTAAAAGTAAAAAGTAAAGAGCCCCCTTCACGCCAATTGGTGTATATGGAATATGGTGTTAGTGACCATAAATTTTACAGACCTTCAGCACATTTTTGGGGTAATGTGGTTGGTATTATAGCCATGCTGCTTTACTTTCCCAGAAAAAATCTGGTACCCATTTAAGGCTGGTGAACCCGGAAGCCTTCGGTTGAGATCGAACCCTACCTCTTGTCCTTTGTAGTCCAGTTCACTAACCACTGAGCTATCATAGCCCCCTTGATAACAGGAGTGGGCCACTGGATACAACAGCATTAATTTTCTTCATTCTTCATAAAAAATTAAAAGAGATTCAAGAGACTACCATACATGCAGTGAGATAGAAAATAACAGTTAACCTTTAAGCTAAATAATGGCTAAGGAAGCTTGTGATGCCATCAGACCAATCAGATTGCTAGTTGAAACATGTGGCCTTGTTGAACAATGCAGATACAGAGTTTCAATCTTAAATTGAAGCACACAACACAAAACCTTTACTTTTCCAGAGCAAAAAAAGAATCAGTGTATTCTTATCCCAACAATCATTCGCTATACATTTTAATCTGTAAGACTTTTTCTATTTTCTTAATGTAAGGCCACATTTATCATATTGAATGATTTTCACCAAATATCTATTTAAATATTTACAAAAGACCAAGATGAAGACCCAGAAGAAGATGGATAGATGCAGTGACATAGACATGTAACAACAAAGGAAAATCACTAATTCAGACAGTTTGAGCAGCTCAAAAATGACAAATGATATAAACCACGACATCTTTTAGGTATCAAGAAAAGAGAAAAGAACAAGAAGAAGAAAATATAATTTTTTGCATAATTTCTGTTTGTGCCTTGGTAAGTTATCTTTTTTTTTTTTTTATTGTCAGTTGTATACGATTTCATTTTAACATATTGATTGCTTTTCTCATCAGAGTAACTTAAGTGATACATAAAATATTTGTAACATTTTAAAATAACATTTATTTGACAAGCTAGTATTTGTTTTATTTTTGAGATTGAAGATAGAAAAGTCTGAATAATAGTTGGTCAACGTTTCAGGACACTGTGTTTCACAATGAAGGCTACAGTTTAGAGAATGAAAGTCTGAATAATAGTTGGTCAACGTTTCAGGACACTGTGTTTCACAATGAAGGCTACAGTTTAGAGAATGAAAGTCTGAATAATAGTTGGTCAACGTTTCAGGACACTGTGTTTCACAATGAAGGATACAGTTTAGAGAATGAAAGTCTGAGAATAGTTGGTCAACGTTTCAGGACACTGTGTTTCACAATGAAGGCTACAGTTTAGAGAATGAAAGTCTGAGAATAGTTGGTCAATGTTTCAGGACACTGTGTTTCACAATGAAGGCTACAGTTTAGAGAATGAAAGTCTGAATAATAGTTGGTCAATGTTTCAGGACACTGTGTTTCACAATGAAGGATACAGTTTAGAGAATGAAAGTCTGAGAATAGTTGGTCAACGTTTCAGGACACTGTGTTTCACAATGAAGGATACAGTTTAGAGAATGAAAGTCTGAGAATAGTTGGTCAATGTTTCAGGACACTGTGTTTCACAATGAAGGATACGGTTTAGAGAAAGAAAGTCTGAGAATAGTTGGTCAACGTTTCAGGACACTATGTTTCACAATGAAGGATACAGTTTAGAGAATGAAAGTCTGAATAATAGTTGGTCAATGTTTCAGGACACTGTGTTTCACAAAGAAGGATACAGTTTAGAGGATGAAAGTCTGAGAAAAACCGTAGAGTTTCAGTAAATGTGCAAGAACGAAAGGGTTTGAACATCTAACCGAAATGAAACTCAAACAACCTACAACATAAGCATACAATATGAAAATAGCAGGATACAATATGTTAATGCAACACAGGAAAAGATGGATAGATAAAATCTATCTATCTATTGTCCTTTCTCTAGGTCAGCCTCTTTTTCTTTTGCCCCCTGGTTCCCATTTGAGGGCTTGCTTTGATATTCTCTTGTTGTGTTTTCTCATCACATGGTCAATATATGACCACCTTCTTCTTTTGATTACAGATGAAATTGTCAAATGCTCTATCACTGATGGAATCAGATAAACGAACTAAATTCAAGATGGCAATAGCAATTAAACTACACAACTTTGTGATGTCCAGAAAGCTACTCAAACATCCACTCTACCTCTCACTGTACAGACCACAGGGCAAAATAAGAAGTTTTATTTCATTATAGTTTCATTTGATACTTCAGCATGTGGCCAGATCAAGTGTGATATGTAAATATGAAATAAATTTCATCATTGTGTGTAAATAAAGTGTTTGGTTCATTTCTGTTACATTTGTATGTGCTCTACATAACAATACTCATCCAACATGGAGCTTAATGATGATCATGTTGATGATAAAAGTATAATATGGTGTTTTGTCAGGCACTATGTCATATTATTATTTGGAAATGATTGCTTTGTATTTTGATTGATTGTTTTGGTTTTTATGTTTGAAAATAAATATTGTGTTTTTAAATTTTCAGTTTAATTTTCTTTTAACTTAATTTATTATAAAATATGTTTTTTTTCCAATTTAGAATTGTTTTATTTGTTAATGGTGGGGACTTGTGTTATCGTTTGTATTATTTATTTTTAAGAAAAAGAAACCACCTGTTTTATTATTCTAATTTTAATGATGATTTATTTGGGGCTATATATATTTTTTTTATTTTTATGTATTTTTGGGAGCCGCGATAGCTCAGTGGTTAGTGAACTGGACTACAAAGGACAAGAGGTAGGGTTCGATCCCAACCGACGGCTTCCAGGTTCTCCCAACCTTTAATGGTCACCGAATTTTTTTCTGGGAAAGCAAAGCGGCACGGGCGTAATGCCGACCACATTTCCCCAAAAAAGCATGTGCCGAAGGTCTGTAAAATGTATGGTCACTAACACCATATTCTCTATGCGCCACTTGGCGTGACGGGGATAATGTTTATGCATTTTTGACCCTTTTTTTTTTTTAACTTGTATACATATTCTGTTTTCTTGAAAGTATTTCTTTTGTACAAGTTCTATATGTTTGTGTTATGTGTGGGCTATCTAACGAAATGCTGAAAGTTGTAGGGTTGTAGCCTATTCACTGCATTGGTAATATATTAGATATAGTTTAAATCAGGCCAGTCCAGTCAGTACAAAAATGAAGGTTCGTTGAGTAACGTAAAGTAAGAACAGTGAGGAAACTACTACACATCCCATTACCTTTAAATAATCTGGCTTTGTCATGACTAGGATTAATACTTATTTCCCAATATGGTTCTCGTCTGTGTTACGAGGTATCCGTAGCACCTTTCAGTTGAGGTATTCTGGTATCAGTGATGGTCATTTGTGTAATGGACAGGTCAGTACGATACCACATGTGTTGTTTTGTAATCAACATTTCTTTTTGGAATTAAATATAAAACTTCAATCGTCATACGTTGTCAGCCTCTTTATTTGATTCAACTTGCTAAAAACCTGTGGTTTTGTGTATAGAATTATTATAGCAACGGATTTTCTGTGGAAAATATTGCTTTGAAATGAAAACAATAGACTAGGGGTTAAAGAAATGAAACAGTGTCTTCTTTATCCCTTGTCTGTTTCTTCACGTCTGCGCAAATTGGTTTAAACATAGATTTTATTTTTAGTGTTAATTGATTTGAAACAGTCATTACAGATGGTTTATGGAACATCAAAATGTATCATGACTGTTCTATGAAATTTATCCCGATAGTCCAGGAACTATATGATGAGATTTATGT
Source organism: Megaustenia siamemsis (assembly GCA_032433765.1). Lineage (NCBI taxonomy): Eukaryota > Metazoa > Mollusca > Gastropoda > Stylommatophora > Ariophantidae > Megaustenia > Megaustenia siamemsis. The sequence goes on along the minus strand of JAVIAB010000073.1, from coordinate 18,682,912 downwards.
TAGCATTCAAGACAACAGTGACATGTCAGGCCCTTTTCCCATCACAATTGAAGTCAAGCAGGGATGTGTTTCTTGCCCACATCGTGATTGACATCTTGTTTGATTGTTTTCTGCTATGCCAAGTGGAGCTTATACAGATCGGGGAATTAGGAGCCGTAATTGGGTGAGATGGGGGAATCTTAGGAGGCTTCAACCAATGGTCAGTAGCAACTATACACCACCAGATAATAATGTAATCAGGTATAGGTCTACGAATGAACATGTAAGGATTCCTTAAAGCTTGTTCTAACTTTGAACTCATCATAAACACAAATAAAACATAATGCATGTACCAAGCAACCCTTGACACAAAATCTAGACAAACAACAAGCAAATTTAAGTCGTAAATAGATTCACACACCTTGACTCTGACAAAGTGTCGACATTGAAGATGTGAATACAAGGATCTTCAAAATGAAAGACCCTATACCAATGTATACGATTCGTATGACCATATAATGACATAGTAGTTGAAATTAAAAAAACAATTGTATGAGAAATTTGGTAAACATATGTTTGCTTTTGTTTATCAAGGAGAAAAATACAAGTAACTGTAACAATAAACTGTTTAAAGGAACATTGATAAGCAGGTTCATGGAGGAAAACTAAGAGAAAGATCTGAGGAAAAGACTTGGGATCAGACAGGGATGTCATTCTTCTTTTGCTGGCCTGATTTACGAGTGTTCAAATATCCACAGAATATAGTCAGAAACGAATCAAATTAACACAACCCTAGAACCCACATTTTTCTCACGAATTTTTCCTACTTGGCATAAAAACAACTATAAGAAAAGAATAATATGACGTCAGAAAAATCAACACAGATCAGACTTAGCACAAAAGAAGGAAGGAAATTTCAATTTCTTTTAAAAATTTTTCATTTCAAAAGAAGACCAACAAGTGAAAGCATGGATGCAACCCTTACTAGACGTCAGAGGGAATTCTGAAACGACGTTTTGAATAGCTTATTATTCAACACAGTGTTTTACATGTGATAGACATACTAATTTTATCATATATCTGCTATTTATCATCCCTTACTTATGTATTGAATTGTATTTCAAAATGCTCAGGAATGACGGTTCTTTTTGTTGTCAATAGTGTAAAATATATGTATAAAGAAAGTGGCTTGCGAAATAACCTGGAATGATGAGAGAAAAAATAAAACAACAAAATAAGAAATATGAAGAAAAAAATGTACATACCAGTTATTGAGACAGCTAAATACAACAAAATTGATGCGATGCACGGTGGATAGAAGATTGTGGAAGGTCATGATCGCCTACGCCAACCGGTATGGCACATGATGATGAAATACTTACACGAATTATAAAGGTAAAGGTAAAGTACGAGACTTGAACCGGCGTCTTAGCACGCGAGTATATACCCATATGTGCTCGGCCGCCTATCCAGAAATGTTCGGATATTTCTGTATAGTGTAGCCTCAAGCATCGAAACTCAGATGCGAAGCGACATTCCTCACCTTCCCAGGATAATATACCCTCTATACACGATATATACACGATATTACACGAATTATACACAACACCAAAATAAAACACTTCTTGAATAATATATCCATATTTACACAATTCAGGCAAAATGTCATCACAATTACAAAAATAATAAAGGAATAAAACAAATTAAAAAAAAACACTTTTATGACCATTTACGGAAGAGCTGATCATTAAAAAAATATATATTTCCTCGCACAAACTATAATACTAATATTACTCGATTTTAACAGCAGAAAATTAATCATAGGCTTGTAAATTGCAAAAACGTTGCCATCCACGCTAGTTGGACTCACGACCAATTTCGGAACACGCCATTCCAATTGGCCTGGATCCACGCCTACTAAGGGTTAATTAAGTTCTTGAAATTGTGTAAATATCTTAATTTGCATAAATTTAAATATTATGCAAGTTGCATGTGTTGAACTTTGATATAATTTCAAGACTTAATTATATATCTTCAATGTAAACATTTCAGTGGAATCTCGGTATTCCTACATCCACCTGCACGTACAACTTTCAATTCTTAAGACTTTCTCCAGTAAAATTCATTCCTGTATTTACATGTTTGTCCCGGCATTCTGACATAATCACTTATGTTCCGCGGTTAGCCTAAGTTTGCCGATTTTGCATTTTAATTACGTAAAATTAAGAAGTTTGGCTGCTTTTTTTTTCAATTTAGATATCGTCTGAGAACAAGAATTGTACTAATCTTCAACAGAAAGTAAGAGAAGAACTTTCCCTATCAGAGAAGGAGAACATGCGTAAGTGAAGAATTAACAAAACAGAAATTGAATAGCTTTGCTACTATTTGGAGGAAACGCACGACGTGATGGAAAATGACATCTAACATTGCTTTGCTCGTTAATTAAAGTGCCAACCTGTGCAATGACAATGTTGATGGGCATTTTAGAAACATTTAGACAAATCATTAGAGCAGATAAAAATGAATTTCAGGGCAAGGAGACAAAGTCATGTTTCTTTTTTTTTCCGTACCCTCTCATGGTCCCCTTGTAATAATGTGTGAGCCACAATGGGGCCCGTCATGCTTTTTCATAAATGTGTGAGTTTTAGAAACTGAAAACCGGCATTTCGTGGCATATTTTTAGGGTATTATGAGGATGAAAAGGGAGCCGCGATAGCTCATTGGTTAGTGAATTGGACTACAAAGGACAAAAGGTAGGATTCGATCCCAACCGAAGGCTACCGGTTCACCCAGCCTTTAACGGGTACCGGATTTTTTTTCTGGTAAAGTAAAGCGGCACGGGCGTAATACCGACCACATTACCCTAAAAATAGTGTGCCGAAGGTTTGTAAAATTTATAGTCACTAACACCATATTCCCTATACGACACTTGGCTTGGCGGGGGTAATTTACTTACTTTTTTTTATGAGGATGAAAAAAACTAAAATAATTAAGGCAAGAATGGTCAGTTTGGCGCCCCTAGATGTTGCACCCGGGAATAGATATCCCCCTTCCCCCTTACCCTTCCCTAAAATCGCCACTGCCTATGGACTACCTGACCCTGCCCCTTTGTCTATTTATTTCTGAAGGTTAATACGCTCTGGGAATTCTGTGTTGTAGTGATCATCGTGTTATATCTATCATCATGTGCCATACCTGTTGGCGTAGACGATCATGTCCTTCCACAATCTTCTATCTACAGTACGTCGTATCAGTTCTGTTGTTGACTGTTTTCCACGCCAAAACACCAAGCTATCCAGTATTTTTCTATTTGTCGTCCGCGACCTCTCTTTCCCTTTATTTTGCCTGATGTAACAAAGTATTACAACTTTCCTCTTCACATGTCTAAGCAATTTGATTTGATGCCGATTAATGTGATCCGGTGGCGGTCTAACTTCAGCTTTTCTCCTTATATTCTGTCTCATCTTATCCCATCTATTACGTTCCCTTAGTTATTTCACTTAAGTTGTAACGATTTTTCGTTCTTATGGGACTGTCGGTGTCCACCTTAGCATTGGTAGCAGAGTGTTAGAAGTAAATTGAGATATTTAGTTGTATTTTTGTACTTAACGTTGACTTCTTGTTCTATAATATCTGAAAGCTGTAAAATCACTTAGTATTCTTTGCATCATTTGGTATTGATATCTGCTTGAATATCTTTATTGAAGGATATGATGCTTTAAGAAAAGAAAAAGACATCACCGCAATACACAATAAAGACAGGCGGAACAATATCTAGGATCAATGTTAACTTTAGATGGTAGATGTACAACAGAGGTGAGATGCAGAATAGCTCAGGCAAAAGCAGCTTTCCAAAAAATGAGGAAGATACTATGCAATCCATTTATGACAATAGAAACAAGAAAAAGAGTTCATAAATGTTCTGTAGAGCCAGTCTTAACATATTGATATGAATCATTGACAATAGGACAACAGACAAGAAAATCACTGGAGGTTGTAGAAATGTGGTTTTACAGAAGAATGTTGAGAATACCAATGACAGCTAAGAAGAGTAATGATAACGTTCTGAAAGAGGCCAAAGCAAAGAGAGAGCTTATTTCCAATATTAGGAAGAAACAATCATAATGTTTGGCCATTTATTGAGAATGGAACAGCTGGAATATATTGTAACAACTGGAATAATTGAGGTGACGAAGAGATAGAGGGAAAGCAAAGAGAAAAGATACCAGACAGCTTAAGAGAATGGTTTGGCAGAAGGTCAACAACAGAAATTATAAATAACTGTCGAGATCGAAAGTTGTGGAGAGACATGATCACCTACGCCAGCAGACAAGTCACTTGATGATGATGATGATGATTCACTATTTGAAGTCTGTCATATTTAGGTTACGGACAAATCTTTGTTCATTCGTTTTTATTTTCTCTTGCTGCAACAATGAATCTGAAGACAAAATCATATTTTTTTCCGAATTTAATAATTTTCTGTTAATTGTAATTACCGACAACAGTTGTAATTACTGACAACAGTTGTAATTACTGACAACACTCGTTCAACCATACATTCACAATATAATTATTTCCTGTCCAGGCAACTAAACCTATGGAAATCACTAGGGGCACAATAAACAAACACGTTTAAAGCACAGTGTATCAGAGCGAACACACAGCACTACTATAGTTCATTTAGAAATTCGTGCCCACAGAGTTCATCAATTATCTCGGAAACTGTTTGATGAATTTTTGTAATTCTTTTTAATGAAATCGTATTTTTCCACCGACTTTCAGATTTTATAACATTTAAGTACAAAGGTAGTCTGAATTTTGTAGAAATCGTTTTTTGTTATATAATTTTAGGAAAATATCAAACCGCGTGCTCTAAACATTAGATTTTACTGTAAATTATGTTAATTTTCTAACAAATCTCTCAGCGGATTGCGTATTACAAGTTACGGCAAAAAATCAGACTGAAGGTCGGTGAAAAAATAAGATTTCACGAAAAAGAATTACAGAAATTTAGCAAACAGTTTTCGAGATAATTAAACTCTGTGGGCACGAATTTCTGAACGAACTAGTATAGTATTGTTATTGCATTATTATGACTGATTATGACTTGCATTCTTGCACCCACCGGTGTCCCACATCTATATACCATCGTTCATATTTGTAACTCAGACAAGAGGTATAGGATATGTGGGTGGCTAACTTCTTTTCGGAGTCAAGGCAAAGAAATGCATAAAAATGCGAAGCTGCATTAAAGCTGATTGTAAAGTTGAAATGAGAAAACAAAAACTTAGAAAAAAAACTACATAGTTAAAGCTTTACGTAATAAATGTACGACACAAATCTGGACGGCGTTTCAGCTCAATAGGCCGTCAGCAGGTACAAACAAACAACACGCACACTGATAGGTAAGTAAATAAAATTAGCCACACATAGTGGCTAATTTCCGTGTTGTCTGTTTATTCCTACTGACGGCCTATTGAGCCGAAACGTTGTTCAGATTTGTGTCGTCCATTTGTTACGTAAAGCTTTAACCATGCCATTTTTTTCTGTTTTTTTTTTTCATTTCTTCCTTCTTTTCGTCAGAGTTTCTCGTCTATGGCGTGGTTACTAAAGGACTCAATAGTTCTCTTCATCATTTGCCTTTAAAGGAACATGACATGGGCGTAGTAGATGCGTCATGTTGTGGTTTGCATCTAAATGGTTATATTTGCGCATTTCGGCCCAACACATCCGACTTCAGCGCAACATTTTTGAGTATCGAATAGCTTTCCCATATCGAAATCTACCCGCTGGGCCAAGTTGGGTAGTTTGTTTCTAGAGGCACCGCTGTAAGGTGGAGCAAGGTCTCGACCATCTCTGTTATTGGTCGATCCCGACACATGCGGTCAGATGTGTATCGTAGACCAGACTCGGCTCGGTTGATAGATCGGCGTATTTGCCCAGTAAAAAAAAGTAAAGTAAAGTACCCCCCGTCACGCCAAGTGGCGTATAGGGAAATATTAGTATATATAGGGTGTTGGTGACCCTATATTTTACAGACCTTCAGCACATGATTTTTGGGGTAATGTGGTCGGTATTACGCCCGTGCTGCTTTACTTTCCCAGAAAAAATCCGGTACCCATTTAAGGCTGGGTGAACCCGGAGCCGTCGGTTGGGATCGAACCCTACCCCTTGTCCGTAGTAGTCCAGTTCACTAACCACTGAGCTATCGCGGCTCCCACTAATTTTTAGGGAATTAGTAAAACCCAGGTGTCCTCGCCAGGGTACGAACCCCGGCTGTTGCCGTGATAAGCCAACCGCCTATCGATTGCGCTAACCGGACACCCTATTTGCCCAGTAGTTTCTATAAATCTATTCTTTGGTAGTTTCCATCATTTTTCTGTTAATAACAATGTACCCCAGAGAACCGCGATAGCTCATTGATTAGTGAACTGGACTAAACCGAACTATAGTGGGTTCTATCCTGATCGACGGCTTCCGGGTTTACCCAGCCTTAAATAGGTACCGAATATATTTTTTCTGGGAAAGTAAAGCGGCACGGGCGTAATACCGACGATCACATTACCCCAAAAATCATGTGCTGAAGACTGTAAAAATTATAGTCACTAACACCATATTCCTTGTACGCCACTTGGCGTGACGGGGCTCTGTACTTTTCACTTACAATGTACCGCATCCATTTGTTTAAGTTTCCTTGACAAGTCTTCTACGCGCCAAAGTTAATACATTTTCGATTATCTTTTCTTTTGTAATGAACTTTTTTATCCTTTGACTAAGGAGAATCAGACATAACAAGACATAAACATGTGCTTGTATGACAAAGCTGGTGTGAGATAAGGAACAATAATCAAATATGAAATGTATGATCAGATCTTAACTGACATAAACGCTCTCAAAACCATGGATTTATATTCATACAAGCCTTTTGCTATAGAGCTGTAAGATGCAATCTATGCGCTGCTCAAATTGTTTCCCCAATAAATTTGTATTTCATGTGTCGGTTTATTGTCAATGAACTCAATTTTGTATTCTCTTTCTGACTGCTGTTTGTGATGTTAAGCTGAGACGCTGCATCCAGTCATTGAAGTTTTTATTCAACTTCTCCCTATATTTTTCTGTCATTACATTATTCTCCTGTCACTATTACTATCAGAATTGTGTTTGTCAAATCTAACGAGCACGTTATGTGACTCTTCAACGAGCATGTTACGTCACTGTACAACGAGCATGTTCTATGGCCATAATACGAGTATGTTCTATGGCCATAATAAGAGTATGTCTATGACCATAATACGAGTATGTTCTATGGACATAATAAGAGTATGTCTATGGCCATAATACGAGTATGTTCTGTGGCCATAATAAGAGTATGTCTATGGCCATAATACGAGTATGTTCTATGGACATAATAAGAGTATTTTCTATGGCTATAATACGAGTATGTTCTATGACTATAATACGAGTATGTTCTATGACTATAATACGAGCATGGTCGTACAACGATTTACGAGTATTTTTTATATGGCCTTGCATCATTCATATTATATAGTCGTACAATGAGCATGTTATATATAGGCATAGGTTGTTTATACCTATGTATATTCCATTTATAGGTTGCTTAGTTGGCCGTGTGTTCTAGCGCAGGTTTCTCGTGGCAAAGTTCTGTGTCGAGGAGTACGGGTTTGATCCTGCTTCGGGTTGTCTCTTGTTCTTTTTCTTTTTCTATTGTTAATTATTTGCGAATTTTTTCCGATTTGTAAATATACCTCTTCACCTGAAATGATTCATGCACATTCTATATGGCCGGCTGTTCAAAGAGCATGTTATATGGCCAGTCGTTAGCGAACATGCTATATGACCGATTGTAAACGAACAATATATATGGTTGGCGCGCAATGAACATGTTATAAGACCTGCCGTACAACGAACATGCTATATGACCGACTGTAAACGAACAATATATATGGTTGGCACGCAATGAACATGTTATAAGACCTGCCGTACAACGAACATGCTATATGACCGACTGTAAACGAACAATATATATGGTTGGCACGCAATGAACATGTTATAAGACCTGCCGTACAACGAACATGCTATATGACCGACTGTAAACGAACAATATATATGGTTGGCACGCAATGAACATGTTATAAGACCTTCCGTACAACGAACATGCTATATGACTGGCCGTGCAATGAACATGCAATGTGGCCGACCATACAGCATGCTGGTACACTACCCGGCCACATAGCATATTCATTGCATCACCGACCGTACGAGGAGCATCTATGACCGGCCGTACAACGGGCATGCTATGGCCGGCCAGAAATTGAATATGCTGTATGGTCGGCCAGTGAATATGCATTCTATATAGTCGGCCGTACGACGAACATGCTATATGGCCGACCGTACGAGGAGCATGTTATGGCCGGCCGTAAACGAGCATTTTAATGACCGGCCGTACGACAAGCATTCTATGGCCGTAAAACGAGCAAGCTATATTGCCGGCCAGTCAACGAGCAAGCTATATGGCCGGCCAGTCAACGAGCAAGCTATATGGCCGGCCAGTCAACGAGCATGCTATATGACCCGCCAGTCAACGAGCAACGGCCCTATGGCCGGCCAGTCAACGAGCAAGCTATATGGCCGGCCAGTCAACGAGCATGCTATATGGCCGGCCAGTCAACGAGCATGCTATATGGCCGGCCAGTCAACGAGCAAGCTATATGGCCGGCCAGTCAACGAGCAAGCTATATGGCCGGCCAGTCAACGAGCATGCTATATGACCCGCCAGTCAACGAGCAAGCTATATGGCCGGCCAGTCAACGAGCAAGCTATATGGCCGGCCAGTCAACGAGCATGCTATATGGCCGGCCAGTCAACGAGCATGCTATATGACCCGCCAGTCAACGAGCAAGCTATATGGCCGGCCAGTCAACGAGCAAGCTATATGGCCGGCCAGTCAACGAGCAAGCTATATTGCAGGCCAGTCAACGAGCAAGCTATATTGCCGGCCAGTCAACGAGCAAGCTATATGGCCGGCCAGTCAACGAGCATGCTATATGACCCGCCAGTCAACGAGCAACGGCCCTATGGCCGGCCAGTCAACCAGCATGCTATATGGCCGGCCAGTCAACGAGCATGCTATATGGCCGGCCAGTCAACGAGCATGCTATATGGCCGGCCAGTCAACTAGCATGTTATATGGCCGACCAGTCAACCAGCATGCTATATGTCCGGTCAGTAAACCAGCATACTATATCTCCGGACAGTCAGCGAGCATATTATATGGTCGGCCGTTCGACAAGCACTTTATTTGGTCGCACAAGCCCATCTTTCTTTTCTTCACATATGAAACTTTTGAAATATTCTACAATTAATTAAATAATTATAATATTTTTTTTTTTTAATTCCGTTTCCATTTAATGTGTCAAATTAACAAATTAATTTGTTTTACATTTTTAGCATTGCAAAACATTCTATCAGACTGCTCTAATAGGTACATACAAATGTTTGCTGATGGGTTAACTTGAGATGGATTCCTTCTGCAAAGCTCTATGTAAAGTACTACCTATTACTGACCTAATATGTACTGAGCTATTGGTTTTTTAAAATATTTTTTTTTATTTTTATGCGTTCGCCAACTTTGACCTCTGACGAAGTCCCTAGAGACTAGGAACTTAATTTTGCGTGTTAATCCATTTTTCCCTGGCAGCCGTGTGCACAGGGGTCCCTCGCCGCACAGACAGATAACTTCGCCTTTTATAAACTTGCAACAACGTTCTTCAATATATACTAATTCTGATTATGTACACGTTTTTATACACCATTTTTTAACAAGTTTAAATAAAGTATTAGTCAGCTCAAGGCTAGTGGCATCTCCAGGTAGCTTGGCCAGATTTTATACTGGAGATTCAAACATGAGTACGTCATAATGTTTTTTTTACTTTTGTCTGTTGTAATTCCAAATTTATCTTCCCAGATTTGTATAGCGTACTTCAATTCTTACCCTTTTCACATATTTTTTAGACAGAGGACGGCCTGGTATCTGGCTTCATTTTCGTCCCTGGACACTCGGGCGTGGAAGGAAATGAATGAGCTGGCAACTTTGCTGGAACTTTGTCGTGGATGCCGGACATACAAAGGAACAGGCTGACATTCTGAAAGCAAGCAGGGAGGACGAGCGAATGATTCAATCAATGGTGATGAATCTACAACCTGTCCAGACTGTAAAGAACATCAGGTAAAAACTGAGTTGCCAAAAAGGTGCGCTATTCGGGAAGACATAGAAGAACAACAAATGAAAACAGAACTAGAGCCGTCAGTCTCCACACACTGAGGAACATACCGGAGAAAATCTGAGCACCTAAGGACGTGTCCAATGTGCAATAAGGACGATCCGTGGACTAAGCTAAACATAGTTGTAGACATTTCCCTACGCGAACCTCTTTGAACGAGACATGACACATTTTGCTATGAATCCATATTTTCTCATTAAGATCTATGATGTCTTCTCTTACCGTACTGTTAGCCAGTGCTACAGCGCTATTTAGCGTTAATCATTTTTGCTAAAATCGACATCGCAGCCATCTCTGTAAAAGTCATATAGGTTCTCATACGCTTTCAGTAAGAAGAAGTGTGTCAACGCATGGTTCTTGTAGATCTATAGTGCGTTTCATAACTCGTGCCCAACTTTTAAAATCGATGTCTTTTTAACCACTTTTTGTAAGTTGTTCAAAATTTAACAAATGGTTACCGAGTAATAGCGTTTTGAAGTTGGGCACATGATTTGAAACGAGCTATAATGCTGGTGCACGCCACTAACTTACAACAATACGTTACCATCCCTACATGATCGATACTCTATCCCAGATCTCTAGGCTACATATTCAATCACAGACGTATCAATAACCAACATACAGGCTTTGAAAGCCTTCAATATGTCGCGTTTATGTTCTTCATTATGGTTATATTTGGTTATGGTTATTCGAAGGCCCCGGTATCACTGCAAACGAATCGAAATCCATAATTGCTCAACCGCCCGTGCAAGTGGAATCATCAGAATTAACATTTCATCGAATATCCAAACATAGAAAGAAGTTGCAGTTCCCATCGTAGCAAACACAGCACACGTCAAAATACATAAGGCGTATTATAGCACCGACAGTGACCACATCTGAACTGTCCTTTGTCATACAATACCGTCATTTACCGTAAGCAAAAGGAATATCAAAACATTATCCGGATGAAAAAAACACACGGTGTGCACAGAGCACTAAACTCAGTAGCTCCGGCAGCAAGCCGGACTTAGACTATGAGGAAACTGCAACAATGAACACTTTTCAGACTGAGGCTCAACGGATCCCTGTCGCCTATGCGCCATATCTTATCGTACTGGTAGCTAATTGTGTCGTTCTTCATTCCTACTACAGACGAACAAAAGGTCACATTTCAGCTCTTGTCTTTTTGCCATGAGCCATAACCAGGGAGGTATATCCAGACAAACTCTTTACACTAAATAATATTGCATGCAAATTAGACATAATCGGACCTTTAACCATAAAATAGAAAATCGCGATATACCAGACATATGAACTATGGTGTACTTAGATTTATTGCCATAACATTATATTTGTGTTAATCAAGTGTAAGTTAATGTGAGGTAGTATTTCTAAAATGAGGTTCGGTGGTTTTACTCATAAATCCCTTTAGAGAAATACAATTTTGAAACTAAATTAGAGTCATTTAATGAGAGCTTCCAAATTTGGCTAATCACATCAGTCATGTCATCTTCTTGGTTTTTTTTTGTTTGTTAACTCTTCGAGTCGATTGCTAGATGTCCGTTTTTAACTCTTCATGTCGATTGCTAGATGTCCGTTTTTAACTCTTCGAGTCGATTGCTAGATGTCCGTTTTTAACTCTTCGAGTCGATTACTAGATGTCCGTTGTTAACTCTTCGAGTCGATTACTAGATGTCCGTTGTTAACTCTTCGAGTCGATTACTAGATGTCCGTTTTTAACTCTTCGAGTCGATTGCTAGATGTCCGTTTTTAACTCTTCATGTCGATTGCTAGATGTCCGTTTTAACTCTTCATGTCGATTGCTAGATGTCCGTTTTTAACTCTTCGAGTCGATTACTAGATGTCCGTTGTTAATTCTTCGAATCGATTACTAGATGTCCGTTTTTAACTCTTCGAGTCGATTGCTAGATGTCCGTTTTTAACTCTTCAAGTAGACTGCTAGATGTCCGTTTTTAACTCTTCGAGTCGATTGCTAGATGTCCGTTTTTACATCTGTGAAGATCTTGTTGATGTGAGAAGTGATTTATCTGTGAAGATTTTGTCGGTGCGAGCAGTGATTTATCTGTGAAGATCTTGTAGGTGTGTGAAGTTATTTATCTGTGAAGATCTTGTCGGTGTGTGAAGTGATTTATCTGTGAAAATCTTGGTTTGAGCAGTGATTTATCTGTGAAGGTCTTGTTGATGTGAGAAGTGATTTGTCTGTGAAAATCTTGTCGGTGTCTGAAGTGATTTATCTGTGACAATCTTGGTGTGAGATGTCATTTGTCTGTGAAGATCTTGTTGATGTGAGCAGTGATTTATCTGGGAAAAGCCGGGTTCACATCCAGCAATAGAAAAAGGAATACTGTTAGTGTTTATTGGCTTCCCATGATGCACTATGGTATTTTTACCAGCCAAAAATAGACGAAAACTCCTTTCGGACTATCATTCCTGTCTTTCATTAATTTGAAGCCTATAAAAATATCTCTGCTCAATCCAATCACACCGAATGTAACATAGTTCATAATGACATGTGTGTCTCTTCTTTAGAAGGTTGTTTATTCGTCATTTCAAGCATTCATTAAATATTGTTGAAAGATTCACACTTGTTGGGCAATTATCTTTTCTAAGACGATAATAGGCCACAGAGATAGGATTTCTCAGAAGAATGTTGAAAGTTCCCTGGACAGCTAAAAAGACCAATGAGGAAATTCTCAAATAGGCCAACACAAAAAGGGAGCTCATAAAAAAACATCAGAAAGAAACATTCAGCATGTTTCATGCATATCAAGAGACGAAGAAAGTTGGATTACTTGGTTACAACTGGCAAAATACAGGGACAGAGAGATCGCAGACGACAAAGAGAGAAAATACTTGATTGCCTGGTGTTCTATCTATCTATTACATCATGGAAAACAGTCAACAATGGAATTGATACGATGCACTGTGGATAGAAGATTGTGGAAGGACATGATGGCCTACGCCAACCGGTATGGCACATGATGATGATAAAACCACTCTTTTTTAATCCCACATTTTTAACTACATGTTCAGTTTTAAAATCAAAAGACCCGCTGTCCTCAAGTAGCCCAACTCTTTTTCTCCAATAGAAAACGAAACGGTTGCTGTCACTTTATCACCATCTAGGAGATGACAATCACTGAACATATTAACTTTGTCGTTATTACAAACATGACGAAGTTGTTTGCCTTCTCTGATCTCGTCGGCACATCCTTCGAAACTTGCTTGATAACTATTGCCAGACTCTGCTATCTCTAGATGTTAAAAAAAAAAAAAACTATCTTTACGACACATAGTACCATTGCTGGTGTATGTCGGGGGGGGGGGGGGGGGGGAGGGGGGGGGCGACGATAGAACCAGCGGGATAAAGGCCGCTTGGTCAAGCAGTCGTCACGACGTATGAGACTCAGGATTATTATTTCACCCCCGAAAGAAAAAATCCTTTCTTTCTACCGTGGGATTCGAACACCGTACGTCAGCTTTTCAGTCAGCGGAGCAGTGGTTTTAGCCGCACGGCCACGCGCACCTCCTCTAGATGTTGAATGTAATAATCATCCCGCACAAACGTTGACAACACTGGTTTACGCTGTTGTATCTGTATATTATGAATCATGGACAATAGGACAACAGACAAGAACATTTCTGGAGTCTGTAGAAATGTTATTTTACAGAAGAATATTGAGAATACCATGGGCAGCTAAGAAGAGTAATCTCTCTCTCTGCGATCAGGACTCAATCAGAGTAGGATTCCAGACTCTCACATGAAGTCAGCTGTCAGGTTAAGTGTGTTGATCGCCCACACAGACAGAACATCACAATTAGAGTCTGTCAGATCCACTCTGACCGAACATCCGTTAATACGTTGCACTGTGTTCTGCACCAGTGGCCCAGCGCATCCGATTTCATCCAGCATTTTATTCAGGTTTGCTTTCCCAAGCCTTTGATTGTCCCCAATCTTCCTGCAAGGCAGCAGCTTGTCTTTTCTGTAGGGGGATTCTGCCCTTAGATGGTCGGCCCTCCCAGGTTCACGAGCACCATCTGCCAGAGTCACTAGAGGTGACTAACACAGTCATGCACACACAAAGATATGAGAGGTGACTATGAAGAGTAATGAAAACGTTCTTAAAGAGGCCAAACAAAAAGATAGCTAATTTCCAATATTTGAAAGAAACAATCATCATTTTTTGGCCATGTAATGAGAAGAGAACAACTGGAGTATATTGTAACAACTGGGAAAATTGAGGGACAAAAAGAGATAGAGGGAAGCAAAGAGAAAAGATACCAGACAGCTTAAGAGAATGGCTTGGCAGAAAGTCAACAACAGAAATGATAAATAACTGTCGAGATAGTACTTGATGATGATGATGATATATTTCCTTTACTCTTCTAATTCTGCCTTTGTTTGAATACCCCTGGACCAACCCTGAATGATTTCATCATTGGGTTACAACTAGACAACAAAGACGGAAAAACACATTCATCAGATTAGAATTGTTTCTCAAAGCTTATGCACGTCGCCAATCCAAGTGTACTTAACTTTGCCTAATTATACACTTTATTGAATCTGACCTCCAGTTTGATGCAGTAAATAAATTGTATTTCATTAATAATCAATATTTCAAAGTATAAAAGAAATCAAATACAGTGAAATTTCGGAGACGGTATGGCCTGTAGTTTCCCTTTAAATATGGTTATGGTCATGGTTTGTCGAAGGCCCTGGCATCACTGCAAACGAATTAACATCCATAATTGCTCAAACGCCCGCGCAAGTGGATTCATCCGAATTAAAACTTATCTCATTGAAGGATAAAAACAAAGAAAGGCAGCTGCAGTCTCCATTATAGCAGCTACAGATCACGCGCCAAAAGAGATTGGGCGTGGTAGTACCTAAAGTGAACGGAGCTCAACTGTTCTTCGTCATACGATATTATCATTCACCGTAAGCAATTGGAACATCGATACATGATCAGGATGAAAAATACAGCTCAAGGTGTGCACAGAGCACTAAACCCAGTAGCTCCGGCAGCAAGCCGAACTTGGAATACGAGGAAACTGCAACAAGGAACACTTTTCAGACTGAGCCTCAATGATTCCTGCCGCATGTCAGCCATATTGACAGGAAGTTCTTTAAATATTTACAATTGTAGTACGGTTACAACTTTATGTTGAAGGAAGGTGGTACATGAAGATCTGACTATGCCGCAGGAAAATACAAGCAGGGACATATACAATTTGCAAACGAAGAAACAAGCGAAGTAAATATATGCGGATTTATTTGAGCCTCTCCCTGCGAAGGATGTACCCTGTCCATGTAACTATTTGAGAATCATTGCCCTAGACTCGTGTTAACGACTAATCAATACGGTAGCTTACGTCATTAATAGGGAGTTTATACGCCGGGGGAACTACAGAAATTAAACATTTGTAAACACAGCTCCAGTGATGTCCCGCTTTCGTGTGCTGTAATTTATTGACATAATTCAAAAGTGGGAAGAAAAGTACTCATTACGATCGGCACAATTGAAGTCTTGTGGTTGCTGCATTTTGGTCGCATATAAGTGAATGTTGACATTTGAAGTGCCGATTTAATCGATTTAGTACGGGGTATATATATTTTAAAAAAAGTAAAGAGCCCCGTCACGTCTAGTGGCGTACAGGTTAGGTGACAATATTTTTGAAGCCCTAATCCGGTAATCCGGGACGGATTAATTTGACTTAAATTTTCCATCAATAAAATGACATTTCTTCCGTCTTTTTGAAGTGAATAAAACATATATTTTAAAACTATTAAAACACCTAACAATATAGACTTACAAAACGTTATCAGGAGATAAACAAAAACAATATTAATACTCACTTAAATGGAAGGTGAAGCAGAGTTGCTGTACTTTTCTGATGAGTGGATTTTTTTTTTTTTAAATATTTCTTTGTTTGGAACATCTAAGAAAATTGAACACATGTTTGCTCATTGTTCACTTTGGTGATCAACATGACCTTTAAAGTGTCCACACTTATATGTGTTTTATTATTTGTCCACAAGCTTGTTCATCAGTGAAAACAATCTTTCCATTGCAGCTTTTGTTCCCGGTAGACACAAAAAGAATTGCCAACTTCAGAATATGTGAAATTGGCACATGCCTGTTCGTGAAGTGGGAAGCCATTTCAATCCAACGCTGCCCTGGTAGTGTTTTATTAATACTCCACTCATTAATTTTCTGAGAAGTAACAAACTGCTTCATGTAAACATATTCGTCATATATTTATATATTTTTTATAATTCTCTGGAAAGTCGACTGAACGTACTGTTTGGGTCATTAATGATGAAGATTTCTGAATATCCCCTCAAATTGGTGTTCTGTTCAACATTACCCAGCTGTAGGCCTCAAGGTTTTGAAAATTACTTGCAGCCCATTTCTTCAAATAACTTGAAGCTGTTTCATAGAACGAAAAAACACTGGCTTTAAACTTGTTCACATTATCATGTGGAATTCCGTCCATTTTCAGTTTGTCAAGAATTAGCTTAACTCTTGATGGCAAGAAACCATCTTCCCGTTTGGGCTCCAAGACAGTTCTCAACCCATTGATGTCAATTACTTCAAAAACAGTGACCACCTGTCCTTCAACTTTCTGCAATTCTTCGTGGAAATAGGCTGCCTGACCGTGAACAAAAATAAGTCATGCTTCAGACAGGTTTTTAAAAAGAATTTCTGTATAAAGACTGGGCATTGTCTTGAGACCGAAAATATTATTTTAAAGGCAGGAACATGTGAAGAACCCTTTCAACAACAGGCAGCAGTGCAAACCACCTAGGCTGTGCATAACCCAAAAATCATCTGGAAGTCTGTGTCTACAAACTGGCAAAACTCCTTGAGACTTTCAACTCTTATTGTGTATGATTTGAAGTGCAGATAAATGTTAGCAATAATCATCTCAACATCAATAGGTAATACATCTGCAACTGCTCGAACAGTGTTGTGGAAAATATGGTATGCGCAAACAACACCTATCAAACCATGCCCAAGGTTTTCTTTCAGCTTTATGAAAACATTGTTCTTTCCTTTCCTTTCAGCGCCCCCAAAATTGGAATTTATGTTGTCTGCACATAATGCAACTACTTTCCTTTCTGAACCTTTTTTCAGTTAGACAGGCATTAGTAAAGCTACTAACAATATCATATGTTTCTCCTGCCAATGACTTCAATTCTAATATTTTAACTTTCAGCCTCTCATTGTGATCAAAGTATCTGACAAGCAAAGGAAAAATCTTGATTTCCTTGTGGTTGGAGGCATCTATCAGTATGGAAATAAATGTTGAGTTTTCTAGGTCACATCTCAACTCGTTTTGAACATGGGGTATGAACGCATTTCGAATAATGGCTTCTGTTTTCGTATGTGCACAAGCAAATTTTGGTTCTAAAGTAACCTGAAATAATTTTGATGTGCAGTCCATAGATCTAAATGTATAATTGTGTATTATTGTATGATAGGCAAATGCACTTTCTGTAGCAGCTAATTGTTCTTCTTTGTCACAAATCGGTTCAGATCGAAAAAAATGTTGTAAACAACGAGCTTGATGCAGATGTAGCGAAGGCTCTCTTATGTTTCACACTATTTTATGACTCTTAATATCACCACGTCCACTATGGTTAATCGAAAACCCAGAAGCACATATACTGCATCTTACTGTACTTACATATTAAACTGCATTTACGTTTTGATGCCATTTATTGCAACAATTACAAATTTTACAAACTATAGTTTAAATAATAATTTGCTATGACTATACCACATCCATAACATAAGTTCTTAAACATTAAAATATCAAGTAACTGAATAATAGCGCAATGTAAATAAAATCTAAAGAACGCAATAACCCGTATCACTAAACAACACAATAAAAAGAATTAGTTCGACGGTAAACGAAAGTAACACAATGAATATACAAGAATATGTCGTGGCCGTAAAGATGCTACATGTTGAGTTCCAGTTTCAGTATACAAGATTTAAACTTGGAGCACATTTCTCTCTCTCTCTTTATCTCTCTCTCTCTTTCTCTCTATCTATCTCTTTCTCTCTGCGATCAAGACTCAATCAGAGTAGGATTCCAGACTCTATCATGAAGTCAGCTGTCTGTTTGAGTGATTCGATTGCCCCATATAGTTTTTCTTCCAGGGAGGTAGGTCTGGATCACATTGCTCTTCTCAGGTCTGTGTGCTGGGGGCAATGCTGTAGAACATGTTTTGTAGTCATATTTTCCAGTGTACAGTGGCATAGGCTGGTTGTATCTATTTTGAATTTGGTGAACATGTGATTCCTCATTCATTGTGGCCAGTGCGTAGGCGAAGTATAATGACTTGATCCCTCCTTGATAGTTGGTGGTATCCGTCCCTCTCGTTATGCTTTGGGTGTTCTCGTTTCCATTTTTCATGATACTTACCTGTGATGGTGGATCTGGCTTCATCATAACTGACCGAATGGTTCTCTTGTGGTAATCTCCCTCCCTCTTTAGCTAATTTGTCTGCGTGTTCATTCCCGTGTATATTACAGTGTGATGGTATTCACTGAATGTCTGCTCTTTGGAAGTGTTATTGCATAGTTGGTCTAGGGTTGTTCTCAAGTCATCTAGTTCATTGTTCTTGGGGCTTTTTAGAGCTGATAATACTGACAGAGCATCAGTCAGAATCACCAATTTATTGTTCATGTTATTTTTGAGTTGAATAGCCAGTGTGCCGCATCCCTGAGGGCCTCCGTTTCTGCTTTAAAGTTGTTTGATAATTTCCCAGTAACTATTGACTTGGTGATCCTGTCCTGGTTATTCAGCGTCAAGAACACACCATCCCCTCCATTTCTGGTGGCATTTGTAGCAGAGCCATCTGTATATATGTGGGACCAAGAGTCCTGTGGGTAGGTATCGTGTATGCGTTTTTCTGCTACGTGTTTTCTTTCTGTGTCTGATTGGGTGCCTTTTTTTCATGGTTCCTGTTACATTTTCCTTAAGTTCTGGTGTTTTATGTTTCCCATGAGGAGACATATCAAATGGGCCCAAGGGTTTCGGTATTATTTGGGAAAGTACTGGGTCTCCAGTAGTTAGTTCATTGGCGATTGCAGCGAAGTTGCTCCTCTTAGGGGCCTCGGTAGCCTAGTTGGGAAAACCACCCGACTGCACTATCGACGTTCAGACAACCCGTGTTCGATTCCCGCTGGGAGCAGTGTGAATTGTACTCGTGGTTGGAAAAAAAAATACCCCCACGGTCGACCCAGCCGTTGGCAGAAATGGGTACCAGGGTATTACCCTGGGAAGGTGAGGAATGTCGCTTCGCATCTGAGTTTCGATGCTTGAGGCGACACTATACAGAAATCTCCGAACATTTCTGGATAGGCGGCCGAGCACATATGGGTGTAAACTTGCGTGCTAAGACGCCGGTTCAGGTCTCGTACTTTACCTTTTACCTTTACCTTGCTCCTCTTTAGTCGTACAATTCCTAAACCAGTAATTCTTTGATGCATAGGGTGGCTAAGAAGCCATCTATATTTCTCCGCTTGTTGCAATACTTTAGTGACCCGTCTGTCATCTAAGGGTTGTAAACCTGTTACTGTTTCTAGAGTTTTGATAGGTGTAGATTTCATAGCACCAGTGATGATACGGGCAGCTTGGTTCTGTGTTCTGTTAATTTTGCTAAGATGTTATTTGGAAGCCATAGCCCAGGCTGTGACTCCACACTCTAGGACTGGTCTGACCCTTTCAACGTATAGTCTTTTCAAGATATTGCTATCTGCTCCCTAGTACGTTCCTGACAATTTCTTCATAATATTAATTCGATTTTTGGCTTTTTTTCTTGCACTGTTGATCTGATTTTTCCAAGTCATTCTGCGATTCATGGTGATGCCAAGATATGTTGGGTTTTGGTCAATAGGGAGTGTATGGTCTTTTATCTTCAAGTTTGCAGAGAGTATGGTTCTCGATAGGCTGAAAATTGTATATGTATTTTTTTTTCGTTAATTGGTAAGTACCAGCTGTTCTGAGCTGTTCCTGGGAGCGCATTTTACTGTTACTGTTTCGCCAAATGAACAGCCAGTCAACTTTTAAAATATTTTTACACAGCAACGGAATAATATATATTTTTAAGTCGAAGAGACGTTTACAATATTGGAAAATTTGGTAAACGTTTGTGTCCGTAATATATTTTAACAAATCCGGGACAAAAGCTAAAAAATCGGGACAGTAACAAATCCGGCACAAAGGCTGAAAAAACGGAAAAAATTCTGGACTGTCCCGGAAAAATCGGGACGTCTGGTCACCGTACGTAAAGGGAATATGGTGTTGGTGACCATAATTTTTATAGACCTTCGGCACATTATTTTTTTTGGTAATACGGTCAGTATTACGCCGTGCCGCTTTACTTTCCCAGAATAAATCCGGTACCCATTTATGACTGGGTGAACTGGAAGCCGTCGGTCAGGACCGAACCCGACCTCTTGTCTTTGGTAGTCCAGTTCACTAACCACTGAACTATCGCGGCTCCCACTGAGTATATACCGTATCATAAATTAACTATTCGTGAGATACATACATGAACAAATAATAGAACTCACATTTTTAGCTTAAATCGTTAAATATTTGACTTAATAAAAACTATCTTTACGTCACATAGTACCATTGCTGGTGTATGATAGAGGGCAACGATAGAACCAGATGGATAAAGGCCGCTCGGTCAAGCAGTCACCGTGTGAGACTCAGGATTTTTATTCCACCCCGGTGAAACCCTATCGGAGGATAGAAAAAAATCCTTTCTGTTTACCGTGGGCTTCGAACACCGAACGTCGGCTTTTCAGCCAGCGGAACAGTGGTTTTAGCCACACGGCCACGCGCACCTTAAAAGATTTGATTTGAAAATATTTGATACTTTGTTAAATTTCATGTAAAGGAAAACACAATATATAGGGTGTTTATAAAGTCTTACTACACTTGGTATCTAGGTCAATTTGAAAAAAATGTTTATGACGTCATCACAATATGTGCTCAATGGTAAGTTCACTTGTTGCGACAGTTTTCTTAATGACTTGTCTGGACTTTTAAGGATTCTGTCTTGGATATCTAAACATATTTCATCATTCACAGCAGGCCTACCAGATCGTGGAGCATCTTCCACATTCCCAGTAGCAATAAACTTATTCAACAAATTTCATTGACAGTGGGAGCACATATTGTGATGACGTCATAAACATTTTTTTTTTCAAATTGACCTAGATACCAAGTGTAGTGAGACTTTATAAACACCCTGTACAACAGAGAATATTTTTTGGTTAAAGCACCATCATTATTGTATACTTTGGAACGGAATGGCTTCACTACAGGCGGAGTAATCCCATATCTGCTCAGCAAGCAATCAACAAAGTGTTCATCCCGATCGTCCATACTGTTGAACGTTTTGCATTCTGTAAAACTGCGTGTTTTTGCGTTCATAAAAACTGATCTATTGAACGTGCTGCATTAAAATGTATAAAAGGCGCGCAGCTCAAAATGGACACATCCGGGACGCCGTAACGGTCGCCAGGAGCAGCTTAATCTCCATAATCTCGATCCTTATTGTTCTATAGTTCGTTCCGAAATTCGTGCCCACAAAGTAGATCAATTATCTCGGAAACTGGTTGATGAATTTCTGTAATTCTTTTTCATGAAATCTAATTTTTTTCACCGACCTTAAGATTTTATAACATTTAAGTACATAGGTAGTCGGAATTTTGCATAAATCGTTTTTTTGTTTTATAATTTTAGGAAAATATCAAACCGTGTGGTCTAAACATTAGATTTTACTGTAAATTAGGTTAATTTTCTAACAAACCTATCAGTGGATTGCGTCTTACAAATTACGGTTCAGTGACCTCGAGATGGTGCTAAGATTGTGTGGAGACCACGTGAAATTTGCCTTTTGAAAGGGTGAGTTGATTACAACAAATGTGGGTATTGTAAAATCCTAAAAATTAGGACAACCAAGAAAATAATATTTTTATATACCTCAAATAAGCAAAAATCTTTCATAAATGCATGACAGTAGGGGAGAAAAAAAACAGTCTTAAGGTCGGTGAAAAAAATAAGATTTCATGAAAAAGAATTCCAGAAATTCATCAGTTTCCGAGATAATAAACTCTGTGGGCACGAATTTCTGAACGAACGGTCAGTCAAGGACGGGTTTAGACTTGGTGAGGCCTTATTCTGGCTAAGCTAAATGTGAGACCTCTTGTTAATAAAATGAACACCAGTTGGTCTCTATCATAGACTGCCAATATACACCAATATGAGCCCACCTTGCGAGGCCCTTAGCTGTAGCTAGTGAATAATATAACTTATATCGAATTCTGCATCCCTCCCGCTCAATCTTCTACTTCTGCATCTACTCCTACACATGCTTCTTCTCCCTTCTATTTTATTTATACTACACCTACATCTACTTTTCCTCATTCTTGTTCGCCATGTTTTTTTCTTCTGCTGCTATGTGCACTTCTCTCTTATTTCCTTCTAATTTCATTTATTTAGAAAATGTCAAAAGCATGGTGGTAACGCGTTAGCTTTGCGATATAATGAACGTGAGCTCGAACGCCAATTTGCACTCTCCAGTAAATGAGCTGAAAAAAGTAATGGGTTCCCTGCGCTTACCATGTTGGTGAAAAATACAATGACAACTATGAAACAATCACTGTTTCCCAATCTCGCTATTTGCTGTTAGCTAGTTTTGACATGAATGTCTGTTGCAGCATGTTTGTTTAGTCTGAGGTCGCGGTGGCTTGAGAGGAGAAAAAAAAGTTGTTTGATTACATCTTTACATAGGTTGGGGCCAACACAAAAATGAAAAGATGTTGCGGCTCAGGAGGAACTTTGAACAAGGCACACAAACACACACACACAGATTTGTAAGTAAATAAATATAACACTTGGTTGACTGGGTACTCTCGCTAGTGACCAGAAATTTCCAGGTTGGGTTCTCATATGTCAAAAGTGTATTTTCGGCCTGGCACAGCTTCTGAATTCACCACCAGCGGTCTGAAAATGTGTAACCGAGTAAGCGGTCTCGTTACCAAACATATCACCAATAAAATATGCAGTTTGTTACTGAAACACTTAGGACCTATAACCACAAAGTGAAACAGGGAGAGAGAAGGGGGAAGTGTGTGTGTGGAGAGGGGGATAAGAGAGTGAAGGTCAAGGGGAGAGAAGGAAAAATGAAAGAGGGTCAGGAAAACCACGTAGAAGAATGAGTGAGTGATCACGGCGGGGGTCACGGTGAATTGTCAGAACGAGGTAAAAAAAATATAAGGAAAAGAATGATTGGTGGAAAGAAAGAAGGTGCGTTGAAGATCATTAGGGGCTTGGCATTCGAGAGGAATCGAAGGTTCTGTGCGGACGGTTGGAAAAGTAGTAGCAATTCAACCGGTACCGTGGGCAGTTGGAGAAGCACACGACCAGTGGTAGGTTAGTCAGTCGCGATGTGTTCGTTAAACAGGACGGTTAGAGTCATGGACAGTTAAGCAATGAGTTATGATACTCAAGTACAACAATGAACATTCTAGTTAAATTGTGGCATAGCTACCAGGAAGGTTTTGCTAGAGACATGCAGTGAGTAGAACTGTGTATTAGCAACAATGAACATTCTAGTTAAATTGTGGCATAGCTACCAGGAAGGTTTTGCTAGAGACATGCAGTGAGTAGAACTGTGTATTAGCAACAATGAACATTCTAGTTAAATTGTGGCATAGCTACCAAGAAGGTTTTGCTAGAGACATGCAGTGAGTAGAACTGTGTATTAGCAACAATGAACATTCTAGTTAAATTGTGGCATAGCTACCAGGAAGGTTTTGCTAGAGACATGCAGTGAGTAGAACTGTGTATTAGCAACAATGAACATTCTAGTTAAATTGTGGCATAGCTACCAAGAAGGTTTTGCTAGAGACATGCAGTGAGTAGAACTGTGTATTAGCAACAATGAACATTCTAGTTAAATTGTGGCATAGCTACCAGGAAGGTTTTGCTAGAGACATGCAGTGAGTAGAACTGTGTATTAGCAACAATGAACATTCTAGTTAAATTGTGGCATAGCTACCAGGAAGGTTTTGCTAGAGACATGCAGTGAGTAGAACTGTGTATTAGCAACAATGAACATTCTAGTTAAATTGTGGCATAGCTACCAAGAAGGTTTTGCTAGAGACATGCAGTGAGTAGAACTGTGTATTAGCAACAATGAACATTCTAGTTAAATTGTGGCATAGCTACCAGGAAGGTTTTGCTAGAGACATGCAGTGAGTAGAACTGTGTATTAGCAACAATGAACATTCTAGTTAAATTGTGGCATAGCTACCAAGAAGGTTTTGCTAGAGACATGCAGTGAGTAGAACTGTGTATTAGCAACAATGAACATTCTAGTTAAATTGTGGCATAGCTACCAGGAAGGTTTTGCTAGAGACATGCAGTGAGTAGAACTGTGTATTAGCAACAATGAACATTCTAGTTAAATTGTGGCATAGCTACCAAGAAGGTTTTGCTAGAGACATGCAGTGAGTAGAACTGTGTATTAGCAACAATGAACACTCTAGTTAAATTGTGGCATAGCTACCAGGAAGGGAAAAATTCATCTTATGCATAAAGTGAACCATTATTGATTTGTTTAGTTCATTCATCAGTGGTAGAAGATGTCCACTCTGTAGAACATTTTGAACAGAGAGAGCAACTGAAAAGATGACTACTTTATTGAGTTCTTGGTGTAAATTGTTATAGTTATAGTTAGTCGCAGGCCTCGGTAACATTGAAAACGAATTCAAATCCATAACTGCCCAACCGCCCGTGCCAGTGGAAACATCTAATCTCATTGAAGGATCCAAATAAAGAAAGGCAGCTGCATTCCCCATCACAGCAGCCACAGCACACGCCAAAAGACATAGAGCGTGGTCGCACCGAAAGTGAAAGCAACCAAACTATCCTTCGTCATACGGTATCATTATTCATCATAAGCAATTGGAATATCGAAACACGATCAGGATGGAAAAACAGTTCACAGTGTGCACAGAACACTAAACTCAGTAGCCCCGGCAACAAGCAGGACTTGAAATGCGAGGAAACTGCAACAAGAAGCACTTTTCAGACATATCCTTAACGGTTCCTATCGCCTATCCTTCATATTGACCGGAAGTCTCGGTGTAATTTGAACTACTACTTGTACAATGGTATGTGATCGGACTCAGTAGTCCGGTTTGAACAGAAAGTTTCACTAGGAACGTCATCTGTCCGACTTTGTCATGCGAATTTGTTATAAACATTAAGAAACCTCCGTTCATTAACTAAGTTTGTTACTGCTCCGTAAATGAACAGGCACTGTTCTGGTTATTTGTCCCGGATCAAACCTTGTTCAGTTGTTTAACTGTGTAGGCAATTATGTTGAAATCTATACTGTAAAACCATCTACATTACGTTTGCATGTTGTTGTGGAAGCTACATTAAATTAAAATCCCTTGCCCTTCTACTTACATAAACTGACGAACATTACAGTAGCTTCCCAGCTGTTAGGATCTTTTCCCCCATTAACACGATTTTCAGGGTCATCTAGTGAATGTGGCATCAACAAAAGTTCGATTTTACATTCACAGGAGGTGATATTAACAATATTTAAATTTATTATACAATGGCTGAGACATCCAGAAAAATTAAATTTCATCTCTAGCGGGTGAGACATATAGAAAAGTTAAATTTCATCTCTAGCGGGTGAGACATATAGAAAAGTTAAATTTCATCTCTAGCGGGTGAGACATATAGAAAAGTTAAAGTTCACTTCTAGCGGCTGAGACATCAAGAAAAGTTAAATTTCATCTCTAGCGGCTGAGACATCACGAAAAGTTAAATTTCATCTCTAGCGGCTGAGACATCAAGAAAAGTTAAAGTTCACTTCTAGCGGCTGAGACATCAAGAAAAGTTAAAGTTCACTTCTAGCGGCTGAGACATCAAGAAAAGTTAAAGTTCACTTCTAGCGGCTGAGACATCAAGAAAAGTTAAAGTTCACTTCTAGCGGCTGAGACATCAAGAAAAGATCAATACCACCTTTAATGGCACTGGTACATACAGATTTCAACCGTAATGGTTGTAGCATAAAGACACATCAAATTGTAGATCTACCCAACTGTCTGTGACATAAAGAGAAGTCTAATTGTATGTCTACTCAACTGTCTGTGACATAAACACAAGACCAATTGTGTATATAGACAACTTGGCAGAGAAAGCAGAGACAGCTGCAATTACAGGAGACAGCAGAACTCTTTATACTGTACAAAAGATGCTGACAAACACCTATACATCCAGTGGAACACCAATTCTAGACAAATCTGGATTAATGCTAACAACAAGCGCAGACATAAAAGCCCGTTGGGCGGAACACTTCAAAGAAATTCTTAACCGTCCACTACCTCACAGTTTAATAGATTTTGAAGCTGAAACACCAGCAGCAGAATTAGATGTAAATTTAGATGACTTCACCTTGAGTGAAATAGAAATCACCTTAAAGCTAATGACCAATAACAAGGCTGCTGGAGAGGATAAGTTAACAGCTGAGATCCTCAAGGCAATTGATAGCCATAATTTAATACATCTCCAAAAAATGTTCAACATCATTTGGAAAACAGAGAAGACGCCTCATAAATGGAAAAAAGGAATCATTGTTAAGATCCCAAAAAAGGGCAATCTTAGAGATTGTAACAATTGGAGAGGCGTGACACTTTTGTCAGTTGCCTCAAAATTATTCTGTAAAATCATCCTAAATAGAATAAAGGATTCAATAGATAGAGTAATGCGTGAAGAACAGGCTGGGTTTAGAAAAGGGAGAAGCTGTCTTGACCACATTTTCACTCTACGACTTATATTGGAGGAACACATTGAAAAGCAAAAACCTTTTGTACTTAACTTCATCGACTTCAAAAAAGCATTTGATAGTATTCATAGAGATTCTTTGTGGAAAATTCTGAAGCAATATGGCTTACCATCAAAAATCATAAATATTATAAAAGACATGTATGATGGTTACACATGTGCAGTTCGAACAGAGGAAGGACTGAGCGAATGTTTCCCAATAGAAACTGGGGTTAAACAAGGATGTATTTTATCGCCCTTGTTATTTGGAATTGTTATGGACTTCATAATGAAGAAATGCTGCACTGGTAATAAAGGCATCGAATGGATACAAGGAGACCATTTGGAGGACCTGGACTTTGCTGATGACATAGTTCTCATCAGCAATCAGATAAAAACGATGCAGGAAAACACAAATGAACTATCATCAATAGCCAGCAAAATTGGGCTTGAGGTCAATCATGAAAAGACTAAAGTCATGAAAAGTTTAATTCCAACAAGTGACAAAATATACATGGAAAACAAACCAGTAGAAGAGATCGATCACTTCATCTATCTTGGAAGTCACATTGATCGAGAAGGGGATACGAGCAAAGAAATTAGAATCAGACTGGCTAAAGCAGCAATGTCTTTCAGAAGCCTTGAAAAGTTGTGGAAATCAAAACTCATTAGCACAAACACAAAACTTAGGCTATTCAAATCAAATGTACTATCAACCCTTACGTATGCGTGTGAAAGCTGGAAAACAACAAGAGATATAGAAACAAAGTTGAACGCATTCGAAAATAAATGTCTAAGGAAAATACTTGGTATAGAATGGAACGAATTCAAAACAAACGAGGAAATTAGAGAAATCGCCAATCAACCACTAATATCTTCAGTAATAAAGAAAAGACGATGGTCATACGTTGGACATGTGATGAGAAGAGATAATAATCGAATAGCAAAGCAAGCCCTCATATGGGAAACAACAGGTAAAAGAAAAAGAGGAAGACCCAGGGAGACACTGAGAAGAACATTGATGAGAGAGGCAAGAGCAGCAGGAATCGGCTCCCTCAATGAGATAGAACTGCTTGCACAGAACAGAGACAGATGGCGAGATTTGATAAAATATCTTTAAAAGAAAACTGCTAGAACAAAAATTCATATAGGAGAAGGTGTATCTTGGTCTACGCCCTATGGGCCGGTTACGGCTCGAAAGGTCAATAGATAGATAGATAGAATTGTGTATCTACCAAACTGTCTGTGACATAAAGACAAGACTAATTGTATATCTACTTAACTGTCTATGACATAAAGACAAGATCAATTGTATATTTACTCAACTGTCTGTGTCATAAAGAAAAAAGTCTAACTGTATATCTACTTAACTGTCTGTGACACAAAGAGAAGTCTAACTGTATATCTACTCAAACGACTGCGGCATAACAAAGTATAATTTTACCTAAAGTGACTAAGACGTAGAAAAGAGCAATTTTACATCCTTTGATAGCGGTATTAACAAAAGCCCATTTTAGATTACTTCATACAGAGAAAAATATAACGTGGCTAAAACGTTTTTTTCTAAAAATGTAATTAAAGATGTTTCTGCAGAATTGCTATTTTGTGAATACCTCAACCATTTTCGTGGCTGCTTATTTTTATGTCTTATTTTGAACTCGCATTAGACAAGAAAAAACTGTAGGGAAATAGGAATGCACAACTGCAATTTTCAGCATAAATGTAGCTATTTAGTTCTAACACCAGTGACTTAGTATGTATAAAAACACGTGTTTGAGTTACTTACAGTTCGATCGCTGTTAAAATGAATATTTGATGGACGTAGTCCCATATGCTAACTAATTGGCTAATTAGCGACATCGTATGCACATGCGAAATTTCTAGATCAGTTAATTTTTATTTTAATGACATTTAAGCTTATTAAATCTTGCTCGATAGCGGGTGGTCGAATCGATAGTTTGTCCGGTTCCAAAGTAGGAGTGAGCGGGGTAGAATCCCGATAGGGTCAGACATTTTTTTTTTCGGGGGTGAAATAAAACTCAGACACAAAAACCTGACAGCGACCGTTCTGTGAAACAGGGAGGTAACAAGAGGAAAGAGTGGAACAGATCTTATTCTGTGAAACAGGGAGGTAACAAGGAGGAAAGAGTGGAACAGATCTTATTCTGTGAAACAGGGAGGTAACAAGGAGGAAAGAGTGGAACAGATCTTATTCTGTGAAACAGGGAGGTAACAAGAGGAAAGAGTGGAACAGATCTTATTCTGTGAAACAGGGAGGTAACAAGGAGGAAAGAGTGGAACAGATCTTATTCTGTGAAACAGGGAGGTAACAAGAGGAAAGAGTGGAACAGATCTTATTCTGTGAAACAGGGAGGTAACAAGAGGAAAGAGTGGAACAGATCTTATTCTGTGAAACAGGGAGGTAACAAGGAGGAAAGAGTGGAACAGATCTTATTCTGTGAAACAGGGAGGTAACAAGGAGGAAAGAGTGGAACAGATCTTATTCTGTGAAACAGGGAGGTAACAAGGAGGAAAGAGTGGAACAGATCTTATTCTGTGAAACAGGGAGGTAACAAGAGGAAAGAGTGGAACAGATCTTATTCTGTGAAACAGGGAGGTAACAAGAGGAAAGAGTGGAACAGATCTTATTCTGTGAAACAGGGAGGTAACAAGGAGGAAAGAGTGGAACAGATCTTATTCTGTGAAACAGGGAGGTAACAAGGAGGAAAGAGTGGAACAGATCTTATTCTGTGAAACAGGGAGGTAACAAGAGGAAAGAGTGGAACAGATCTTATTCTGTGAAACAGGGAGGTAACAAGAGGAAAGAGTGGAACAGATCTTATTCTGTGAAACAGGGAGGTAACAAGGAGGAAAGAGTGGAACAGATCTTATTCTGTGAAACAGGGAGGTAACAAGGAGGAAAGAGTGGAACAGATCTTATTCTGTGAAACAGGGAGGTAACAAGAGGAAAGAGTGGAACAGATCTTATTCTGTGAAACAGGGAGGTAACAAGGAGGAAAGAGTGGAACAGATCTTATTCTGTGAAACAGGGAGGTAACAAGAGGAAAGAGTGGAACAGATCTTATTCTGTGAAACAGGGAGGTAACAAGGAGGAAAGAGTGGAACAGATCTTATTCTGTGAAACAGGGAGGTAACAAGAGGAAAGAGTGGAACAGATCTTATTCTGTGAAACAGGGAGGTAACAAGAGGAAAGAGTGGAACAGATCTTATTCTGTGAAACAGGGAGGTAACAAGGAGGAAAGAGTGGAACAGATCTTATTCTGTGAAACAGGGAGGTAACAAGAGGAAAGAGTGGAACAGATCTTATTCTGTGAAACAGGGAGGTAACAAGGAGGAAAGAGTGGAACAGATCTTATTCTGTGAAACAGGGAGGTAACAAGGAGGAAAGAGTGGAACAGATCTTATTCTGTGAAACAGGGAGGTAACAAGGAGGAAAGAGTGGAACAGATCTTATTCTGTGAAACAGGGAGGTAACAAGGAGGAAAGAGCGGAACAGATCTTATTCTGTGAAACAGGGAGGTAACAAGAGGAAAGAGTGGAACAGATCTTATTCTGTGAAACAGGGAGGTAACAAGAGGAAAGAGTGGAACAGATCTTATTCTGTGAAACAGGGAGGTAACAAGAGGAAAGAGTGGAACAGATCTTATTCTGTGAAACAGGGAGGTAACAAGGAGGAAAGAGCGGAACAGATCTTATTCTGTGAAACAGGGAGGTAACAAGGAGGAAAGAGTGGAACAGATCTTATTCTGTGAAACAGGGAGGTAACAAGAGGAAAGAGTGGAACAGATCTTATTCTGTGAAACAGGGAGGTAACAAGGAGGAAAGAGTGGAACAGATCTTATTCTGTGAAACAGGGAGGTAACAAGAGGAAAGAGTGGAACAGATCTTATTCTGTGAAACAGGGAGGTAACAAGAGGAAAGAGTGGAACAGATCTTATTCTGTGAAACAGGGAGGTAACAAGAGGAAAGAGTGGAACAGATCTTATTCTGTGAAACAGGGAGGTAACAAGAGGAAAGAGTGGAACAGATCTTATTCTGTGAAACAGGGAGGTAACAAGAGGAAAGAGTGGAACAGATCTTATTCACACAGCGGCAATGACGTTATATAGTATGTTGTTGCACAGTTCGCAACAGAGAGCAAGTTGAGACAATGTGTGCAATGGTGCACCATATGAAACTTTAGGAGAAGTGTGACGTGAGCAGAGAGAGTTGGGGGTTAGCAACAAGAACGTAAGTAGGAGACTAACGTGCACGGGTGAACAAGGCCAAGTTCATTGGATTATGTAGTGTGACAGTTCAATTGTAATTAAGTTCACAACGTCATCTTCATCAGACAGATGATGATAAAAATGTAGTTGGGCAATTTGTCTAGTTCACGTGTATAATGCATTTTCTACAGCAATAACGCATGTAGAAGCCATGGTGGTGCAGTGGTGTGTGCACATTGAGACCCCTCGCTGTTATCAGTTAATGATAGATCTAAATGAACAACCTGGGTTTCCTTCGAATCGAATACAAACGTTGACAATTTTTACAGGCACTAAAATTATATTTTCGAAGGATGACGGTGTTCGACAATTCACACACAGCAGAAATAGACTCAAGATGCAACACAGCTTGTCATATCACTGGACAGCTATCAACGCAATCGACCAACAAGGAAATCACTCTAGAAGCAAAACGGGGACTCTATAGTGCAATCTTCATTACAACGTTGTGCTAACAGTGTCAATCCTGGACCCTAGATGCCAGAACAATAAGAAAAATAAGCTCTACTGAGACGAGATATGTTAGATGAATGACAGGAAACATCCCGATAGATAAGATCAGAAATGAAGAACTAGGAAAAAAGCTAGGAATAATCCCCGCCGTTTTAATACATAAAGAAATAACAGGTAAAATTGTTTGGCCACTTGACAAGGCATAAAAATCAAAACACAACACAGCGAGGCTTCAATAAACGTTGCTAGAACACCAGACCCAAGGGCTGACCATGAAAAAGATGGATTGCTGGAATTTTAGAAACACTAGAAAACACAACAGCAGAGGAAAACAGAAGAGCAAAAGACCGCAAATTACATCTCCTCTCGACGCTGAAAGGCAGCTGAGGAAGGAAAGAAGAAGACGGAAAGACGGAGTACTTTAATTTCTTCTTCTTCGGTTTTTCTTTCCCTAATTTGTTAGTGTTCTTTTGACGATTATGTTTCCTTTTCGCCAGAGCTTAAAAGAACGTTATGTAAATATGGATATAATGTATGTACTACAAACTACAACATGTATGCCTTTCAGTCCAACAATGTACGGACCGTCAGCAAGCCATGGAGTCCCACTATAAGGGCCACGATGGTCAGTCTGTTCCAAAAAGCAATTGTTGCAGAACATTGATGAGATATATTTTTCCTACCATACTTCTGTTATCAGTTTCAAAAGTTATTATTTTTTTTAATGACGCACAAGAAAGAGAGAGGAGAGTATTTGAGATTAGAAGCTTGAGTAAAACAGTAGATGTCACAACAAAGAAAGGATGAGGCATGACACGAAAATTATTGTCGAAATTATATCCTGTTTAGTGACGTATGTAGGGCAGCAATGAAATAATTTCTCCCACTTTGTGTAGTTCACTAACATCCATCTAAGAGTGTGCCAGGTCTGAGTTACAAAATTCATTTCTGCTTTCACTTTTCTTATTACTCGTGCGTGTATTCTTGACAAGGGACATAACAAGAATATTTCTATATAAAAACTGTTTCTATCGCACTTTCTCATGTTTTGCTAAGAGATTTCATCATCATCATCGTGTGCCTTCTCCGCAACGAAGGTTGGCTACCATGGATCGCCATTCTACTCTGTTTCTTGCTTTGATGGTGCAAGCTGTCATAGATTGACTTGTCCATCTTTTGATGTTACTCGTCCATGTTAGTCTTGGTCTGCCTCTGCCTCTTTTACCTTGTATTTTTCCTTCCAATATTACTTTTAGTAGGCCGTTGTGTCTTTTAACATGCCCCAAAAATTTCATTTGTCTTGTCTTGATTGTATTTAGTAGTTCTCGTTTTATTTTCAGCTGTTTTAAAACTTCATCATTTTTTATCTTTTGTTTCCATCCAATTCTACCTATACTTCTATAAATCCACATTTCAAAGGCTTCAATTTTCTGTTTTGTTTTCTTGTCTAATGTCCATGTTTCTGCACCATACAGGAATATTGAGAAGACGTAACATTTTGCTATTCTTAGTTTCAGCTCTGCTGATATTTGTTTTGTTGTTAGTATATTTATCATGGCATTAAAATTACTTTTTGCCATACCTATTCTTTTGGTTATTTCAGTTTTGCATTTTCCATCATTGGGTATAGTATGTCCCAGGTAGTTGTAGCTCTGGACTGTCTCCAGATGTATTCCCTCAACTGTGATATTTAATTGTAGGTCTTGAGAATTTTCTTTGTTTATGATCATAGTTTTAGTCTTTGTGATATTCATTTCTAGTCCATACTTTTAATTCATCGTTTGTTATCTTTTGTTTCCATCCAATTCTACCTATTCTTCTACAGAAGAGATTTAGAGGGGAGATTTAATGAAGAAATAGTGCGTAAAAAGCAGCAGAGATTATACCAGATTACATCAACGCCAGGTTATATTTTTTTTTATTGCAGATGAGAGCAGATGTAAAAAAATATATATAATATATCAAATAATGCCGCAGTAAACGTAATATAAACCTGAAGAGATTAATGAAATCAGCTAAACATATAGAGAGATGAGACAAACAAAACGACGTGACGGCTTTTGCCCGGACGCGTTATTTTTATTGACAACTATGAGATAAAATATAGCAAAACAAGTTGTTTGATAATAAAGAATAAATGTAGTTTACTCATAAATACTAATTCTAGTTACTAAATAATAATAATAATAATAATATTAATAATAATAATAATAATAATAATTACTGATAAGTATTACTTCGTAACTCTTCTGCTTTCTTCTTCTTTCCTTCCGCATCTGCCTTTCAGCGTCGAGGGGAGATATAATTTGCGGTCTTTTGCTCTTCTGTTCGCCTCTGCTGCTGTTATGTTTCCTAGTGTTTCTAATATTCCATCGACCCATCTTTTTCGTGGTCGACCCTTGGGTCTGGTGTTCTCACAACGTTTGTTGAAGGCTCGTTGTGTTGTGTTTTGTTCCTTCTGCCTTGTCACGTGGCCAAACCATTTTATCTGTTGTTTCCTTATATATTCTATGGCTGGGGCTATTCCTAGCTTTTTTCTCAGTTCTTCATTTCTGATCTTATCTCTCAGACTGTTTTCTGTCATTCGTCTAACACATTTCATCTCTGTAGAGGTTATTTTTCTTATTGTTCTTGCATCTAGGGTCCAGGTCTGGCATTGGTAACACAACGTTGGGATGAAGATTGTAAAGTATAGTGCTCGTTTTGCCTCCAGAGTTATTTCCTTGTTGGACAATAGTGGTGATAACTGTCCGTAACTAATAAATAATAATCCAGGTTACAACTAATCAATTATTTCAGTTACTATTAAATTTATCCTTTCAAAATTAACAATGAAATGGAGTATGTTTACGTGATCACAATAAAATAATTAACATTACTCTAACAATAGCAACACAATTGATTACCTCCCTCAACAGCATATGTGGCACCCAATTATTTTACTCCTGCCCTCTACTACCATTAAATATCACTAAATAGCCTCGTTATCTGTACGGTTCTGTTTTTTGCTCTATATACCATTAGCTTCTTGTTCATAACAAAGTTGGATAAAATATGACTTCCTGGTATTAATATAAGATTGTGTGGGCGTTTTATTTGTAGTTTGTTTGATACATTTATATAAAATATAATATTGCACTTTTAGCACTCCTTCAGGTGAATGAAAGTGAGTCTTGTATGTGTTTATTATATAATTTGATCATCATCATGTGCCATACCGGATGGCGTAGGCGATCATATCCTTCCACAATCTTCTATCTACAGGGCAACGAATCAATTCTGCTGTTGACCGTTTTCCATGCCATGACACCAAGCTATCCAATATTTTCTCTCTTTGTCGTCCGCGATCTCTCTCATTTTTGCCAAACCAAGTATTCCAACTTTCCTCTTCTCATGATATGCCCGAAAAATGTTGATTGTTTCTTTCTGATGTTTCTTAGTAGCTCCCTTTTTGTGTTGACCTCTTTGAGAATTTCCTCATTAGTCTTTTTAGCTGTCCAGGGAGCTTTCAACATTCTTCTGAGAAATCCCATCTCTGTGCCTTTAATCGTCTTATCATTTGATATCTACGTATAAATCTTGTGAGCGTCTTGTGAGACTTCTAGTCTGGGTATTTCGCACTTACCGCCGTTGTTAGTACTGCCTCAACAGGTCTGTGATCATTTTTATTCATAATCATTGAGTGCCGTCTCCGCTTCGAAGGTTGCCTACTATGGAACCCCATTCCGCTCTGTCTCTTGCTTTGATGGTGAAGGTTGTCACCTAGGTGATGGTAGGCTGACCTGTCCATCTTTTGATTTTACTCGTCCATATCAGTCTCGGTCTGCCTCTGCCTTTTTAAAATTCTATTTTCACCTCCAAGATTACTTTTAGTAGCCTGTTGTGTCTTTTACCATGCACCAAAGATCTAATTTGTCTTGTTTGAATTGTATTTAGTAGTTCTCATTTTTCATAGTTTTCATTTTTAGTTATTTTAAGACTTCATCGTTTGTTTTCTTTTCTTTCTATTCAATCTTCCTATTATTCTATAAATCCACATTTCAAAGGCTTCAATTTTCTGTTCTGTTTTATTGTCTATGTCCATGTTTCTGCACCATACAGAAATGAAGAGAAGATATCACATTTCACCTTTTTTAGTTTTAGCCCTGTCGTTATTTGTCTTGATGTTAGTATATTTTTCATGGCTTCAAAATTAGTCCAACAATAGAGATCGATTAGTCGACAGTATAGGTTGCTGGTACAGGGTTCTATTTGGAATGTTGACTAGCCTTGGGTGCCTTCCAGTGTGTGTATAAATGCAACTTTCAGTCGATGTATTGATCTACATAACATATATTTCGATGTTCAAAAATGTGCACAAATAATATTTACTGTTGGATTTTTTGACAGAAACCTAATACAAGTCAGCAGGTTGAAACACTAACAGTTTACCTATCTTCAGGTTGAACTGTTCAAATTCCGATGTTATATGAAACAAACCCACACCGTTTACCTGGCCTTTGTGACACTGGTTTTTTTTTACTTATTTATTTATTTTAAATTTTGCTTTCTCCAGCAAAAACCAGTTTTCACCTCTGGTGAAATCCTTAGAGATTAGGAACTGAATTTTGCGTATTAATCCGTTTTTTTTCCTGCCAGACATGTGCACAGGGGGTCTCTCGTCTTATAGGCAGATAACCCCGTTTTTGGAGGTACTCATATTCTTTCCGTCGATGAGTAACTGACTTTTCAAGCCGGGCCTCGCTGCTGAGACCAGGGGTGGTTGCTGCTGAGACCAGGGGTGGTTGCTGCTGAGACCAGGGGTGGTTGCTGCTGAGACCAGGGGTGGTTGCTGCTGAGACCAGGGGTGGTTGCTGCTGAGACCAGGGGTGGTTGCTGCTGAGACCAGGGGTGATTGCTGCAGAGAGAAATCACAAATAACAAATCCCAACTGCTGCAGTCGAGATTTGAACTCAAAACCTCTCTATCCAGAGATTGGCGTGTTGCCTCGAGACCAACCAATCTCCTTTTCGACAACGTTTGAAAGTATTTCGACGATCAAACAGTAGGAAATTCTATGGACGGCCATTGACGGTATTGTCTGTGTAAAATCGAAGTTATTGGAGATAACAGTCAACAGTTATTAGGCCTACGTTCGCCACCTCTGTATGTTTTGGAATGCAATTATCAAGCACATGTACATGTGTGAATTTAAGTTTCCGTTACGGGCAACGTAACAGTTTCTTTGTTATTATGTTGCTTCAAGGGTTGTGTTGTATGTCAATGTGTGGTTTACGAATGACAGTTTAGCTTAAAAATACGTAAGATACTCACGAAGTTATATAATAACGATATCTAGTTAACATTATATAGTGAGAGTTAAACCATTGAATTGTGTAGCATGAGATCTTGTGTTTGACAAAAAGTGAGGAGGGTCATGTAAATAAAGTGGCGAATATATCAAAATGTGTGTAAAGCGAGGAAATGACAAACACGATGCGAAATGATTTGAATTATACATGTCGGAAAGGCAAAAAGATAATGAAAAACATACAATATGAAGGTAATTGGTACTACAGGAGGCACGCCACTCAAAGAGTTGCAGTCATCGAAATACTAGATATGTACACACAACTAAATCAAGCTGCCCGTATCATTACATGTGCTATGAAATCTACACATATCAAGACTCTAGAAATAGAAATAGGTTTACAACCCTTAGATGACAGACGGTCCATTAAAGTATTGCAACAAGCAGAGAAATATAGAAGGCTCCTTAGCCACCCCATGCACCAAAGAATAACTAGTTACAGAATAGTACGACTAAAGAGGAGCAACTTCACTGCATTCTCCAATGAACTGACAAGTAGAGACCCAGTACTGTCCCAAACAATACCGACACCCTTGGGCCCATCTGATATGTCTCCTCATGGAAAACATAGAATACCAGAACTTCAGGAAGATATAATAGGAATCATGAAAAAAGTCACTAAATCAGACATAGAAAGAAAAAAAAAAACGTAGCAGAAAAACACATAAGCGATAACTACCCACAGGGCTCTTGGTCCCACATATACACAGATGACTCTGCTACAAATGCCACCAGAAATGGAGGGGGAGGTGTGTTCTTGAGGCTGAATAACAGGACGAGATCACCAAGTCAACAGCTACTGGAAATTTCTCAAACAACTTTAAAGCAGAAACTGAGGCCCTCAGAGATACTCAGCAACACTGGCTATTCAATACAAAAAAAACATGCACAATCAATTGGTGATACTGACTGATGCACTGTCAGTACTATCAGCTCTAAAAAACCCCAAGAACAGTGAACTTAGTGAACAATGAACTCAAGATGACTTGAGAACAACCCTGGACCAACTATGCAATAACTTCCAGAGAATAGTCATTTAGTGGATACCATCACACTGTAATATACACGGGAACGAACGCGCAGACAAATTAGCTAAAGAGGGAGGGAGATTACCACAAGAGAACCATTCGGTCAGTTATGATGAAGCCAGATCCACCATCACAGGTCAGTATCTTGAAAAATGGAAACTAGAACACCCAAAGCATAACGAGAGGGACGGATACTACCGACTATCAACGATGGATCAAGTCATCATACTTCGCCTACGCACTGGCCACAATAGAATGAGAAACCATATGTTCACCAAATTCAAAATAGGTACAACCAGCCCATGCCACTGTACACTGGATAACATGACAACAAAACATGTTCCACAGGATTGCCCGCAGTACACAGGCCGGAGAAGGACAATGTGGTCCACACCCACCTCCCTGGAAGAGAAACTATATGGGACAATCGAATCACTTAAACTGACAGCTGACTTCATAAGAGAGTCTGGAATCCTACTCTTATTGAGACTTGATCGCAGAGAGAGAGAGAGAGAGAGAGAGAGAGAGAGAGAGAGAGAGAGAGAGAGAGAGAGAGAGAAATAAAAAAAAACACGAAATAACGGAAGAAGAATACAAAAAATCACTGCTACGTGTAGAAGATACACCAATAGTATAGTTCTGTAGATTGATGCACAGAGAAATATTCTGCGTCTTTGTCATTTCAGAACATAACGGACGCACTCCCGTGAGCCTGATTATTATCATTTCCATCAAAGGTGTGGTACATACATATACATGAGACCTATTCCCACAAGATACTAAAGCACTCTACTCGCTGTCCGTTTTTATGTTTGATACAAGAGTTGATCACAAAACACATCTAATGGCTTTATGTGTCCCCTGGTGACATAAATGGCTTTTGAACATCTCAACTGGCATGTTGCAATCCTTGTCTTAGAACCCTTGTGGAGCGAGACGAATTTAACATTTATTATTTGTTCTTTCTTTTTTTCTTTCTTTCTTTGCATTGTTTTCTTTGTATTCTTTCTATATTTGCATTGTTTTATTTGTATTCTTTCTTTGTATTCGTTCTTCCATTCTGTATTGCCCGTTTGATGTCTGGATAATATAAAAGTTGGTGTCTCGTTGTTGTTGTTGTTGTATTTATGATATCTCGACATCAGTCTTCATACCATTGTTATCACTGTGGGCATGGTTGTCTATTGTCTTCATAGTTTCTATCTCGAATATTGCAATGTCTATAATACAGGGAAGGTTTCAAAATAAAACAAGCATGGAGTTGGAGGAACAACAATTTGGATTGAGGAAAAACAGCGAGATAAGAGAAGCTAATTTATACATGAGTATTTAAAAAAAAAGATGCACACAGACATAAACAAGCATATTTATGAGTGGTTAATAGTTTAGAACAGAACATTTGGTAGTCTAAAATTGTGGAGATATTCGTAAATCGTAATGATACAACATAAGACTGATATGTAACTCATACTGAGAATAGACAACGTTGATAAGATGTAACAGAGAGACTCATATATTGGAAATAGACAACGGTGATAATATGTAACAGAGAGACTCATATATTGGAAATAGACAACGGTGATAATATATAATAGAGAGACTCATATATTGGAAATAGACAACGGTGATAATATGTAACAGAGAGACTCATATATTGGAAATAGACAACGGTGATAATATGTAACAGAGAGACTCATATATTGGAAATAGACAACGGTGATAATATATAATAGAGAGACTCATATATTGGAAATAGACAACGGTGATAATATATAATAGAGAGACTCATATATTGGAAATAGACAACGGTGATAAGATGTAACAGAGAGAATTCTGCAACTTGTGATATATTGTTGTTTAATCTATGCAGCAAAAGTAAAAAAAGTAAAGTACCAACGTCACGCCAAGTGGTGTATAGGGAATATGGTGTTAGTGACCATACATTTTACAGACCTTCGGCACATGATTTTTGGGGTAATGTAGTCGGTATTACGCCGGTGCCGCTTTAATTTCCCAGAAAAAAATCCGGTACCCATTAAAGGCTGGGTGAAACGGAAGCCGTAGGTTGGGATCGAACACTACCTCTTGTCCTTTGTAGTCCAGTTCACTAACCAATGAGCTATCGCGTCTCCCTAATCTATGCTGTAAGCAGATTTATCTTTAAAGATCATTAAAATGCCAGGTTTAAACATGGATACTCAATTCATAACTTAAGTTATTCGGATGACATTGTATTGCTGGCAGAAAGCCTAGAAGATTTGCAAATGCTTGTTGAAAATTAACAAAACACGCAAATAATATTAACATAATATAAACAT
Organism: Megaustenia siamemsis; assembly: GCA_032433765.1. Taxonomy (NCBI): domain Eukaryota; kingdom Metazoa; phylum Mollusca; class Gastropoda; order Stylommatophora; family Ariophantidae; genus Megaustenia; species Megaustenia siamemsis. The sequence goes on along the minus strand of JAVIAB010000073.1, from coordinate 18,642,307 downwards.
TAAATTAAGAAGACTAAAGCCATTATACTGAACACTATATAGCACACATCCTACAAAGGAATATGAAGGCAGTTAAAAACAACCTTGAGAGAAAGAGTGTCCAGGAATATAGTTCTCTTAGACATGTAAATAAGGAAAGAAGATCGGTATATGTCGGACATGTGTTGAGAAGAGGCAACAAGAGAATTCCAAAACAGGCTTTACTAAGGGAAACATCAGGATTCAGATAAAAAGGAAGATCTAAAGAGACACTAAAAAAATACTTGTAAGAGAAGAAAAGTTGGCAGGCATGGACTCATTAGATAATATCGAATACCTCGCCCAGAATAGAGAGGGTGGTGAAAAACACTTCAAGCCCTATGTGACGTCTAAACGGGCTGGATTGATGAAGATCAAGATATGTCATAAACAAGTGTTGGAAAATAAGAGAATCTTGAGAGAAAGAAGAAGTGTTCAAGAATATAGCTCTCTTAGATATGTCACAAAAGGGAGCTCATAAAAACATCAGAAAAAAACAATCAACATTTTATTCGAGCACCATGAGAAGAAAAAAGTTGGAATACTTGGTTACAACTGGCAAAATAAAAGTAAAGAGAGATCGCGGACGACAACGAGAGAAAATATTGGATATCTTGTTGTCATGGCATGGAAAACAGTCAACAATAGAACTTATACGATGCACTGTAGATAGAAAATTGAGGAAGGACATGAAAACTTACGCCACCGGTATGGCACATGATGATGTTGAGATATGTTATAACGAGTGTTGGAAAATAAGAGACAGAAATAAACAAACGAATAAGAATGGCAAAAACCATTTTTAACTGAAGGAAAGATATATCCATGTATCAAAGCAAACTACACACAGAACAAGTGAGGGTAATAAAGCGATGTGTCTACTCAACATTCCTGTATGATGCAAAAACACCGGCTCTAAATAAGAAAACAACGAAGAAAATTTGAAACCATTGGGATGTGGATTTGTAGAAGAATGGGAATCATTTGGTGGATAGAAGAAAAAAAAACCAAATTATGAAGCCTCAAAGCAGCTGAAACAAAGAATTAACTATTTAACACAATTTAATTATTTAAAATTGTGGATTAACAAATATTTTGGGACACCGAAAGAACAATAATAAAAATGTTGATAGAGATATTAGAGGGGAAGATACGAGGTAAACAAATCAGTGGTAGACAAAGACTAAAGCAGACTGACAAACTTCAGGAGAAGAACTGAAGAAGCAATAACAAGGTGAGTTCTAAATAAGCCGAATTGTTGCTTAATTTGAAGGGGAAATGGTACATGATGATACCGAACCATCACGAGAGGTCTACAGTAGTGCTCTATTCTATCTTATTCTCATTTAAAACGTTTACACATTTAATCTCTACAGAATGTGGCTCACTCAGTGGACCCTGTTATTAGTCTGCATTATCTAGAACTTTTGTCTTGCTGTCTTCAGACTAATTTTGTTATAATAATGTTTTATATCCGCTAGGCAAGTGCTGGAATACGGTCAAGCTTGTGAAAATGGAAGGAAACAATAAAACGTTCAGTGTATTATTACAACAGTGATGTGTATAAAATATCACCAATATAAACAAACATCACGTTTTGGTCTTCTGCCTTCTTCTCAAACAGCAAACAAGGCAAGACCAATGTGGACAAATATAACACATCGGTCTCAATCTTCTCAAACAGCAAACAAGGCAAGACCAATGTGGACAAATATAACACACCGGTCTCAAGTCTTCTCAAACAGCAAACAAGGCAAGACCAATGTGGACAAATATAACACATCGGTCTCAATCTTCTCAAACAGCAAACAAGGCAAGCTAATACATGTTGCTAACACACACTCATGTAGCACATATCTCGCTCTCTCTCTCTCACACTCTCTCTCTCTCGTTTCTTATCTCAACATTTTACTTTTCCTCTATCTGTCCACCTCTCCCTTAACTTTATCATTGGACATGTAGTTATAGATTATTGTACTTCACCGTTTGTTGTCGTTGTCCCTGTATTCTGAAGAAGGCCACAGGCCGAGACGTCAGTATAGTGTTGTGTTTCTTCCTTGTAAAGCTGTCACCATACCTTGAAGTGTTTTATTGGTTATTGGTTATGGAAGGCCTCGGTATCACTGCAAACGAATTAACATCCATAATTGAGTGTTTATCACATCCCACTACTGGCTCCAAGCTAACACATACACATACACACATACATATACGCAGGTATATGGTTGGTTGGTTGGTAGCGTTCGCCTGATGACTAAAGTATTCTAGAGTATCGTAATAGGCTAGAATATTCCTCTTCATCACCCGCCCTTATATCCGCAGGTATATTATAACGATAATAAAAACACGGTGTTAGTGCTATTATGTGTCCATAACTATCGACATATTTATGTGCTGTGTGGTTACTCTCAAACCAGACCGATCTTTTTCTTCTTTCGTTCGCTAAGGTCTATAAGTGCAATGACGCTAAGGTCTATAATTGCAATGACGCTAAGGTCTATAACTGCAATGACGCTAAGGTCCATAACTACAATGACGCTAAGGTCTATAACTGCAATGACGCTAAGGTGTATAGCAGCAATGACGCTAAGGTGTATTGCTGCAATGACTTTAAGGTGTATAGCTGCTTGACGCTAAGGTGTATAGCTACAATGACGCTAAAGTGTATAGCTGCAATGACGCTAAGGTGTATAGCTACAATGACGCTAAGGTGTATAGCTGCAATGACGCTAAGGTGTGTACCTGCAATGAGGCCTATTTGACGCCTACGCGATGAATTTGGTTCTATAATTCTCAGAGAATTGTACTGGCCGCAGTCTTCTAGTAAGTGTGATATCGTTTGTGGGAATGTCTGCACACTTCACTTGTATTTGTTTGCAACCCTCAGCTTTGAGTACATGTAATTACGAAATAGGTTGGATTATATATATATATATATAGATTTTTTTTTTTTTTTTTTTTTTTTGCGTTAGCCAGCTTTTTACATCTGACGAAGTCCCGGGGGACTAGGAAACTTAATTTTGCGTGCTAATCCATTTTTCCCTGGCAGCCGTGTGCACAGGGGTCCCTCTCCGCACAGGCAGATAATTGCGTCTTCGGAGGTAGTCATATTTTTTCCGTCGATGAGTAATTGACGTTTCGCCTCGCTGTTGAGACCAGGGGTGGTTTTCGCAGATAGAAATCATAAATAAAAATCCCAACTGGTGCAGCCGGGATATGAACCCACAAGCTCTCTGTCTCGAGGCCGGCGATTTGCCTCGAGACCAACCAGTCTGATATAAAGACAAGAAGTCGGCTTTCGACAATATGGCTCCGGATTCGAATTCCGCCGCAGGTGATGGTAATTTAACTTTCCGAATCCGTGGTGCCTTCATGGATTAACTCTCCCCTCCTGGTCTCTGGGTAATGAGGTCCGGTCTCTAGTTCACTTTAATCATCGTCATCATGTGTCATACTGGTTGGCGTAGGCGACCATGTCCTTCCACAATCTTCTATCCACAGTGCATCGTATCAGTTCTGTTGTTGACTGTTTTCCATACCATGACACCAAGCTATCTAGTATTTTCTCACTTTGTCGTCCACGATCTCTCTTTCCCTGTATTTTGCCAGTTGTAACCAAGTATTCTGACTTTCCTCTTCTCATGATGTTCCCGAAAAATGTTGAGTGCTTTTATTTCTGATGTTTCTTAGGAGCTCCCTTTTTGTGTTGGTCTCTTTGAGAATTTCCTCGTTGGTCTTTTAGCTGTCCAGGGAACTTTCAACAGTCTTCTTAGAAATCTCATCTTTGTGGTCTCTAAACATCTTGTCATTTGTTTGTTTACTGTCCATAATTCTCTTCCATAGGTCCGAATTGGCTCTACACAGCACCGATGAACTCTCTTTCTCACTTCCATTGACATAGATGTATTGCATAAAACATTTTTCATTTTCTGAAATGCTTTTTTGGCCTGAGCTATTCTTCTTTTCAGGAAGCCGCGATAGCTAAGTGGTTAGTGAGCTGGGCTGCAAAGGACTTCGATCCTGATCGACGGCTTCCAGGTTCACAGAGCCTTAAATAGGTACCGGATTTTTTCTGGGAAAGTAAAGCGGCACTGGCGTAATACCGATCACTTTACCCCAAAAATAATCTGCCGAAGGTCTGTAAAAATTACGGTCACTAACACCATATTCCCTATACGCCACTTGGCGTGACGTTGCTCTTTACTTCACTTTTTAATTCTGCTTTTTATTTCTGGGGTGCATCTTCCATCTGAGCTATTATTGTGGCCAAGTATTTGACGCGTGGCACTTGTTTCTGTCTTGTCCTGTTTATTTTTATGTTGCATGATGGTGATGATTGTTTCTTCGATATGACCATTACTTCTGTTTTCTTCCTATTTAGACATACATCTTTCTTGCCTCCTTGATAATGACGAAAAAAAGGAAAGTTCGAGAACTTGCTTAAGAAATTTCGGCAGTTAAAAGTCGAAAAGAGAAGGTAAAAACATGGCTACTGCTCAGACAAATTGTTCAGCAATTAAATCTACTCATTCCGGAGTCGGATATATTGGGCCGAAAAATACAGACATCGCGGCGTTATTCAAATTAGCAAGACAACGCATCAGCGCCCACGTAACGGGTAAAAGAGGAAGAAAAAATTAAGATATCGAAAGTAATTGATATTGAAAAAAATAATATAATTGACGGTGATAATTGTGATATTTATGACATTAATGATGATGGTGATGTTTATGATGTTGATCGGGTATCACATTTAACAATGCCGTTAGACAATCCTAAATAACTTGGTGTCAAGAAGATTCATTTCTGCTATTGTTGAAGTCATATCAAGTCCCACACTCAAAATTCTTTTAACTAAATACAGCGAAATAATCTTTTCAGATACTTCTGATAATTGATTTCACTAGAGTATCGTTTTTACTTTCGCTCGAGGCATAGCTAGTGCTGAGAAATGTGGTTAGTTATTTGTTTTGTTCTGCTGGCAATATTTATGTTTCCAACATAACAAAAATGAGAGGTTATTTTTAGAATAAGAAAGTATTGCAGAAATACCTTTGGTTTTTTGCCGTCTTAATGCGAGCAAGTTCATTTCAACTCAGACTCTTTCTCCTGCGTTAGATTAGACCACATCAGACATGGAGAAACTGTAGTTAGAACGAGATTGTTTTTAGTACTAAAATATTCTGGGGGAAAAAAAATCCACATTTGGGAACTGAACCATGGCCTTTGTGAATAGCAGGCGTGAGCACTAACCACTTTACAATAGCGATCTCTATTAGCAATTTCATAAATACATTCGCTCTTACTGCAGAACACCAGGGATATCACACTTTATCCAAACAGATGAAGAAAATTGGTACACGACCCTTGGTCTTATCCAAGAAATGTTATCTGATACAACAAAACATGTGTGACAATAGGAGTAAAAAAGTAAAGTGCCCCGTCACGTCAAGTGGCGTAAAGGGAATATGGTGTTAGTGACCATAAAATTTACAGACTTTCAGCACATAATTTTTGGGGTAATGTGGGCGGTATTACGCCTGTGCTGCTTTACATTTCCAGAAAAAATCCGGTACCCATTTAAGGCTGGGTGAACCCGGAAGCCGTCGGTTGGGATCGAACCCTACCTCTTGTTCTTTGTAGTCCAGTTCACTAACCACTGAGCTATCGCGGCTCCCGCCAATAGGAGTATAGACCCTATAATTTACGGTCGAGCGGTGGTATTAAAGTGAAATACGTTTACCTTCTATGAAAAGCTGTTATAACTGAAAAGTCAGTTATGTTGACTCTAGAGTCATCACCAAGTGCCATGCCTGCTGGCGTAGGTGATCATGTCTCTCCACAACATTCGATCACGAAATTTATTTATCATTTCTGTTGTTGACTTTCTGCCAAGCTATTCTCTTAAGCCTGATATTTGTCTGATATTTTTTTCTCTTTGTTTCCCTCTATCTCTTCGTCCCTCAATTTTCACGGTTGTCACAATATATTCCTGCTGTTCCCTCTCATTGCATGGCCAAAAAATAATGATTGTTTCTTCTTAATATTGGAAATTAGCTCTCTTTTTGCTCTGGCCCCTTTCAGAGCGTTTTCATTATTCTTCCTAGCTGTCCATGTTATTCTCAATATTCTTCTGTAAAACCACATGTCTACAGCTTTCCGTGATTTTCCTGTCTGTTGTCCGTGATTCACATTCAGATGTTAAGACTGGCTCTATATAACATTTAAGAACTCTTTTTCTTGTTTCTATTGTTAAAAATTGATTGCACAGTATCTTCCTCAGTTTTTTTGGAAATAGGTTTTTGCCTGAGTCATTCTGCATCTCACCTCTGTTGTACATCTACAATCTGAGTTGCTATCAACCATATGAATTGATGTCTACTATCTGAGTTGATGTATATCATCTGAGTTGATTTCAACTATCTGAGTTGATGTCCACCATCTGAGTTGATATCAACTATCTAAGTTGATGTCTACCATCTGAGTTGATGTCAACTATCTGAGTTGATGTCTACCATCTGAGTTGATATCAACTATCTGAGATGACTCTAGAATACCGGAAATAAAGAAAATAAATATTAAAATAATGTTCATTAACCTTTCAGAGTTTCCTTTCATAATGACCAAGTAAACTATTAGTAAAGTAGCAGAGGTCAACAAATCAACTGGTTTGCTCCCCTAGGAAGAAGATCGTATGACACCTTACTATACACAACATGTATCTTAAAAGAGGGGAAGGAAGAAGAGCAAGACAATACCCAGAGTCAGATAGACAGACAACATCAAAGAAATGCTATAGCAATATTAATTGGCAGCTATTGAAGCCAACAAAATGTAGAGAACGAGAACTTTGAATCTTCCTTGACAGCCGAACGGGTACAAGAAGAAGGGAAGAAAGAATAAAAGAAAGAGCAAATGGCTCTTTTTATTTGTAGGGATGACACACGCTCAGCTAACCACATTACATCCTAAAATGCCACCAACACTAAACAAACAGTCTGAGAGATAAGATCAGAAATGAAGAACTGAGAAAAAAGCTAGGAATAGCTCCCGCCATAGAATATATAAAGAAACAACAGATAAAATGGTTTGGTCACATGACAAGGCAGAAAGATCAAAACACAACACAATGAGACTTCAACAAACGTGAGAATACCAGACCCAATGGTCGACCACGAAAAAGATGGATGGATGGAATATTTGAAGTACTAGGAAACATAACAGCAGAAGAGGCGAACAGAAGAGCAAAAGACCGCAAATTATATCTCCCCTCGAAGCTGAAAGGCAAATGAGGAAGGAAAGAGAAGAAGAAGACTAAACAAAAATTGTCAACAACACCATATTCCCACTACACCACACTCTAAGGTACGGGGTGCTATCTCTCATTATAGTTACAGGTAGATCCGGATACATTTCGCACTCTATTTATTTCCCTTCGAACAATAATTGCTTAGTAGCGAAAACGATTTGTAATTGTTGCATAATAACTTGACATTTTGGAGTATTTTCAAGTACTCTACAGAGTAAGTAAATTATTCATTTATTAGGCGATGTCACGGAGCGCCTTCATTCAGGTTCACAGACATGTCTGCCGTGTAATAGCTTAGAGCTATTTGTGAAATCTTTAGTTCGTTGGACTTTGCACGAACTAACTTCGTCATCTTCAGTGTCCAAGATTGGACAGACATTTCTCCATTGGTGGCATTTTTAAAATGTTTCTTTTTTCCCACTACCCAATTCCATTTAATATGAAGTTGCACAAATGTTTTTTTTTCCCACTACCCAATTCCATTTAATATGAAGTTGCACAAATGTTTCTTTTTTTCCCACTACCCAATTCCATTTAATATGAAGTTGCACAAATGTTTCTTTTTTTTCCCACTACCCAATTCCATTTAATATGAAGTTGCACAAATGTTTCTTTTTTCCCCACTACCCAATTCCATTTAATATGAAGTTGCACAAATGTTTCTTTTTTCCCACTACCCAATTCCATTTAATATGAAGTTGCACAAATGTTTCTTTTTTTCCCATTACCCAATTCCATTTAATATGAAGTTGCACAAATGTTTCTTTTTTTTCCCACTACCCAATTCCATTTAATATGAAGTTGCACAAATGTTTCTTTTTTCCCCACTACCCAATTCCATTTAATATGAAGTTGCACAAATGTTTCTTTTTTCCCACTACCCAATTCCATTTAATATGAAGTTGCACAAATGTTTCCTTCTACTGCTAAAGACTCTGTAGGTTCTGTCTCTGGCGGCTGAAGTCAGTTTCCAGCCGTTTAAAAAAAAAAACCCTCACGTACATGATAGCATGTCCGGAATGTTTTGTCTCTGATGCTTTTATTGCCTTGGAAGATTTCAGAGAGTCTGCACTGAAAAAAACAACATTGTATAGAAGAATGAATTATAACCTCCTCTGTGTGTTATTGTTCATCAAACCATTGCACACCTCAGTGTTGATAGTTGGAATATTAATGGGGTTATTCCGCCTTCGTGCAAATTCATGTAAATATAATTAATAATTAATTAATTTTTTTTTTTTTGGGGGGGGGGGGGGGGAAGGAGATGTATTTTAAAAATATAGTAATGTATTCACACCTCGCGAATTATTTTTTTGTAAACTATAATTGTTATAATAGTAAGAGTCCAAGCCAAGGTCAAAGATCAAAGATAAAATATAACAAATTTTGATCAAATCTAGAACGTTAATTAAATTCCCCAAGTTTTAGTAAACAAATGTATCAAACGGAAACCATTAACAACTAAAAACAGATGCACACAATTGTAAATACAGAACAGCGAAATTGTAAAGACTCGATGTTTACAGCCCCAAGAGGACATGAGAAAGTCAAACCTCAATGAAACTAAACAAGGTAGAGGTTTAGTTTTGAACTATTTAATAGTAAAGTCATGGAGAGTGATCATCCTCCCTTTTCAAAAGTTGCCAGGTGTGTCTTACGCCACCTAACTCACAATTTTAATGTTAAAAGTGTTCCTAATAATAATAATAATAATAATAATAATATATACCAATAACATTTATTTGAATAGCTTACGCGCATATAATGTTTATCCTTGCCATTGAGTGCCGTCTCCATATCAAAAGTTGGTTACCAAGGAGCGCCTAATTATTTGTGCTTACATTAATTGTGCAGGTTGTCATAGGATGACTTGTCCATCTTTTGATATTACTCGTCCATGTTACCCTTGGTCTGTCTCTGCCTCTTTTACCTTGTATTTCCCCTTCCAACATTACTTTTATATAATGTACGCCTTAACACGATCTTTGGGACCACGCAGATACAAAACGACCCACAAGACGCATTCAGATGTTAATGAAAGTCACTCGTTTGCAGTTAGTGGCCGTTTTCAGTCATTTTTAAAAAAGGCTACGCCATAGCAAATTATATTTAGAATGTTTAATGTGTTTTAACACTGCGGGCATGCAATAATTAAGTATTCTCCACTGCAGACATAATTTGTTATTTTTCTTTCATTTAAAAATAATCAGCGCTGTAACCACTTGCAGAAAATTGCACAGCGTGGTCATCTTGGAAGAAAGCAGTCTTGAAAACATTCGTGATGAAGTTTTCAATAAAAATAAAATCAATTTAAAACAGCCTCGGGATAGGGGACACATGTGATCCCCGTGGAGGTCGCCCACCAGCCAGGATGGACATGCTGTTAAAGACAAGTTAAAACTTCTGCAACAGAACGGGTAGTGGGGTTATTTTTGTGAGGTGAATAGTGTAATTATAATGGAACATTCTGCAGAGGACATGCGACTTGATGATGACCAATAGGTTTCATCCTTCCTTCGAAAATAGGCACCATATATTTTCTTTTAAAGTAGAACAGCATGGCGTTTTTTTAGTGAGAGAAACATACATGGTGTCAGTGAGAGAAACATACATGGTGTCAGTGAGAGAAACATACATGGTGTCAGTGAGAGAAACATACATGGTGTCAGTGAGAGAAACATACACGATGTCAGTGAGATAAACATACATGATGTCAGTGAGAGAAACATACATGGTGTCAGTGAGAGAAACATACATGGTGTCAGTGAGAGAAACAGACATGATGGCAGTGAGAGATACATCGTGTCAGTGAGAGAAACACACATGGTGTCAGTGAGAGATACATACATGGTGTCAGTGAGAGAAACATACATGGTGTCAGTGAGAGAAACATACATGGTGTCAGTGAGAGATACATCGTGTCAGTGAGAGAAACATACATGATGTCAGTGAGAGAAACATACATGGTGTCAGTGACAGAAACATACATGGTGTCAGTGAGAGAAACATACATGGTGTCAGTGAGAGAAACATACATGGTGTCAGTGAGAGAAACATACATGGTGTCAGTGAGAGAAACATACATGATGTCAGTGAGAGATACATCGTGTCAGTGAGAGAAACATACATGATCTCAGTGAGAGAAACATACATGATGGCAGTGAGAGATACATCGTGTCAGTGAGAGAAACATACATGGTGTCAGTGAGAGATACATCGTGTCAGTGAGAGAAACATACATGGTGTCAGTGAGAGATACATCGTGTCAGTGAGAGAAACATACATGATGTCAGTGAGAGAAACATACATGGTGTCAGTGAGAGATACATCGTGTCAGTGAGAGAAACATACATGGTGTCAGTGAGAGATACATCGTGTCAGTGAGAGAAACATACATGGTGTCAGTGAGAGAAACATACATGGTGTCAGTGAGAGAAACATACATGGTGTCAGTGAGAGATACATCGTGTCAGTGAGAGAAACATACATGATGTCAGTGAGAGAAACATACATGGTGTCAGTGAGAGAAACATACATGGTGTCAGTGAGAGATACATACATGATGTCAGTGAGAGATACATACATGATGTCAGTGAGAGAAACATACATGGTGTCAGTGAGAGAAACATACATGGTGTCAGTGAGAGAAACATACATGGTGTCAGTGAGAGAAACATACATCGTGTCAGTGAGAGATACATCGTGTCAGTAAGAGAAACATACATGATGTCAGTGAGAGAAACATACATGGTGTCAGTGAGAGATATATCGTGTCAGTGAGAGAAACATACATGGTGTCAGTGAGAGATACATGGTGTCAGTGAGAGAAACATACATGGTGTCAGTGAGAGAAACATACATGGTGTCAGTGAGAGAAACATACATGGTGTCAGTGAGAGAAACATACATCGTGTCAGTGAGAGAAACATACATGGTGTCAGTGAGAGAAACATACATGGTGTCAGTGAGAGATACATGGTGTCAGTGAGAGAAACATACATGGTATCAGTGAGAGAAACATGCATGGTGTCAGTGAGAGAAACATACATGGTGTCAGTGAGAGAAACATACATGGTGTCAGTGAGAGAAACATACATGGTATCAGTGAGAGAAACATACATGGTGTCAGTGAGAGAAACATACATGGTGTCAGAGAGAGAAAAGTACGACCGTGTTTAGTGATAGACAGGGAGGTAGAGAATACACATTTTTGTTGAGTTAAAACACTTTTGTGTATAAAATATCACCAGTAGGGACAAATATCATTTTTCAGTCTTTTGTCCTCTTCTCAAATAGCAAACAAAGCAATGCCAATGTGAACAAATATTGTTTTTCACTAGGCAACAGTAAAGACAAAATGCATTTTACTGTAGAAAAAAGTGAGGGAAGAGAGAGAGAGAGAGAGAGAGAGAGAGAGAGAAAGAGAGAAATAGTATTAAAAGCTGGATCAAATAGCAGTTCCTTACTGTAAAGAAAGATGGCAGAATACTACTAGTGATAGACGTATTTGGTCTATTTACGTTGCTTACAAATTTACAGTTTCTTAAGACTACACCGGAACAATGTCATTCGATTCCTGTGTTAACCAACACGGACTTTTCTAGCGAATATTGACTTTTAATCGGTGAGATCGAGTTCCTAGTTCTGGACCAGTCGGAAGTTAAGATGTAGGTTCAGTTGTCTAGCTCAAGAAGGTAGAATTGGATGTCAAGAAAAGAAAACAAACGATGAAGTTTTAAAACAACTAAAAATGAAAAGAGAACTACTAAACACAATTAGAACAAGACGAATGAAATTTGGGGGGGGGGGGATGTTAAAAGACACAACAGCCTAATAAAAGTAATATTGGAAGGGAAAATACAAGGTAAAAGAGGCAGACCAGGATAACATGGACGAGTAACATCAAAAGATGGACAAGTAAAACCTATGACAATCTGCACCATCAAAGCAAGAGACATAGTGGAAAGACACTCTTTGGCAGGAGCCTCGATAGCTCAGTGGTTAGTGAACTGGACTACAAAGGACAAGGGGTAGGGTTCGATCTCAACCGACGGCTTCCGGGTTCACCCAGCCTTAAATGGACACTGGATTTTTTTCTGGGAAAGTAAAGCAGCACGGGCGTAATACCGACCACATTACCCCAAAAATCATGTGCTGAAAGTCTGTAAAATATAGGGTCACTAACACCATATTCCCTATACGCCACTTGGCGTGACGGGGATACTTTACTTTTTTACTTTTCTTACTCTATGGTAGCCAACCTTCGACGCGGAGACGGCACCCAATGATGATGATGATGAGCTCAAGACCAAATATAAACCATGTAGTTATGTACTGTATTTATGGACGAACATTTCTCTTTCACAATAGGCCGCAAAAACCATGGTGCTTCTTATGCGCCGATAGTCGGTTTTCGGTTACTTTCGCTTCTGAAAATTTCGGCGCATGATGTGCATCCGATATCATCGACTATTATAGCAAACTGTATTTGTTTAGACTTTTCAACTGTTTTCAACGATTTTACGTCTGTGGTGATATCAACTCTGTGTCAAAGACCCGTCAAGTTGTCATTGACGATGACGAGACTCGTTCTGGTTGTATAAGATATATCCCGCCCCAAAACATTACACTGTCTCCTCTCTTCCTGATTCAATGTAGTACGATTTTATCATATAGGCTTTCACCTAAACGCCTGTACACTAAAGAACGTTCATCGTTGCCTTACAAACATCACTCATCATTCATTTACAAACAACGTTCATCATTGACTTACAAGCAATGCTCATCGTTGACTTACAAACAATGCTCATCGTTGACTTACAAACAATGCTCATCATTGACTTACAAACAATGCTCATCGTTGACTTACAAACAATGCTCATCGTTGACTTACAAACAATGCTCATCGTTGACTTACAAACAATGCTCATCGTTGACTTACAAACAATGCTCATCGTTGACTTACAAACAATGCTCATCGTTGACTTACAAACAATGCTCATCATTGACTTACAAACAATGCTCATCATTGACTTACAAACAATGCTCATCATTGACTTATAAACAATGCTCATCATTGACTTACAAACAATGCTCATCATTGACTTACAAACAATGCTCATCATTGACTTACAAACAACGTTCATCATTGACTTACAAACAATGCTCATCATTGACTTACAAACAATGCTCATCATTGACTTACAAACAATGCTCATCATTGACTTACAAACAATGCTCATCATTGACTTACAAACAATGCTCATCATTGACTTACAAACAATGCTCATCATTGACTTACAAACAATGCTCATCATTGACTTACAAACAATGCTCATCATTGACTTACAAACAATGCTCATCATTGACTTACAAACAATGCTCATCATTGACTTACAAACAATGCTCATCATTGACTTACAAACAATGCTCATCATTGACTTACAAACAATGCTCATCATTGACTTACAAACAATGCTCATCATTGACTTATAAACAATGCTCATCATTGACTTACAAACAATGCTCATCATTGACTTACAAACAATGCTCATCATTGACTTACAAACAACGTTCATCATTGACTTACAAACAATGCTCATCATTGACTTACAAACAATGCTCATCATTGACTTACAAACAATGCTCATCATTGACTTACAAACAATGCTCATCATTGACTTACAAACAATGCTCATCATTGACTTACAAACAATGCTCATCATTGACTTACAAACAATGCTCATCATTGACTTACAAACAATGCTCATCATTGACTTACAAACAATGCTCATCATTGACTTACAAACAATGCTCATCATTGACTTACAAACAATGCTCATCATTGACTTACAAACAATGCTCATCATTGACTTACAAACAATGCTCATCATTCATTTACAAACAACGTTCATCATTGACTTACGAGCAATGCTCATCATTGACTTTGAAACAATGCTCATCATTGACTTACAAACAATGCTCATCGTTGACTTACAAACAATGCTCATCATTGACTTACAAACAATGCTCATCATTGACTTACAAACAATGCTCATCATTGACTTACAAACAATGCTCATCATTGACTTACAAACAATGCTCATCATTGACTTACAAACAAAGCTCATCATTGACTTACAAACAATGCTCATCATTGACTTACAAACAATGCTCATCATTGACTTACAAACAATGCTCATCGTTGACTTACAAACAATGCTCATCGTTGACTTACAAACAATGCTCATCGTTGACTTACAAACAATGCTCATCGTTGACTTACAAACAATGCTCATCATTGACTTACAAACAATGCTCATCATTGACTTACAAACAATGCTCATCATTGACTTACAAACAATGCTCATCGTTGACTTACAAACAATGCTCATCGTTGACTTACAAACAATGCTCATTGTTGACTTACAAACAATGCTCATCGGTTAACATTGCTTTAGCTATAGCTTACTTCTGTTGACCTATCTTGACATTGTGGTAAAAAGATGATTCTGTTGAACTTTTGACAGTCCCTATTTTAATGACAATGCTTTACCATGTGTATGATTAGAAATAGCTCAGTGGTTAGTGAACCTGACTACAAAGAACAAGAGGTAGCTTTCGATCCTGATCGACGGCTTCCGGGTTCACTCATCCTTTAATGTGTACCGGATTTTTTTCTGGTAAAGTAAAGCGGCTCGGGCGTAATACCGATTACGTTACCCCAAAAATCATGTGCCGAAGGTCTGTAAAAATTATGGTCACTTACACCATATTCTTTATACGCCACATGGCGCTGACTGAGCGCTTTACTTAATTTGTATGATTAGAAATACAACTTTACTATTTTTAATATATATATATGTATATGTGATACATCCTCCCATACTGTACTTGTCACGTGATAAGCTTGCGGCAGTATTATCTCCCCATAAATAATACGAGACACTTGTATCTGCGCGTGTATGTGTACCCATACATTCTGAAAAGTGCAAAGTTTTATTTCAAGCGCTACAAGAAATCACGCACAGTGACCTGAATACCGTTTCACACTATCTTATTGCTCATTATGTATACATATAATGTAATAAAAGATAACATAAAATTGTATGCATGAGCCAAGATCTACGATATTACGTGGCATTTTTCACCTTCCATCCAGCTTAGCAGCGGACTTACACAATATCTGTGTCTATTACCATATGTATATGAAGTGCAGCGTATGTCTGGATGTGCAACATTTTAAAATAAATTAATACATCTTTCATAATCTTCTGTCTAGACAGTGTCAAAGGCTCAGTTGGAGATGATAGCAAAGAGCCGGGCTCGATGGTAGAGTGCAATTGCAACCCTTTGCTCCACCTGGGGCTGCGGGACATTCGTGAAATGAAGTCATAATCCTCGAAAGTGTAATTGTTACATTGTGTAATATTAAGGGAATAATGGATGAATTCCACAGATTGCCAGCAGTCCAACTGTTGGGAGCCGCGATAGCTCAGTGGTTTGTGAACTGGACTACAAAGGACAAGAGGGAGGGTTCGATCCCAACCGACGACTCCGGTTCACCCAAACTTTAATGGGTACCGGGTTTTTTTCTGGGAAAGTAAAGCGAAATGGGCGTAATACGGATCACATTACCCCAAAAATCATGTGCCGAAGGTCTGTAAAATTTATGGTCACTAACACCATATTCCCTATACTCCACCTGGCGTGACGGGGGTACTTTACTTTTGCTTCCAATTGTTACATTTAAAGAAAAGAGCAAAAAACCCACAAGCTTACCATTAGTAACAAGCAACAACCATGGACAGACAGCATGATCATGTTTTCCTTCAATAATATATGTCCATGCTTCCAGCAACAGCTTCAATCCTATGTGACTACACCTCGCTCGGTTTTGCACAGGTCACTGTAAAGTCTCATTTTGGTGTCCTCCCGCTTCACCCCTTCCCAGAATTCAGTTGACTGACTGAAGCTCTATCTACGATGCATGGTGTTTCAATGTCTTAGCGTTAATGACCATCATTTACAGAAGGGGAAGCCATACTCATTGTAAGACATGAAAACAAATACCATATTCTCAACACGTGCAAGTCACGAATGGGTGTCTCTTACTTTTATCGCGCGATTTTAATCAATTTCTTGAAAATTTCTCTCATTCCATGAAGCCACGATGGCCGAGTGGTTATTGCGCTTGCTACGGGCCAGAATGTTCCGGTGATTATTTCCAGACGTAGCTGATTTTTTTTTTCACTAACCAATAGGACTAAACAGTGCGAAGAGGATAAAAGAGACAGTTGAAAGTGTGCACAAATTACAGTGTAGAGCAACACTTCTATCTAAACATACATAAAACTAATATGATGTTCATTGACAAAACAAAAAATCCAACCCAGAATCATTAACAGTGAAGAACTGAACATGTCACAAACTATGAATATCTGGGACCTGTAGGAACTAACAATGGAGATCAAAAGAAAATTAGCATTTGTAACACACAAAAAACGACAAGGAGAACATGTCACACAATACCCGCAGGCCAGTAAAATTACAATTACTGAGGACAAGTATCTTCTCGATAGCAACATATAGTTGTATATCATGTACACTCTCGCAAACAGCAAGGTAGAAAATCGTTTTATTCGAAACAAAATAAAATAAAAAACAAAAGAAAAAATTTCTTAAGAAACCTTGGACAATGAAAAATTGCAATGAAGACGTACTAACAGATTTAAACATTGAAAAGAACTGGCTTTCAAATACAACTCTACGGAGGGAATTAAAATACTATGGCCACGTCAAAAGGCGCAGTGAACTGAAATAATAATAATAATGGAAGGCATGGTTCCTGGGCAACACATCAGGGGCAGACCAAGAAAATGTGGTTTCAAGACACCAAGGAGACCTTGAATATGACAACAGAAGAAATGGGAGATCTTGATGGAGACATTCTTTCAGAAGGGTTGTGGTTAATGGAGCATTCTGCAAAGGACATGCGACTAGATGATGACCAATAGGTTTCATCCTTCCTTCGAAAATAGGTACCATATATTTTATTTTAAAGTAGAACAATCTGGCGTGATGGATTACATTATCCATACAATGTGCAGATGATAAATGCAAATAAGTATGGGAACTAACACACCATATTCCATTTCTTTGACTAGCATTCACCCATGAAGTGGGCATAGATGCGTTTGTCGCTTCTTGACATCAAAACCGCTATATCTGCGCCGTTCAGCCCGACACATCCGTCTTCGGTATGGCCAGAATTTGAACAACTTTCTCCTTCACAACGGTCATTTTTGGGCTACTCATCTTGATGTTTTAGCTGCCACGAACGTGACGATTGTGATCACGGATCTCCTGTTCTCACACCGTGACCAAGAAAGCTACTTACTGGATCACACTACTAAGAGACTAGGGAAGCGTTAAGTCACAAGAAAACCATGGTTTCAAAGTGAACAATTTCACCGCCTGTGACTGGATGAAATCGACGCTGAAAGGCAAATGAGAAGGGAAAGAAGAAAAGGTAAGTGGATCTTATCTTGGACCCCTGTCCAGAGGTCCACGTTTTAGCTCTAGACCACACATGCCTCACCATATTTACATACACACAATTAGGCGTCGGGAGAAGGATCCTTGTGCATCATTTAAAAAAAAATTCTTTGATATCGCCTTGAATCAAAATGTAAAATAACTTGAACATTTGATAGTCATCCACTGTATCGGTTTTTTTTTGTATCTAAACTCAAATTTGTTATACAGAAGAATGTTGAGAATACCATGGGCAACTAAAAAAGAGTAATGAAAACATTTTGAAAGAGGTCAAAGCAAAAAGAGATCTAATTTTCAATATTTGTAAGAAAGAATATTATTTTTTTAAACCATGTAATAAGAAGGAAACAGCTAGAATATATTGTGACAACTTGGAACATTGAGGGACGAAGAGACAGAGGAAAGCAAATGGAAATGACACCACATAGCTTAAGAGAATGGCTTAGCAGAAGGTCAACAACAAAAGTGATAAATAATTGTCCAAATCTAGAGTTGCGGGCAGACATGATCACCTACGCCAGCGGGTATGGAACGATGACGATGAAACTCAAAGTTTCGATGTGTTTCTCAACTCAAAGTTTCGATGTGTTTCTCAACTCAAAGTTTCGATGTTTTTCTCAACTCACAATCTATGGTGTGAGTAAAACAAATTTTAATGAAGGTAATTGAATAATATGTTGTTTACAAGTGAAGATAGAAATGTACTCATCTGTGAACGTAAGTTCCTCAGAATAACTGAGCTTCTAGTTGCGTATCTGTGAACGTAAGTTCCTCAAAGTAACTGAGCTGTGTTGCGTATCTGCGCAGTAGTTCGCCTTCCATCGTGTAGATAACCAACATTCTCGTACGTCACGAAGATTGGTCTCATCTGTCCGAGACTAGACGAGAGCCGCGACGGAGAATCAATCGATGATATCTATTCGCATTTTATCGCACTTTGCAGTCATTCATTGAGTTCTAAAGTCGTTTCAAACAGCTTGTGGTTCTATTTCGTTTTAATAGCCCGTTTGTGGATAGACGTATGTGATATGAGTTATTGAGTGTATTGTAAAATGTGATGATAAAGTAAGTCGTACACAAATTTCCTACTGGTTTTATTCATTGCTATATGGTTATAGACACAATAAAAAATAGTCTACTCTGCACTAAAGATGGATTGTTCAGTTTTTTTGTGTGAAGTAAATATTTTATTTAAAATCATAATAAAGTTTAGTTGTAAACTAACAACTTTATGTTTAACATAAATGTAAACAATTGTTATAATTTTACTCTTTTAAAAAAAAAATTGTTTCTAGAAAATTCATACAACTTACTATTATATGTTACTTATAGCCATCCTTTTAACATTTTGCGATACAGTTTATGAATAAATACTTTTCTAAAATATTTTACGTTCTGATATTAAACTGTTGACTCTTATTATTGTTAAATACTGTAATTGTCCCACTGTGGAAGCCAACTGAGAGTATTACGCAACAAGCTCTTTGTTTGGAATCTCCAGAGAAGGAGACAAAGAGGGAGTTCAAAATATACTTAAAGAAGAAATGTGGAAGCAGAAATTAAAATGGTGAGGAAGACATGGAACAAACTTAAGAGTATAGCAAGAAACAGGACGAATCGGAAAGTGTTTGTTGAAGATCTATGCTTCATAGGAAACTGAAATGAAGAATAAGAAGAATGCAATTCTACCCGATTTTATTTCTATCTGTTTGTTTAATACATTGAAACTCGTTGAAATGGGTTGAATTATGTGTAATCTATCATTTAAATATTCTAATTTTAAATGTTTTAAGATATGTAAATTATATATAATTTATATAGCTCTTGCACGTTATCAGTGTCCACTCTTCTGGATCAAGTGACCAGTATCCTCCACACATTTACACCTCTACAATTCCTTATTAGCCCAGCTCTTGGCTCTTAAAATTGTCATTCTCACAAAATGTTTAACAATTCTTCTCTCAATTCTCCTACCTCCTTTCTCTACTTTCATTGTTTTCTAGTCCTAATAATATCGTCCAAACCACCATTTCTTATTATATAGCGAAAGATTAATGAAAATAATTAAATACTTCACACATACACCCCACATAGTGTGTATGTACTTCGGTAGTGTAGAGCGAGTTACCAACCCTGAATTTTAATTTTAAGGAAAGTACTGCTAAACCCGTTAATTAAAAAAACATATTACACATTGCTTTTTTTTTATTCTTTGAAATATTGCGCCATTACTCACAGCTAACGTGGCATAAGTCCCTCCCACGCAATGCCAG
This sequence comes from Megaustenia siamemsis, assembly GCA_032433765.1. Taxonomy (NCBI): domain Eukaryota; kingdom Metazoa; phylum Mollusca; class Gastropoda; order Stylommatophora; family Ariophantidae; genus Megaustenia; species Megaustenia siamemsis. The sequence goes on along the minus strand of JAVIAB010000073.1, from coordinate 18,622,150 downwards.
TGCATTCACTTACAACTAAAACTACCTGTACTTCACAATTTGTGTTTAATCGTTGAAATATGTTTACTTTTAACCGTTGTTTGAGATTTTAATTTTAATATGAATAATGCGATACCGATAATTAAATCCGACTTGATATTTTCTGCTTTACTTTCAAATGCCACAGACAGCGTCACTTAAACATGCTGGACTGTCGGTCTGAAACAATAAAACTCGAATGACGGATTATAGCCACACGTGCAGGTACAAACCTTGAACAATTAACCATTTTACAACAGTGGAACAACACACACACACTGAAACGCTGTTTTGTTTCGTTTATCGAAGTGAAGTGTTTTGAATCATTGAATAATATACCTTGGTTATATATACATATACAGTGGAGAGCGGATGGCCAAATCGTTAACCGCTCGGGCATCAAATCAGGAGACTGCGGGTTTGAATCCTAGTAGGCTCAAGAGTTTTTTCTATCGATCAGGGGTGAAATTAAAATTCAGACCCGAACACCTCGTGGCTGCTGCAGTGGACACGTCGCCTTTATTCTCTGATTCTATACGTCTCCCCGGCATACACCAGTACTGGGAAATGCCGTAAAGATGGTACATATATAATGAACGGGAGAACCCCGATAACAAAAATATGGTTTCAACCATTATATACAGGAATCTGAAAGAGTAGGTAAAGTACGAAAACAGTTAGCGCCTGCTTCATTCATTACTGTTTCAAACAAGACAGTCAACTCTTATGCTTCATCTTCTCAACAGCCTTTCGCCGAATTGTACTGCGTAGATTTCTCGGGATTAATTTATCTCTGCAGTTATTGTATTCTGGGTGTTCGAATTAATCAATCAGAACTCTTAGGTTTGATTTTTGTTTGGTTCTTTTCATTTTTAAATGGAAGGCATTTTTAAAAAAAAAATTATCTTTTAATTTTTAAGTTTTCGACGAAGGTCTCCCGGATAATCTACTCCCTGATAATCTACTCCCTGATAATCTACTCCCTGATAATCTACTCCCTGATAATCGAGTCTTATATAAATATATAATCGTCTCACGTCTAATATATGGTATCTGATACAAACTGTAAAAAGTATCACTAAAAATCCTCAATCCAAAAGAGGTAACAATTTATGGATGCGTTCCGAAAGTGGGAAGATTTTCTCTGAAACACTTTAGGAGGGTCATAATGGAAAGGGGGAGTGGATGCAGTATTGTCATACTGGAGGAGTGTACAAAAAGTAGAACTGTGGACAAAAAAATGTCAAATAGGTGGTTTAGGTGGTACTATGTTGTTCTAGCTCCCGTCCTTTATGTGGGCGCGGATGTGCTATATAGCTAATTAACGACGAAGCCGCTATATCCGAACTTTTCGACCCGGCACATCCGTCTCCGGCATGGGTAAATTTGTTTAACAGTTTCTGTTTGGAAATCAGCCAATTCTGACCTAATCTTTTGGACCTTAAACCGCCACGAGTTCTTTAACGTGCACCTCCTTTTTTCTCCGTTTTTCGAGAGAGGGCTGAACATCGAATTTCGCTTTTCCACCACATGTGGCAGGTATGAACCCCGGTACCTTCCGGCCCAGAGGTCGAAGCCTTATCTCTGGACCACCAAACCGTGGTCCCCTAAGTAAAAAGAAAGTAAAGACCCCCGTCACATCAAGTGGCGTGTAGGTAGTATGGTGTTTATGACAATATTTTTTATAGATCACCGCCACATTAGGTTTTTATGGTAATGTGGTCGTTCGTTTTACTTTCCCAGAAAAAAAACTGGTACCCATTTAAGGCTGGGTGAACCTGGAAGCCGTCGATCAAGATTGAACCCGACCTGTCGTCCATTGCAGTTCAGTTCACTAACCACTGAGCTATTGCGGCTCCGTCGTGGCCCCCTGTTACTATTAAAACCGGGGGGGGGGGGGCTGGATTGTGACAAATAAACTAAAGCAGGATTGTTAAGACTGATGGTACTAGAACAGTTGGGTTGTTCTAAATGATGGTACTAGAACAGTTCGATTGTTCTAAATGATGGTACTAGAACAGTTGGGTTGTTCTAATTGATGGCACTAGAACAGTTCGATTGTTCTAATTGAGTGTACTAGAACAGTTGGGTTGTTCCAATTGAGTGTACTAGAACAGTTGGGTTGTTCTAATTGATGGTGCTAGAACAGTAGGTTTGTTCTAATTGATGGACTATAGCGGTTGAGTTGTTCTAATTGATGGACTATAACAGTTGATTTGTTCTAATTGATGGTACTAGAACAGTTATGTTGTTCTAATTGATGGACTATAACAGTTGGGTTGTTCTAATTGATGGCACTAGAACAGTGGGTTGTTCTAATTGATGGTACTAGAACAGTTAGGTTGTTTTAACTGATGGTACTAGAACGTTTGAGTTGTTGTAATTGATGGTACTAGAACAGTTGGGTTATTCTAATTAATGGTACTAGAACAATTGGGTTGTTCTAATTGATGGTACTAGAATAGCTGGGTTGTTCTAATTGATGGTACTATAACAATTGGGTTGTTCTAATTGATGGTACTAGAACAGTTGGGTTGTTCTAATTGATGGTACTAGAACATTTGGGTTGTTTTACCTGATGGTACTAGAAAGGTTTAACTGTCAAAAGTAAGTGGTGCTATTAAAACAAAAAGATTGGATTGTAAAAAAAAAAATTAAAAGCAGATTGTTAAAATAATTGATTGTATCAAAATGAAGGCGGATTGTCAAAATACCTGAACGTTAAGGAATGGAATAGTGGATTTTCTAATAGTTGAATTTACTCTACTAGAAATGCTGGCTGAATGTTTTAACGAAGCGAGAGAACGCAAAAAATAGTGGGATATCCAAACTAAGACCTCGTCGACAGCATTATATCCTTTACATCCGTTCCAACAGTGAGATTTTACAAACGCTGGATTAACCGAATGCAGTTACGGACTTGCCGCTGTATGGTGTAATATACCTCCCTCTGTTTAAAGAGAAAGACCTATATATACCACTTGTTCTGTTTGTGATTGTGGAGTATCTGTTTCGTTGCGGGACGTTTCGCGTCCTCGTGTCTTGTATCTTTAAGTTTTCAATGTTTTCAACAGCTGAGATTAACCAGTAATCATTATTTATAGGAGTAACCGTCCTGCAATAAAGGACTTCACAATAGACTATCGACTATCTAAGTCTGGTGAAGAAGATTATTTAGTCAAAGTTGTTCTACTTATCAGGGAGGGCTCATATTTTCTGGTGAAAAAGAAAATCCTGATTTATTGCGCAATCCAGGCAATAAAATTTGCTGGGTTTATTTTAGTTTAGTTTTTGTTGATAGGTCACTCTCATTGCACATCGGAAAAGTTGATAAGTGCTCAGATCTCATCCAAAGTATATCCCATAAGATATAACCACTATAACCACTAACGACACGGGTTTTGTGTTACTTGACAAGTCTACAGGGAATTCCTGTGTAGCGCAAGTGTTTAGCATCTCCCAACTTGAAATGACATTTGCGCAGTTTGTGCAGAGTTCGAGTTATTTATTTATTGTATTTGGTGTTTCGCCCAGCTTCCCTGAAGACATCCAGAATGTCCCCTCGGTCCATTACTCTTCCGCACTCTCCATCAGCCAAACTGACCAGTCTATAAGAACGACCATTGTTTCTTGTCTCTTACATTCGATTGACCTGGCACGAAAATGAAGAAGGAATAATAGAACAAAGAAGTATGTGTTAGCACTCGGAAAAATTGACAGACAAACAACAACAGAAAAAAACGAAGAACAATATATGGTCCGAAGCGGGATCGAACCCGTACTCTCTGGCACCGCGCCTTGCCACGAGAAGCCGAACGCTTGGCACACTGCCATGCAGCTAACTAAAAAATTAGCTATTGTAGCAGTGTCTTACACGAGGGCGCTCTCAATGACTATATCATAGGGTAACGATCACAGACCGGAAATAAATTGTATATTTGTACTTTCCTATTAATGCAAGTATCTCCCAGTAGGGCTGAATACTTGTGTTGCAGACAAACATTCAATGGACGAAACAGAACAAATAGTAGTTTCCAGTGGTTATATACTGGATACAAATAATAATAAATAAATATTATTATATATGGAACTTCCGAGGCGATAATAGGGAATTATTATTACCCTATTATCGCCTCGGAAGTTCCCTATATAATAATATTTATTTATTATTATTTGTATCCACGAAAATGAAGCAGTTTTTTGGTCAGGCTAGAGCTTCCAAGAGACTTTGACCCGAGCTGTCGAAACTCAAACAATTAAGGTCTGTGCCTATTAAGAAATATATTGTTCTTGAATATTTTAATATCTCAGGGAATGAAGTATTAAACCTTACCTACTAGACCACATCAATTTAGAAGGTGGGAGTGGGAATAATACCTTCCTCGATGTTATTTACCTTTCTCTACTAGGTGGGGTAGAGTAATGCCCTTCCTCATTGTTGTTGTTACTTGTATCAACCATTGGGACAGGTACCCGTATTTTCAGATCGGTCGACTGAAGATCATCAAGATAATATCGAAACCGTCGCCATCTATAGAAGTAGGCCTTGCTACAGAAAGAGTAATACCAAAACACTCTGACTAGCGTGACCTTTCCTGCAATAGGAGCCATAGACGGGTGACGTCATTCTACCCACAGCCGCCTTTTGCTTGCAAAGTTGAAAACGTCAGACTAGTTGGGAGTTTCGCTTTCATCCTTCAGGCATGTTTCTATAGATAGCGATGTTCACTTTGCTGTCAAACCAGCACGCAACCATAATACCGCTATAGACGCTCTATGTAATTTATGATAAGTTAAGATAAAATGCAATAAGTTAAAATAGGTTTTCGAGGTAACGTGACTCTTCTCAACACCCATCTGATCCCCTGGATCTAGTCATCTTCTCATTAAGCACTTTGCTGTCATTTTTCTCATTTCGCTCTACCTTTTATATATTTAAAAGATTTATAACAATTTGAATCCTCTACATTTTATATTAAAAGCTTTCTTGTATGTTTGAAATTATCTTATTTTAAATATAAAACTCTGTTTGCTAATTGCGTTCTAATGCATATAATTGAAATTATAGAGTTGTTATCACACGGATTGAGAATGTAGACATTGGGAAAGTAGATGAGCAGAAATAATAATTAAATATTTCATGTTTGAAATGCTGCTGAGAATGATGGAGTGGTGTTAGCGAATGAAGGAGTGGAGTTGGGGGAAAATAGTTAGGAGTGAGAGGCAGGATTGTTGGAGTGAGAGGCAAGATTGTTGAAGTGAGAGGAAGAATTTTTGGAGTGAGAAGCAGAATAGTTGGAGTGAGAGGCAGGATTGTTGGAGTGAGAGGCAGGATTGTTGGAGTGAAAGGTACAATTATTGGAGTGAGAGGCATAATTGTTGGAGTTGGTTATTTGGTTATGGAAGGCCCCGGTATCATTGCAAACGAATTAAAATCCATAATAATGCTGGAGTGAGAGGCATAATTGTTGGAGTGAGAGATATAATTTTGGATTGGGAGGCATAATTGTTGGAGTGAAAGGTATAATTGTTGGAGTGAAAGGTATAATTGTTGGAGTGAGAGGCATAATTGTTGGAGTGAAAGGTATAATTGTTGGAGTGAAAGGTATAATTGTTGGAGTGAAAGGTATAATTGTTGGAGTGAAAGGTATAATTTTTGGAGTGAAAGGTATAATTGTTGGAGTGAAAGGTATAATTGTTGGAATGAAAGGTATAATTGTTGGAGTGAACGGTATAATTGTTGGAGTGAAAGGTATAATTGTTGGAGTGAAAGGTATAATTGTTGGAGTGAAAGGTATAATTGTTGGAGTGAAAGGTATAATCGTTGGAGAGAAAGGTATAATTGTTGGAGTGAAAGGTATAATTGTTGGAGTGAAAGGTATAATTGTTGGAGTGAAAGGTATAATTGTTGGAGTGAGAGGCATAATTGTTGGAGCGAGAGGCATAATTGTTGGAATGAGAGGTATAATTGTTGGATTGGGAGCTATAAATGTTGGAGTGAAAGATAAAATTGTTGGAGTGAAAGCCCTAATGGTTGGAGTGAGGGGCAGGATTGTTGGAGTGAGATGCATAATTGTTGGAGTGAGAGGTATAATTGTTGGAGAGAGATGCATAATTGTTGGAGTGAGGTATATTTATTAGAGCGAGGGGCATACTTGTTAGAGTGAGAGGCAGGATTGTTGGAGTGAGAGGCGAGATTGTTGGAGCGAGTGGCAGAATTGTTGGAGTGACAGGCTGGATTGTTGGAGTGAGAGGCATACTTGTTGGAGTGACAGGCTGGATTGTTGGAGTGAGAGGCATACTTGTTGGAGTGACAGGCAGGATTGTTGGAGTGAGAGGCATACTTGTTGGAGTGACAGGCAGGATTGTTGGAGTGAGAGGCAGGATTGTTGGAGTGACAGGCTGGATTGTTGGAGTGAGAGGCATACTTGTTGGAGTAACAGGCAGGATTGTTGGAGTGAGAGGCATACTTGTTGGAGTGACAGGCTGGATTGTTGGAGTGAGAGGCATACTTGTTGGAGTGACAGGCAGGATTGTTGGAGTGAGAGGCATACTTGTTGGAGTGACAGGCAGGATTGTTGGAGTGAGAAGCATACTTGTTGGAGTGACAGGCAGGATTGTTGGAGTGAGAGGCATACTTGTTGGAGTGACAGGCTGAATTGTTGGAGTGAGAGGCAGGATTGTTGGAGTGACAGGCTGGATTGTTGGAGTGAGAGGCATACTTGTTGGAGTGACAGGCAGGATTGTTGGAGTGAGAGGCATACTTGTTGGAGTGACAGGCAGGATTGTTGGAGTGAGAGGCATAATTGTTGGAGTGAGAGCCAGGATTGTTGGAGCCTACTACCTCATATGGGAGCCGCTATAGCTCAGTGGCTAGTGAACTGTTCTACAAAGGACAAGAGGTTTCACCCAGCCTTAAATGGGTACCGGATTTTTTTCTGGGAAAGAAAAGCGGAACTGGTGTAATACCGACCACATTACCCCAAAAACTCATGTGCCGAAGGTCTGTAAAAATTATTGTCACAAACATCATATTACCTACGTCACTTGGTGTGACGGGACTCTGTATTTCACTTACTACCTCCTATCTAGGGATTAAAAATGAGGTAGTTATTGCAGTTTTGTGATGACTAATTGGCCCTCTGATAAACAGAATTGCGTTGACGTCAGATTCTTAGTTGATGTTGAAGGTGTTTCAAAACAAATACAGTGACTAGAGTGATCAATTTACGTAGAAGACACGAGACTACGTGAACTTGTGAGGGTTTTTGGCTTTGGTTCATTTTAAAATTCGTGCATGAAAAGAACAGTGCGCTGATCTCAAATGCAGCCTCAGTGAAGTCATTACGAATTATACCCATTGTTATCTACTTTTTTTTTTTTTTTTTGGGGGGGGGGGGTGAGAGGTGGTGTGGGCTGAGAGATACAGAGGGTTTATTGGATCCTCTGATTGCAGTGATATAAATTTCTTATTATATTAGCTCAATCAATCAATCAATCAATCAATCAATCAATCAATCAATCAATCAATCAATCAATCAATCAATCAATCAATCAATAGAAACTTTCATTATCTACCACAAGCGGTTCAGAGTATATGCGGAGTTGCTGTTGTATCTCAGATTCCATGAATCTTGTGTTTATCCACACACATTATAAGCACAGAAAAGACAATTATTTCGCTTGTAGAATGTGTTGTACTATGAAAGAATGATGGATATATATATATATATATATATATATATATGGTGTGAGTGTGTGTGTGTGTGTGTGTGCGCGCGCGCGTGTGTTTATTATGTATGCATGAATGTATGAAATGAAGCGATTGGTGTTCAATTAGTCATGCAATACACTTTTTTTTCGTTCAGTTATTGTTTGATTTATTTTTACAATATACTATACTGTTCCTTCAATATTTTTATACATAATCTTGTTGTTTTGTTTTCTTGATGCAAATCTTGATGTCCAAATCAGCATGTCCTCACGGTACCACAGGTTTGTACCTCAACCTTCCTCACACTGCCTCGTTGATTTCCTTAACGCCGACATATTTCTTCTTGCGGATTGTATGTTTTTTTTTACCGTTCACCAGCTTTTACCTCTGACGAAGTCACTAGAGACTAGGAACTGAATTTTGCGTGATAATCCATTTTTCCCTGGCAGCCGTGTGCACAGTAGTCCCTCGCCGCACAGGCAGATAACTCCGACTTCGGAGGTACTCATTTTTTCCGTCGTTGAGTAATTGACGTTTCAAGCCTGGCCTCGCTGCTGAGACCGGGGGTGGTTGCCGCAGATAGAAATCATAAATAAAATTCCCAACCGGTGTAAACGGGATCTGAACACACAATCTCTCTGTCTCGAGGCCGGCGTCTTGCCTCGAGACCAACCAGTCCCCCGATTGTAAGTTTTAGAGGGCTAAAAAGAATATATTCACAAGTTCCAACATCCGGGATATATTGAGGACATGAAAGAACAGTCCGTTGTAGTTTCGTGAGTTCTTTAGTGGGCAGACTTGTGTGCTGCCTTGTCATGGAGAAGTAGAATTTAGTCACCTCTTTTTTGGAGCAAATGCGCTGAGATTGCTTCAACTTCTTAAGTTTGTTGGCATTGTATTACGTGTTTATTGTTTAGCCATGAGGCATTGCATCTATAAGAATCACCTATTCAGAGCCCCAGATGAAGGCCCCCCCAAGTTTACTGATGTGTCGTGAACATTTCCGTTCCTGGAAACGTTTTCTAGCTCCACTTCGAAGAATTGTCTAGAGCTGGAAGAATTTTAAACAAAGAATTGCCACCTTCATCCTCGTAAAGACAAATCAGCTGTGAACAAACTGTGCGTTTTTTTGTTCTTTAAGGTCGTCAGTTGGACGTAGAAGGATCCACCTGGCACGAACCTAACTGTGGATAATTGTGTTGGCAATACCCACGGAGACAGCGAGATAGCAAACTGAACAGGAGAAATGAAACAAAAAAAATATATCTAAAGAGAAAAAAATAATATATCTAAAGAGAAACACAAACAAATATATATATTTATCTAAAGGGAAATATATATATATATGTATATATATATATATATATATATATATATATATATATCTAAAGAAAAAAAACAATATATATCTAAAGATATATATATATATATATATATATATAAAGAGAAAAATATATATATATCTAAAGAGAAAAAAAACGATATGGTTAACAAGTGGATAACACAAACCAGAAGGACGTTTCGATGCAAAAGGCCTTCAGCAGGAACAAACATACAACACAAATACAAATATGTATTTAAAATAAAAAAATTAATAAATTTGATTTTAGTTAATTTATTTAAAATTTTAAAATTTATTTTGTGTCCATCTTTTGATGTTGCTCGCCATTGTTAGTCTTGGTCTGCCTCTGCCTCTTTCTTTTGCCTTGTGTTTTCCCCTCCAAGATTACTTCTAGTAGGCTGTTGTATCTTTTAACATGGCCCAAAAATTGCATTTGTCTTGTTTGAATTGTATTTAGTAGTTCTCTTTTCATTTTTAGTTGTTTTAAGACTTCATCGTTTGTTTTGTTTTTCTTTCCACCTAATTCTACCTATTCTTCTATAGATCCACATTTCAAAGGCTTAAATGTTAAATTAGCTTCACTGCAGCTTCCATTTTTATGCATTTCTTGACCATGATCCTATCAAACTGAGTAGCAACTTATTGGGTTATGGATGGTCCTCGATAAGGATTTCAGCACGTTGCAGCTCTGTAGGTGTCACCGCAGTATGTGGACTCCAACGTGTGATATATTAATCACAATGCTTCAACTTGCTTTCGTTGATGAAAACAAAAATGTTTACCAATTATTGACAATGTTTTGACCAACTCCCATTTCTCTCTGTATACACATTCATAAAGTGTCTATGAGTATTTGTGATGCTCTACATTTCCATAAAACAAATACAATATTTGCTGTCTGCTAGTAACGCATGTCACTCACAGAGTCGATTTTGAAAGGTAACTGTATTACTATCTTCCACTAGAAGAGACTAACTGTATTACAGTCGAACCTGGTCTTAGGACCACCTGTTTAAAGCGTTTCCCTGGTTATAGGACCGGGTCTACAATTTCCCCGAGTTTTTACTATATGCTAACACTGATTACGGCGCTCACCGTATGACGCGACCAGAGACCAGGCTAATTAACCACCGCCAATGTTATTTATCCCGTTTACGACACGCGGGTAATTCGAGATAACGATACACTGACCAGCCAGTCCTTCTCCGTCTCGCTGGGAGCCATAAACGATCGACACAGGTGTCTACAGGTGTCGAAGTTTTCCCGTATTTAGTGAGTCCCAGATTACAGTGGGACGTGTTACGTTTATCAGTCAATACTGGTGTGAGAAACACGGCAGACACAGATCTATGATTCGTGAAGTGACATCACTTCGCGGTTCCGTCTAGACAGAGTAGACCATTGCGTGGCCCGTATAAATTACAGAATTAACTAAAGAATTAGTCATTGCCCGCTTAGAGTGTATTCACGTACATGTACAGTATCTCAGTGAATTACATGTGTATTTTGTGGATTTTAAAAGTGTTACACACAATATAGGAAATGGCCAGTGTCAAAAGTGTAAAACCAAAAGCATTACGCTGGAAGAACGAATATCAGTGATTCGACAAAATCAGCAAGGAAAAAGCTCGCGATTATTGGCAGAACAGTTTGGAGTGGGAAAGACACAGATTTTACGTACGTTAAAGAGAAAAGCCGAGTATATGAATGACTTTGAAAATAATGCACCAAGTATGAAAAGAAGGAATAGCAGGAAAACGGGAAATGAAGACATAAATACACTTTGTTGGAAATGGTGTCAATCAGCACTTGCACGAAAAATTCCGTTATCTGGGCCGATGATCAAAGAACGAGCTTTACAGTTTGCAAAAGAATTGGAAAACTCAGTCTTTAAAGCATCGAACGGCTGGTTAGAGGCCTTCATTAAAAGACACAATCTTGTGTTTGGTAAGCAATGTGGCGAAGTCGGTGATTCAGATATGAGTGCTGCGGCTGACTGGACTTCTAAATTATCCGAGATATGCTATGGTTACGCTGCTCAAGACATTTTTAATTTAGATGAAACGGGTTATTTTTCAAAGCGACTACGGACAAACATTTTTTGTCAAAGGAGAAAAATGCGCTGGGGGTAAAAAAAGCAAAGAGCGAATAACAGTGATGCTATGCACTAACATGTTGGGGAACGAGAACCGGCTTTAGTGATTGGGAAAGCAGCTAACCCTAGGATTTTTAAAAACATCACATAAACACACTGCCAGTGATTTACAGAAACAACAAAAAGGCATGGATGACTGCAGCTATATTTGAAGATTGGCTGAAAAGTTTTGACCGTAAGATGCAGAAAAAAAAGCGCCACATTATTTTATTTGTTGACAACGCTACCTGTCATCCCAAGATCGAACTACAGAATGTTAAGCTGCAGTTTCTGCCACCCAACACAACTGCATTAGTTCAACCCCTAGACCAGGTGTCATTCAGACATTTAAATTAAAGTTTAGACAAAAACAGCTTCTACATCTTATCACAGTCATGGAATCAAACAAGGATGCTTCCGGAACCGAACTCATGAAACAGGTCAATTTACTGGATGTAGTCTACTGGATTGCTGCAGCATGGAAAGAAGTGGACAACTCAACCATCCTTAAGTGTTTCTGTAAAGCAGGTTTTCATTGTCCAGCTGAAACACACGCATATTCTCTGACGCACATGGAATCTGCATCAAAGACGCAAATTGTTTCTACTGCAATTTCTACTGCTTTGGATAACCTTTCAAAAGAATTGTTTGGATACCAATTGACAGACATCTCCATGATTGATTCAGGGCTCCAAACTTGCAACACAATAGAAACAAATTGGGATCTTCCTGCCACTGCAATTTTAGCTGCTGAGGATGTGAATAGTGAATCAGACAACGAACAAGATTCTACTGACATTGAGAAAACATACACTATCGCAGATGCACATAATGCTTTGGAGCTTCTGCGCACCTATTCAATAACAACGGGAGATCTGACATACTAGACGTTATCATGGACTTGAGAGAAATTGAACTTATCGTTTATTTCATCTGTCAAACAACATACTACCATATTGGATTTTTTTTCAAGTCAAAAGTGATACATGTACAGTATAAGTGGAATCTGTGTATGTGTGTTTTATTTTTGTGTGTTTAACTATCGTGTTTTATGAAAAGTGTTCAACCAGTGGCTATTGTAGACCGACATGTGCACTATGTTCTACTCATGGATTACGCTGATTTGCAGGTTAGTTTTCATAGTGCTTAGGATAAAATTTTTTTTATCGCTCTATTTATTATGTGAAACCTGTGAGGCAGGACCACCTGTCCTATGGGACCAGTTTTTGAAAGTCCCGTGAATGGTCGCCTTAGACAGGTTCGACTGTACTATCTTCCACTAGAAGAGACTAACTGTATTACTATCTTCCACTAGAAGAGACTAACTGTATTACTATCTTTCACTAGAAGAGACTAACTGTATTACTATCTTTCACTAGAAGAGACTAACTGTATTACTATCTTTCACTAGAAGAGACTAACTGTATTACTATCTTCCACTAGAAGAGACTAACTGTATTACTATCTTTCACTAGAAGAGACTAACTGTATTACTATCTTCCACTAGAAGAGACTAACTATATTACTATCTTCCACTAGAAGAGACTAACTGTATTACTATCTTTCACTAGAAGAGACTAACTGTATTACTATCTTCCACTAGAAGAGACTAACTGTATTACTATCTTTCACTAGAAGAGACTAACTGTATTACTATCTTCCACTAGAAGAGACTAACTGTATTACTATCTTTCACTAGAAGAGACTAACTGTATTACTATCTTTCACTAGAAGGACTAACTGTATTACTATCTTCCACTAGAAGAGACTAACTGTGTTACTATCTTTCACTAGAAGGGACTAACTGTATTACTATCTTTCACTAGAAGGGACTAACTGTATTACTATCTTTCACTAGAAGAGACTAACTGTGTTACTATCTTCCACTAGAAGAGACTAACTGTATTACTATCTTCCATTAGAAGAGACTAATTGTATTACTATCTTCCACTAGAAGAGACTAATTGTATTACTATCTTCCACTAGAAGAGACTAACTGTATTACTATCTTCCACTAGAAGAGACTAACTGTATTACTATCTTTCACTAGAAGAGACTAACTGTATCACTATCTTTCACTAGAAGAGACTAACTGTATCACTATCTTTCACTAGAAGAGACTAACTGTATCACTATCTTTCACTATTCTATTCTATTGACCTTTCGAGCCGTAACCGGCCCATAGGGCGTAGACCAAGATACACCTTCACCTATATGAATTTTTGTTCTAGCAGTTTTCTTTTAAAGATATTTTATCAAATCTCGCCATCTGTCTCTGTTCTGTGCAAGCAGTTCTATCTCATTGAGGGAGCCGATTCCTGCTGCTCTTGCCTCTCTCATCAATGTTCTTCTCAGTGTCTCCCTGGGTCTTCCTCTTTTTCTTTTACCTGTTGTTTCCCATATGAGGGCTTGCTTTGCTATTCGATTATTATCTCTTCTCATCACATGTCCAACGTATGACCATCGTCTTTTCTTTATTACTGAAGATATTAGTGGTTGATTGGCGATTTCTCTAATTTCCTCGTTTGTTTTGAATTCGTTCCATTCTATACCAAGTATTTTCCTTAGACATTTATTTTCGAATGCGTTCAACTTTGTTTCTATATCTCTTGTTGTTTTCCAGCTTTCACACGCATACGTAAGGGTTGATAGTACATTTGATTTGAATAGCCTAAGTTTTGTGTTTGTGCTAATGAGTTTTGATTTCCACAACTTTTCAAGGCTTCTGAAAGACATTGCTGCTTTAGCCAGTCTGATTCTAATTTCTTTGCTCGTATCCCCTTCTCGATCAATGTGACTTCCAAGATAGATGAAGTGATCGATCTCTTCTACTGGTTTGTTTTCCATGTATATTTTGTCACTTGTTGGAATTAAACTTTTCATGACTTTAGTCTTTTCATGATTGACCTCAAGCCCAATTTTGCTGGCTATTGATGATAGTTCATTTGTGTTTTCCTGCATAGTTTTTATCTGATTGCTGATGAGAACTATGTCATCAGCAAAGTCCAGGTCCTCCAAATGGTCTCCTTGTATCCATTCGATGCCTTTATTATCTATCTTTCACTAGAAGAGACTAACTGTATCACTATCTTTCACTAGAAAAGACTAACTGTATTACTATCTTTCACTAGAAGAGACTAACTGTATCACTATCTTCCACTAGAAGAGACTAACTGTATCACTATCTTTCACTAGAAGAGACTAACTGTATCACTATCTTCCACTAGAAGAGACTAATTGTATCACTATCTTCAACTAGAAGAGACTAATTGTATCACTATCTTCAACTAGAAGAGACTAATTGTATCACTATCTTCAACTAGAAGAGACTAATTGTATCACTATCTTCCACTAGAAGAGACTAATTGTATCACTATCTTCCACTAGAAGAGACTAATTGTATCACTATCTTCCACTAGAAGAAATGGAACTAAATGAGATTGTATAGTACTGTTTAAAGACGATGCAAAATAATTTTTTTCCCCCAAATGACATTAACAGAGAAAATAAATGTTGCCTTACTTATTGAATATCTCTTGTGTACAAACACACATATGTATATATATATATATATATATATATATATATATATATATATAATAATAATAATAATAAAGGGTTAAAAACACATACTGGTGTATGTTACAGATTTGAGAAATAAGGAAGAAAATAGCTAAACGTTTCAGTTGCCAGGTCTTCATCACTGGGTAAAGTTACATGAAAAACAGTAGATCATAAAGATAAATTAGCAGTAGGAGTGAAACATCAATCCATAGAGTAATAGAACAAGAGCAATAAAGCCAGGTCCGGCAAATCTTAATTTTGTTTTACAAAATCAGCATAACCGTAGCTTTACAAGATCATCGAATTTTGTATGCCGCTCAAAGCTAAAATCTTACCTTTGTCTCAATGTGTGTTTTTTTTTTTTTTTTTAATTTAAGCGAGGATTAACTCGTCGACTGTCAAATAGGGGATGTGGTGGTTGAATTCGTATTATGGGAGGTATTTTATTTTTTTTTCCTTTATCCGCATGAAATAATAACCCAAACAAAACATTAAACAACGACTTCAGTTGATGAAGGCCTCATTATCTCCAGCCCGGAACACCTCGCTCCTTCCTCACTCTCAAACTGCTAGCAGGAGAAACATAAACTCATAGCGCCACAAGAGGCCGAATTTTTCCAAAAAAACAATGCTTTTGCAAATGACGTCATCAATAAAAGCAACTGAGGATTAACTATAGACTACGAGTGTGTATTGGGAGCATCAATGCTCAATCGTTAGTGAACTGTACTACACAGGTCGGTTTCGTTCCTGATTGACGGTTTCCGGTTCTTCCTCTTTTCTCTTTCACTGATACCTAAAAGGTGTCGTGGTTTATATCATTTGTCGTTCTTGTGCTGCTCGAATTGTCTGAATTAGTGACACTTCCGGTGTGTGACTGTGCTGGCAACACGATACAATTTTTGATGGGAGTCAAATTTAAGTTATAAGTGAATTTCAATGCCCGTAGGAAAAGAAATTCAAGCGTTCTTCCGGGTTCACCCAGCCTTAAATGGGTACCGGATTTTTTTCTAGGAAAATAAAGTGGCACGTGCGTAATACCGACCACATTACCCCCAAAATAATGTGCCAGGAGTCATCAAAATTGTGTTCTAACACAATATTCCCTTTACGCCACTTGGCGAGACGGGGTTCTTTACTTTTTTTTTTTTACTTACGAATGTGGATTGGATCTACTCTCAGAAAAAGAAAATATAAGAGAAGTTAAAAATGTGATTAACTGTAATCAACGAAATAAAATTGATTTGAAGGGTCCGGAAAATGCTGGGAAATAACAGAAGAAGGGAATGTCAGCCACTTGTGTTCTCGTGCATGATTCTGGTGTCAAGGTCAGAGAACATGACTGATGAAGAGATGATTATTGGTTGTATGTTCCCCGGGAACGAACATAATGAAAAGGATATTTACATCGCTTTTTGTTGAGACACGTGTAATCCTTCATTATCATCATCATCATCATCATCATCATCAAGTACCGGGCCTGCTGGCGTAGGTGATCATTTCTCTCTACAACTTTCGATCTCGATAGTTATTTATCATTTCTTTTGTTGACCTTCTGCCAAGCCATTCTCTTAAGCCGTCTTGTATTTTTTTCTCTTTGCTTCCCTCTATCTCTTCGTCCCTAAAATTTTCCACTTGTTACAATATATTCCAGCTGTTCTCTTCACATTACATGGTCAACGAATGATGATTGTTTCTTCCTAATATCGGAAATTAGCTCTCTTTTTGCTATGACCTCTTTCAGAACATTTTCATTACTTTTCTTAGCTGTCCATGGTATTCTCAACATTCTTCTGTAAAACCACATTTCTACAGACTCCAGTGATTTTCTTGTCTGTTGTCCTATTGTCCATGATTCACATCCATATAATCCTTTATTATAAAAGTTATTTAATCATTCGCTGTCTATTCATTTATTATTTTTTTCCGTTTTAAGCTTATAATCATTCAATTTGCTTCACGTTAAACATCTAATGCAGATGAAAACAAAAACCAACAAATTAAATTACTGGAAACAAACCAACAAGAATAAAGGTCAAAATCTATAAGTAAACCAACCAGTTAACTCACAGTTAATCAATGAAAAAATGCTTGTAAATTACCAATAATCAAATTTGCTTGAAATCAACTGGTTACTTGAGTGACACAGAGATAGAGAGAGAGAGAGAGATAGATTGTACCAGATGATGCTCGTAAATCCTGGAGGCTAGAAGCTCTAATGGAACGCCCTAAAGGAAACAGAGGGTGACCTCTCTACCGGGTGATTGAGAACAGTCAAAAGTCTGGGAGTGTATTCCCGCAAAAAAAGCAGAAAACAGATGATATGTACCAGCAGTCACAAGTTGGTGCAGTCATTGATTCTGTCCGAGTACACTGACAATGATCAAACTGACATTCGCAAATACAAAATTATGTTACTTTCTTCTTCAAGTACTATTTCTATGTTGTTTTTGTGGGGGAAATACCTCACACACCCTGCTGACTTATCTTCCTTGACATAATTATTCCAGCTATTCTACCTCATCGATATCTATCTCAACTATATTGATACTTCCTTTAAAATGTGAATTATTTTATTTCTGATAAATCGTGGAATTTCAAGTTCGCTGTTTACGTTCATATTCCATGTTTTGTCATCTCTTGTTTTTCAAACGTTATTTCTATGTTAAAAAATGCCTGTTATATGTTTCCAAATGAGTGTCTTCTCAGTCTATAGTTACGAGTTTCCTGCTGTACTTTAAAGTAGTGACATTAACATTATTCTGGTTTATTTTTGTGGATGTGACACAGGTTACTTAACAAACATGAAATGGCAAAAGTTACTTAACGAAGATGAAGTGACACAAGTTTTTTAACGAATATGAAGTGACAAAAGTTTTTTAACGAAGATGAAGTGACAAAAGTTTTTTAACGAATATGAAGTGACAAAAGTTTTTTAACGAATATGAAGTGACAAAAGTCAATTGCTAATTCCTACAAAATGCGCAGTTTTATGAGTCAAGTAAATGTTGCCACAGCAGCCTACAAAAAGTAATCTCGGGAGGGAAATACAAGGAAGAGAGGCAGACCAAAACTAACACGGACGAATAATATCAACAGATGAACAAGTCAGCCTATGACAACTTGCACTATCAAATCAAGATGAATTTGGGGGATGGCGTTCATAGTAGCCAACCCTCGATGCGGAGACTGCACTCAATGATGATACAATTTGTCCGGTTACCAAATCTGTTTTGTTAAAATTCAAAGTATGAACACATTTACTGCTGTCAGGGAGTCCAATGTTCGGTCACTAATACTTTGGATAAATGTCTGCGTGGAGGGTAGGCAATCGCGGTATAATGTTCTCTCTATATTTCCCATCTTGCTTAACAAAAAAAAAGAGTAAAGTACCCCCGTCACGTACAGGGAATATGGTGTTAGTGACCATACATTTTACAGACCTTCAGAACATGATTTTTTGGGTAATATGGTCGGAATTACGCCCATGCCGCATTACTTTCCCAGAAAAAAATCCGGTACCCATTAAAGGCTGGGAGAACCGGAAGCCGTCGGTTGAGATCGAAGCCTACCTCTTGTCCTTTGTAGTCCAGTTCACTAACCACTGAGCTATCGCGGTTCCCCATCTTCCCTAAGTAAAGGTACTTATAGTTTATATCGACTGGAGGACGTGTTTCGAACCTCCGTGTTCAGCAATAAAAGTTATCCCACTACTATTGGCTAATGCTTTGCTTTAATACTTGCCACAAATACATTTTCCAATAACAATAATTTTATTGCTGCAAGTATTTTCATCGTTTCCTTATTTTTTGTTCGAGATATACTCGCTGAACTAATTAATTACCACACGCTATAGCCATTGTACGGAAGATGTACAAAACAGGTGAGGTGCAGAATGGCTGAGGCAAAAGCAGCTTTCCAAAAAATGAGGAAGATATTGTGCAATCCATTTTTGACAATAGAAACAAGAAAAAGAGTTCTTAAATGTTATGTAGAGCCAGTCTTAACATATGGAAGCGAATCATGAACAATAGGACAACAGACAAGAAAATTACTGGAGTCTGTAAAAATGTTGTTTTACAGAAGAATGTTGAGAGTACCTTGGACAACTAAGAAGAGTAATGAAAACGTTCTGAAAGAGGCCAAAGCAAAAAGAGAGCTAATTTCCAATATTAGGAAGAGACAATCATATTTTTTTTGGCCATGTAATGAGAAGAGAACAACTGGAATATATTGTAACAACTGGAACAATTTAAGGACGAAGAGATAGAGGGAAGCAAAGAGAAAAAATAACAGACAGCTTAAAAGAATGCTTTGGCAGAAGGTCAACAACAGAAATGATAAATAGCTGCTGAGATCGAAAATTGTGGAGAGACATGATCACCTACGCCAGTAGGCACGGTACTAGATGATGATATCCAGTAAAGAAGCTAAACTGCACAAAGATTCTTGACACTGGCATCCTCTTTGATGATCACATTGACCATATTTTTGTAAATCTTCAGCTAAAGGTTTTCTCATCCTCTTATTATATACTGTGCGTGCTAGTGGTTACTATTATAGTGGTGCGTGTGGTACAAGTGGTTACTAGTGGTGCGTGTGGTACTAGTGGTGAATACTAGTGGTTACTAGTGGTACATGTGGCACTAGTGGTGCATACTAGTGGTTACTGCGACGTAAGTTTTGTTTTCTAAGATCGAGTAAGTAAAAAAGTAAAGAACCCCGTCACACCAAGTGGCGTATAAGGAATACGGTGTTGGTGACCATAATTTGTATAGACCTTCGGCACATGACTTTTGTGGTAATGTGGTCGGTATTACGCCCGTGCCGCTTTACTTCCCCAGAAAAAAAAAACTGTACCCATTTAACTTTCTATAAACCCGGAGGTCGTCGATCAGGATCGAACCCGACCACTTGTCCTTAGTAGTACAGTTCACTAACCACTGAGCTTTCGCGGCTCCCTTCTAAGAACGATTAATGAGGACATATTTACTATTTTTAATTTAATAAATAATATGTTTGAGGGCAATTCTGAAGGTTTGTTGGCACAATTAAGCAGCGCATAACTATGTTGGATAGGGGCAGCGAAAGGGTAATACAGAGAATTTTGTTGGAGTTGAATCGGCCGTGTGTGCTCACACAAAGCACAGAAACCTTCACAAGGACTGCATTACAGTGGGAGAGATTTAAAAAACGCCACCAATGACAATCTGAAGCAGACTGGTGGGTGTAGAGGAGTGTATTATGGAGCGACTAGGTGCTCAATTGCAATGACCGAGAAAGACGTTATGTTATCGACCAACTGGACAGTGGGAGAGATAAAAAAAAATATTCATCAATGACAATCAATCATATACAATGGATGTAGAGAAGTATCTTCTGTAGCGACTAGGTGCTCAATTGCAACCACCAAAATAGACCTTCTATTAATGGCCAGCTGGACACACCAGGACGTGTTGTTCATGACCAACGGAAATTGGAAGAAGAAAAAAGAAAGAAGATGAAGAAAGAGGATAAAGAATCAGTGCGCTGAAACCAACTTGATGCAATTAACTCCCACATTCTCTGTTAAATTACCGAAGCGTTTAAATTAGTTTAGAATGTAAGTTTGTTTCGTGATATTGCTAAAATAGTCGAGTATTTTTTAATATTATATTCTTTTCTTTTAAATAAGTATGGACCTTCCCCAACACAACATTAATTTCAGAAGGCAGAAGATAAAAATAATCTGCCATTACTGCCTCGTTTTGCATCTTGGCAATAAAACGGAATCAAGGAAAGGAAAAAAACTTTCCTTACTTTCTGTCATGTTCGGTCAGAAGACACGAAACGGAAATTAAAATCATTGGCATGTCGTTCAGGCTGTGATAGACTTGTGGATAAGCTCATCTTTCAAGCGGATATGCTCTCGGGGAAAGTGTATTCTCTCATACGGACAAGAGGTTGGTGAAAAAACAACAGAAGTTATATTCGATATGTTGTTAGGGAAACTGA
Source organism: Megaustenia siamemsis (assembly GCA_032433765.1). Taxonomy (NCBI): domain Eukaryota; kingdom Metazoa; phylum Mollusca; class Gastropoda; order Stylommatophora; family Ariophantidae; genus Megaustenia; species Megaustenia siamemsis. Next base: position 18,601,384 of record JAVIAB010000073.1, on the reverse strand, counting down.
ACTGCCATACAAATATTGCTATTATCATCATCATCATGTGTCATACCGGTCGGCATTGGCGATCATGTCCTTCCACAACCTTCTATCCACAATGCATCGTATCAGTTCTGTTGTTGTCTGTTTTCCATGCCATGACACCAAGCAATCCAGTATTTTCTCTCTTTGTAGTCCGCGATATCTCTTTCATTCTATTTTGCCAGTTGTAACCAAGTATTCCAACTTTCCTCTTCTCATGATGTGCCCGAAAAATGTTGATTGCTTCTTTCGGATGTTTTTTTATGAGCTGCCTTTTTGTGTTGATCTCTTTGAGAATTTCCTAATTGGTCTTTTTAGCTGCCCAGGGAACTTTCAACATTCTTCTGAGAAATCCCATTTCTGTGGCCTCTAATCGTCTTTTCATTTGTTTGTCTACTGTCCATTATTCGCTTCCATAGGTCAGAATTGGTTCTATATAGCACCGATGAACTCTCTTTCTCACTTCTATTGACATAGATTTGTTGCATAAGATATTTTTCATTTTCTGAAATGCTATTTTGGCCTGAGCTATTCTGCTTTTTATTTCTGTGGTGCATCTTCCGTCTGATGTTATTATTGTGCCCAAGCATTTGACGCGTTGCACTTGTTTCAGATTTGTCTCGTTTATTTTTATGCTGCATGATGGTGATGATTGTTTCTTCGATATAACCATTACTTCTGATTTCTTACTATTCGGACTGAGACCCTTTTTGTTGCTTTCTTTTACTGGTATGTCTTTCATTTCTTTTAGCTTATTCTCTGTCTCTGCTATTAGGACTATGTCATCCGCAAATCGCAAATCTTTAATATAAAAAATAATAATATTCATCTTGTGACCGTTGATTTCAATTCCTTTTTTGTCTACTATTGATCTGATAATATGTTCGCTGTAAAGTGAAAACAAATCCGGCGACAGAACACAGACTTGTCTGAGTCCTTGTTTTATATATTGGAATTTTCCTGTTTGGTTGTTAATTCGTATAGCTGCTGTTTGTTGCCAGTACATGTTTTTTATGTTTCGCAGATCCTTGCCATCAATGTTTAATTTCTCCAGCGTATTGATTATTTCCACATGCTTCACTTTGTCAAATGCTTTTGTGTAGTCTATAAAGCACATATATCTCTCTTTACCTCTATAGATCTTTCTATCAATGTTCATGAGATGTATATTGCATTATTGGTACCTTTTCCTTTCACAAATTCACATTGTTCCTCACTTATTTATGTTTTTTTTTGTTCCTTACACGTATCATGATTATTCTTAGTAATATTTTAGTCATATGGCTCATGAGACTAATAGTGCGATGATTTTCACAATCAGTGGCGCCTGACTTCTTTGATATGGCTACAAAGATAGATTTTAGTAGATCTTCGGGTATGTGTCCAGTGTTATATATGTCATTGAGTAATTTTGTTATGACTTGTACTCCCAGCTCTCCTAATGCATTTATCTATTCGATTGTTATATTGTCAGGACCTGGAGCTTTGTCTCTTTTCATATGTTGGATTGCGTCCTCCACTTCACTCTGCATTATTGGTGGTCCTGTGGCTAATTGTTTGAATTGTTTAGCTCTGGTCTTTCATCATCATAAAGTTGATTAATATATTCTATCCATCTTTCCATTGTCTTCTCCCGTTCCATTATTATATTTCCTTCCTTTTATTTCACACCTCCTGAAACTTTGACTTCTTTTCTTCCTGTTAATTCATTTAATTGATTGTGCATACATTTTGAGTCTTTCTTTTGTTGTTTTTCCATTTCTTTACATTTCTGCTTTAACCGTTTTTCGTTTGCTTCTCTACATTTGTTTTGGATCTCTGTGTGCAATATATTGTATGTCCGTTCTTCTTTCTTATGTTTTCGTCTTTCGCCCAAGAGTTCTAATAATTCTTCTGTCATCCATTTCTTTTTGTTGATTCTTTTAGTCTATGGTATTACTTCTTTTGATGTTTGTTGAATCGATTGTTTGAGCATTTCCCACAGTTCCTGGATGTCCTGTATTTTCTCAATAGCATTATATCTATTTTGTACTATCGTATTGTACTTATCACTAATCTGTCTATCTACTCTTAGCATATCTAGTTCTAGTTTTATATTTCTTGGGGATTTCTGTGTCTTCCGCAGTTTTATTCTTATCTTTCAAACTACTGGTACATGGTCACTATTGTAATCTACCTCTGGCCTTGTTTTAACAGATTTTAGTCCATTCCTGAATCTTCTCTGTACCGGTATAAAATCAATTTGATTGTGTACTTTTTTGTCTGGACTTTGCCATGTTCATAGTCGCCTAGGGTGTTGTTTGAACCAGGTGTTACCTATAATCATTTCATGTGTCTTTGCCATGTCCATAGTCGCCTAGGATGTTGTTTGAACCAGGTGCTACCTATAATCATTTCATGTGTCTTTGTCCAATCTATCCCCTCTATCATTCATCTCTCCAAGGCCATGTCGCTCGGTCACATTTTGCACTTTAGCTGTTCCTACCTTTGCATTGAAGTCCCCTTATATAATAGTTATTTCTTGGGATTTACACTGTTCCATGGTCATCTGTAACTCGTAAAAAGTGTCAATGACTTCTTCTTCGCTATTACTTGTTGGTGCAAAGCTTGAATTATGTTGATATCCACTGGTCTACCTCTCAATTTTACTAGCAGAATTCTATCTGATATTGGCTAAAATCCTTTCACTGTTTTGCTTCTTTCTCTATCTAACATGATGCCTACTCCTCTTTCGTGTGTGTTTCCGCAAGAGTAAATTACATTTCCACGTTTGTATTGTAATAATCCTGCTCCTTTCCATCTCATTTCACATAGTCCCAAGATGTTCAATTTTTCATTTTCTTAATTTCCGGTAGATAATACCTTATGGACGCCACCGATTGTCCACAACGTAGATAATACCTTATGGACGCCATCGATTGTCCACCGGTAGATAATACCTTATGGACGCCATCGATTGTCCACCGGTAGATAATACCTTATGGACGCCACCGATTGTCCACAACGTAGATAATACCTTATAGACGCCATCGATTGTCCTACTGTAGATAATACCATATGGACGCCATCGATTGTCCTACTGTAGATAATACCTTATGGACGCCATCGATTGTCCAACTGTAGATAATACCTTATGGACACCATCGATTGTCCTACTGTAGATAATACCTTATGGACACCATCGATTGTCCTACTGTAGATAATACCTTATGGACACCATCGATTGTCCTACTGTAGATAATACCTTATGGACACCATAGATTGTCCAACTGTAGATAATACCTTATGGACACCATCGATTGTCCTACTGTAGATAATACCTTATGGACACCATCGATTGTCCAACTGTAGATAATACCTTATGGACAGCATCGATTGTCCTACTGTAGATAATACCTTATGGACACCATCGATTGTCCACCGGTAGATATTACCTTATGGACGCCATCGATTGTCCTACTGTAGATAATACCTTATGGACACCATCGATTGTCCTACTGTAGATAATACCTTATGGACACCATCGATTGTCCTACTGTAGATAATACCTTATGGACGCCATCGATTGTCCCACAACGTAGATAATACCTTATCGGTAGCCTAGTTGGGAAAACCACCCGACTGGACTACCGACGTTCGGACAACCCGTGTTCGATTCCCGCTGGGAGCAGTGTGAATTGTACTCGTGGTTGGAAAAAAAAAATACCCCCACGGTCGACCCAGCCGTTGGCAGAAATGGGTACCAGGATATTATCCTGGGAAGGTGAGGAATGTCGCTTCGCATCTGAGTTTCGATGCTTGAGGCTACACTATACAGAAATATCCGAACATTTCTGGATAGGCGGCCGAGCACATATGGGTGTAAACTCGCGTGCTAAGACGCCGGTTCAAGTCTCGTACTTTACCTTTACTTTTACCTTTACCTTATGGACGCCATCGATAGTCCACCTGTAGATCTAGTAGATTATAAAGCATCTTTAGCAAACATTTAAAACATTTGGAGTGGTGATAAAGGTCGGATCGGAAATGTTAATAATTAATCAAGACAAGTGGGACAATATTAAAACAGGTAAATGAATTTAAATATCTGAGAACAATGCTAACTGCAGCTGATAGATGTACAACAGAGGTGAGATGCAGAATACCTCATGCAAAAGCAGCTTTCCAAAAAAAGAGGAAGATATTGTGCAATCCATTTTATTACAATAGAAACAAGAAAAACAGTTCTTAAATGTTATGTAGACCCAGTCTTAACATTTGAATGTTAATCATGGACAATAAGACAATAGACAAAAAAATCACTTGAAGCTTTAGAATTGTAGTTCTACTGGAGAATGTTGAGAATACCGAAGACAGTCAAGAAGAGTAATGAAAACGTTTTGAAAGAGGCCAAAGCAAAAAGAAAGCTAATCACCAATATTAAGAAGAAACAATCATCATTTTTGACCATGTAATGAGAAGGGAACAACTGGAACATATTGTGCCAACTGGGAGAATTAAGGGACGAAGTGACAGAGCGAAGCAATGAGAAAAGTTTCCAGACAGCTTGAGACAATGGCTTGGCAGAAGGGCAACAACAGAAAACATAAATGACTGTCGAGATCGCCAGTTGTGGAGAGACATGATCACCTACGCCAGCAGGACCAGTACTTGATGATGATGATGATGATGAGAGGTAAAGTACGAGACTTGAATCGGCGTCTTAGCACGCGAGTTTTCACCCATATGTGCTCGACCGCTTATCCAGAAGTGTTCTGAGACTTCTGGATAGTCTCGCTGCAAGCATCGAAACTCACGATGCAATGCGACATTCCACACCTTCCCAGAGTAATACCCTGGTACCAATTTTTGCCAGCGGCTGGGTCGATCGCAGAGGCATTTTTTTTTTACCCGTATAATTCACACTGCTCCCAGCGGGAATCGAACACGGGTTGTCCAAACGTCGGTAGAGCAGTCATGTGGTTTTCCCAACTAGGCTACCGAGTCCACCAAATTTTTGGTTTAGTTTTAGAGCACGAGTGACATCCTTATCTTAATAAATTAGTTTTAGCTCTGCAAAGGCTGCTGCAGTTTGTGCTACTCCAGCAGATATATTTCTAGTTTTGAGCCTTCATCGCTGACATTGCCCTACATTGGTACTTAAAGGTATCTTTTCTTTATAGTTCTTGTTCATTTATTTGACTGTCAAATTGCATCTTTCTTCTATTAAGTTGGACTTTAATTATGGATACGATTTGGGCAGAGAGGAGAATTCAGACAAACACACTTATCAACTTGTATGAAGACGGCATTTGAATAAGAACATGCTGGCGTACTGACTGGCTTCAACCACAGTAGGATAACATACTTTTTCCCCAGCTTTTACGGGTTCAAGAAAAGATTATTATGACCTGTACAATGCGTGACGACTGCTCTGGGTCACAAAACCGTATTCTCCACCATTAACTTGTAACTCCTTCCATCTTTTGCATAATCTTTGGGAAAACGGCTTGGATTTTTATGGTACGAAAATATGATTTTCATTGGAGGAAAATGTGATTTTCATTGGAGGAAAATGTGATTTTCATAGGAGGAAAATGTGATTTTCATTGGAGGAAAATGTGATTTTCATAGGAGGAAAATGTGATTTTCATAGGAGGAAAATGTGATTTTCATAGGAGGAAAATGTGATTTTCATAGGAGGAAAATGTGATTTTCATTGGAGGAAAATGTGATTTTCATTGGAGGAAAATGTGATTTTCATAGGAGGAAAATGTGATTTTCATTGGAGGAAAATGTGATTTTCATTGGAGGAAAATGTGATTTTCATAGGAGGAAAATGTGATTTTCATAGGAAAATGTGATTATCATTGGAGGAAAATGTGATTATCATTGGAGGAAAATGTGATTATCATAGGAGGAAAATGTGATTATCATTGGAGGAAAATGTGATTATCATTGGAGGAAAATGTGATTTCATAGGAGGAAAATGTGATTTTCATAGGAGGAAAATGTGATTTTCATAGGAGGAAAATGTGATTTTCATAGGAGGAAAATGTGATTTTCATATGTTCTAGTTTTAATTACGGTTTTGAACTTCTGGTATAATAATAAGACTTGTATTATCATTGATATGAATTATGCAAAATACAATAATGTTAAATAGAATTATGTGAAAACAGGTTTTTTTTTAAAACTGTCAATTTAAATGCAGGTTTTCTGTCCTCTGCACAACGATATTATCATAAACATAAACTAGTGGTAGATACTCAGCGCAGAAAAGAAATTTAGAACTTTAAACTCAAACGTAGTATCCATCCTCACGCATGAATGTGAAAGCTGGAAAACGACAAAAGAGATTGAGAAAAGAAACTCAATACATTTGAAGAGAAGCGTCTAAGAAAAAAACTTTGCATTAAATGGAATTAGTTCAAGACTAATGCTGAAATAGAGAAATGACCATGCAACCATTTCACTCGTCGAGCAGAAAAGAAAACAATCATCATTTTTTTTGGGGTAATGTAATGAGAAGAGAGCAACTGGAATATATTGTAACAACTGGAAAAATTATGGGACGAAGAGATAGAGGGAAGCAAAGAGAAAAAAATAACAGACAGCTTAAGAAAATGGCTTGGCAGAAGGTCAACAACAGAAATGGTAAATAACTGTTGAAATCGAAAGTTTTGGAGAGACATGATCACCTACGCCAGCAGGCCCGGTACTTGACGATGATTGAGAAAAGACGATAGACTTATTTTGGGCACGTATAAAGAAGACAAGACCAGAGAATTTCTAAGCAACTCTCAAATGAGGAACATCAGGTCGGAGGAAAAGAGGGCGGCTTTGGGAAACACGGAAAGGAGCTCTAACAAAAGAGGCAACGTTGGCAGGCATCGACTCACTCTCCATAATCGAACAGCTCGCCCAATTTAGATAAAATTGGCGGGAGACTCTACGAGACCTATGTGACAGCACTGGAATGATAAAGAATAAAGAATCAATTAAAAATTCATGATAATCGAGTGCCTTCTCCGCATTGAAGTTAGGCTACCATGGAGCGCCATACCGCTCTCTCTCTCTCTCTCTCTCTCTCTCTCTCTCTCTTGCTTTGATAGTGCTGATTGTCATAGGCTGACTTGTCAATCTGTTGATGTTACTCGTCCATGTTAGTCTTGGTCTGGCTCTGCCTCTTTTACCTTGATGCTTCCTTCCAAGATTACTTATAGTAGACTGCTGTGTCATTTAACATGCCCCAAAATCTAATTTGTCTTTTTAAAATTGTGTTTAGCAATTATCTTTTCATTTTAAGTTGTTTTAAGACTTCATCATTTGTTTTCTTTTCTTTGCATCCAATTTTTCCCATTCTTCTATAAATCCAAATTTCAAAGGCATAAATTTTCTGTTCTGTTTCTTTTCTAATGTCCATGTTTCTGCACCATACAGGAATTTTGAGAAGATATAACATTTTGCTATTCTTAGTTTTAGCCCTGGTGTTATTTGCTTTTATATTAGTATATTTTTCATGGCATTAAAATTACTTTTTGTCATTCATATTCTTTTGGTTATTTAAGTTTTACATTTTCTATCACTGGTTTGAGTATGTTCAAGGTTGTTGTAGCTTTGAACTGTCTCCAGGTCTATTCCTTCTACTTTGAGATTAATTTGTAGATTTTGAGTATTATGTTTGTTTTTGATTATAGTTTTAGTCTTTTTTTATAGTCCGATGTGTTGTTAGCACTTGGCTTTTCAATATCAAATAATAACATATGTATAGATTAGTTTGTTTACTTGACTTTGTCTCTGGTAAGGCGCCCTTTTGTGTGCTTAGCTGAATATTTAAGAATCATTTCCATGCACTCTTTTGTTTACAGAAGGTGTTGAATTTCGGTCGTGTCAATTTGTTTTGATTGCATTTTTTACTGATTAATTTATCATAAGACAATTAATCTTTTTGATATTGTTCCTTTTGCTGTTTTTTTCCTTTCCTTCTTCCTCTTCTCCTTATTATTCTAATTCACTCTTCATTATCATCATACTCTTTATCCCCAACATCATTATAATTATGACCATCAACTCATTCATCTCACTATCATCTTCATTTTCTCTACTTTGATCATCATTTAAAAAATTTACTTCTTCTTATTCTTCTACTATTACCCCCTTCGATTGGATTTCTCAGAAGAATGTTGAAAGTTCCCTGGACAGCTAAAAAGACCAATGAGGAAGTTCTCAAAAAGGTCAACACAAAAAGGCAGCTCCTAAAAAACACCAGAAAGAAACAATCAACATTTTTCGAGCACATCATGAGAAGAGGAAAGTTGGAATACTTGGTTGCAACTGGCAAAATAAAAGGAAATAGAGATCGTGGACGACAAAGAGATAAAATACTAGATAGCTTGGTGTCATGGCATGGAAAACAGTTACACAATAGAACTGATACGATGCACTGTAGATAGAAGATTGTGGAAGGACATGATCGCCTATGCCAACCGGTATGGAACATGATGATGATGACTACTCCTTCTTCATCATGATTATCATCATCATCATTATTTTCACCTTCTTTTTTCAATCACCCCTTCAAAATCATCTTCATATTTTTGTATTTCTCATTAAGACTTCTTTATAATTATCGTCTTCTTATTCTTCGCCACCTTCATTACACTTTTCTTCTTTTCCATTAATCATACCAACTACTTCCTCTACACTATAACTATCATAATCTTTCCATTAATCATACCAACTACTTCCTCTACACTATAACTGTCATAATCTTTTCCATTAATCATACCAACTACTTCCTCTACACTATAACTATCATAATCTTTTCCATTAATCATACCAACTACTTCCTCTACACTATAACTGTCATAATCTTTTCCATTAATCATACCAACTACTTCCTCTACACTATAACTATCATAATCATTTCCATTAATCATACCAACTACTTCCTCTACACTATAACTGTCATAATCTGTTCCATTAATCATACCAACTACTTCCTCTACACTATAACTGTCATAATCTTTTCCATTAATCATACCAACTACCTCCTCTACACTATAACTATCATAATAATTTCCATTAATCATACCAACTACTTCCTCTACACTATAACTATATAATCTTTTCCATTAATCATACCAACCACTTCCTCTACACTATAACTATCTAATCTTTTCCATTAATCATACCAACCACTTCCTCTACACCAAAACTGTCATAATTTTCTTTTCCTTGAACTATACCATCTACTTCTTCTAATTTATCATCTTCTTTTCAGTAGTATATTTCTACTATCAGCTCATTTAGGGGATTGCACATCAATACCGACTGTCTTTCATACTTTAAACCTCTGCTATACATTTGCAAGTAGAGTAACACAGACCGCATAAACATGGACATTGAAATTTGGATATATAGAAGATTAGGAAGAATTGGATGCTAAAAAAGGAAACAAGCGATGAAGTCTTAAAACAACTAAAAATGAGAAGAGAACTACTAAATACAATTCAAAAAAGACATGCGATTTTGGGGGCATGCTAAAAGACACAACAGTCTTCTAAAAGTAATCTTGGAAGGGAAATACAAGGTAAAAGAGGGAGAGGTAGACCAAGACTAACATGGAGTAACATCAAAAGATAGACAAGTCAGCCTATGACAACCTGCGACATCACAGAAAGAGACAGAAAGGAATGGCGCTTCATGGTAGCCAACCTTCGATGCGGAGACGGCACTCAATGAATTATTCGTTACTATTCTACTGTGCACCCAAACCTTGTTGAAAATATTGTGATTAAATATTTAAATTGCAATCTTTCATGTTAATATTGCTCACCCTAGATCGACAGAAACAGGTGCAAGAGACGTCAAGAATGTGTATACTCATGATCAACAAATAATACACACATTGTTACTGAAATTAAATTAGTTTAGTTTAATCGACAGATCATCTTCACGGCTATTTTGCCGTGAGTTTCTTCACGGACAACTCTATAGTGCTCAGGTCTTCTCCTCAGCACCTTCCATAGTATAAAAAAACGCCTTCCGTATTAAGCGAAAGCACTGAAGATGGCTTTCAGCTCAGATGCACGAACTAGCACAGACTGTAGAGGCTGACCCTATCCTCTTTAATCGCCATTTATGACTTGTTTAACATGTGACAGTGACCCTTCCCCTTTCTCTTCTTACCATGTTCAGGGCCCTGGTAACTACCCCGCTACTAAATTTACGGTAATTCTACAACTGAGCTGAAAGCCATCTTCGGTGCATTCGCTAGTATATCGCGAGCGTGTTTCATACTAGGAAAGATGTTGAGGAGGAGATCTGAACACAATAGAGCTGTGCAGTGAAGATGATTAACAATACACAAATTGTTTTTTAAAGTAAAGTAGTTCAGTCGATAAAGTCCCACTCATTAGGAATTGCTAGCAGTAGATTTGTTTTATAGTATGGCTTTCTGGTCCACTTTGGTCAGGCTTTATTCACACGAGTACAAACCAAATCAATAGCTTCAATTCCTAATTGAGACCCATATTCATTATTTAATTAAAGAATATAAAAATCCCAAATTTTACAAACAAACAGGGATGACGTTGAAAAAAAAAAACCTATTTGTCTTTAACAAGTTCATCATTTAAAATATGCAACATGTATTCTTTAAGGCGGGAAAAATCGGGAAAAATAGAATAGTTTATTTTGTTCTGTTTCTGACGATTGTGTTAGTTAATCTTGATATTTTAAATTGCAGATGGTTTTGTTTTCTTAATTCTCATTCGCATATCCTTGTTGTACTTGAGCCGTTGTTAGTTGTTCGTTAATCCTTTGATTCGCCGTTATATTTGTTGTTCTGTCTCGTCCGCAATGAAAATGGCTTGAAATGAGAGTAGGATGCGTCATGTGCAGAATTAAAGGGAGCTGCAGTTAAGTGTGGTAGAAGGAACTACAGTTATATATGGTAGAAGGAACTACAGTTAGATAGGGCAGAAGGAACTACATTTAGATATGATAGAAGGAATTACAGTTAGATATGGTAGAAGGAACTACAGTTAGATATGTTAGAAGGAATTACAGTTAGATATGGTAGAAGGAACTACAGTTAGATATGGTAGAAGGAACTACATTTGATATGATAGAAGGAATTACAGTTAGATATGATAGAAGGAATTACAGTTAGATATGGTAGAAGGAACTACAGTTATATATGGTAGAAGGAACTACATTTAGGTGTGGTAGAAGGAATTACAGTTAGATATGGCAGAAGGAACTACAGTTAGATATGTTAGAAGGAACTACAGTTATATATGTTAGAAGGAACTACAGTTAGATATGTTAGAAGGAATTACAGTTAGATATGGTAGAAGGAACTACAGTTAGATGTGTTAGAAGGAATTACAGTTAGATATGATAGAAGGAACTACAGTTAGATATGTTAGAAGGGACTACAGTTAAAATATGTTAGAAGGAACTACATTTAGATATGGTAGAAGGAACTACAGTTACATATGGTAGAAGGAACTACAGTTATAATGGTAGAAAGAACTACAGTTAGATATGGTAGAAGGAATTACAGTTAGATATGGCAGAAGGAACTACAGTTAGATATGGTAGAAGGAACTACAGTTAGATATGTTAGAAGGAACTACATTAGACATGGTAGCAGAAACTACAGTTACATATGGTAGAAGGAACTACAGTTAGATATGACAGAAGGAACTACAGTTAGATATGGCAGAAGGAACTACAGTTAGATATGTTAGAAGGAACTACAGTTAGATATGTTAGAAGGAACTACAGTTAGATATGACAGAAGGAACTACAGTTAGATATGGCAGAAGGAACTACAGTTAGATATGTTAGAAGGAACTACAGTTAGATATGTTAGAAGGAACTACAGTTAGATATGGAGAAGGAACTACAGTTAGATATGGCAGAGGGAACTATTTTGCCACCTCAGCATGGGATTCTTCTATCGATGTATCTTCCGTCTTCGATCGCTCCTCAACTTTCCAGGCTGGCTGGTCCGTCTCCATTTGACAGGAGTCGTGTCCTGACCATTCTAATGTACTCGACATGATGTTAGTCGTCAGCTATGGATTATCACGTTACAAGTCTTCCCAATTTACGTTTTGTAAGCCTTAATCATAGTCCAAGAAAGACCTGTTAAAAAAGAACAATTTAAATGTATTCTTAAAGTTTCTTTGCACATAAACACCGTTACGAGATAAATACTTGTAGACTCTTTTTCTCGCGCTCTCTCTCCCGTTTTCTCTCTATCTCTTTCTTTGCTCTCGCCCTCTATCTGGCTCTTGCCCTCTATCTGGCTCTCGCCCTCTATCTGGCTCTTGCCCTCTATCTGGCTCTTGCCCTCTATCTGGCTCTTGCCCTCTATCTGGCTCTTGCCCTCTATCTGGCTCTCGCCTCTATCTGGCTCTTGCCCTCTATCTGGCTCTTGCCCTCTATCTGGCTCTCGCCCTCTATCTGGCTCTTGCCCTCTATCTGGCTCTCGCCCTCTATCTGCTCTTGCCCTCTATCTGGCTCTTGCCCTCTATCTGGCTCTCGCCCTCTATCTTGCTCTCGCCCTCTATCGGCTCTTGCCCTCTATCTGGCTCTTGCCTCTATCTGGCTCTTGCCCTCTATCTGGCTCTTGCCCTCTATCGGCTCTTGCCCTCTATCTGGCTCTTGCCCTCTATCTGGCTCTCGCCCTCTATCTGGCCCTTGCCTCTATCTCTCTCTCTCTCTATCTCCCTGTCGTCCCCGCTCTTGCCCTCTATCTACGCTCTCTCTCTCTGTCGTACTCTCTCTTGCTCTCTATCTGGCTCTTGCCCTCTATCTCTCTCTCTCTATCTCCCTGTCGTCCCCGCTCTTGCCCTCTACCTACGCTCTCTCTCTCTGTCGTACTCTCTCTTGCTCTCTTCCTTGCTCCCCCCTCTCTCTGGCGCACTTGCACTTGCTCTCTATCTCACTCTCTCTCTCTATCTCACTCTCTCTCTCTATCTCACTCTCTCTCTCTCATCTCACTCATTCTCTCTCTGTCACACTCGCTCATGCTCTATTTCTCGCTCTCTCTCTCTCTCTCTCTCTCTCTCTTGTACTCGCTCCTGCTCTCTCTCTCTCTGTCGCACTCGCTCTTGCTCTATACTTTGCTCACTCTCGCGCGCGCTTTCTCGCTCTCTCTGACCCTGTCTCTTACGCTCTCTCTCTCTCGCTCTTTCTCTCTTACTCTCTCACCTTCTCTCTCACCCTTTTCACTTCCCCTCGTGCTCTCTTCCTGATCCTCGTGTACCTAACAGCGCCGAAAAATAATAGATTATTAGAGACAAGGCACTGCAGTTTGTTTCACATAATAATATATTAATAGTAACATTACTTTTTTAAAAATTTCATTAATCCACAGTTATCTCGGTCTGCTTATTTCCCTTTTTCTGTTGCTTCTAGAATCGAGAAATTTCATGGCATTTTGTGCATGTAATGGACTTGTGAAATAGTGGTCGTGATATGAGATGTGTCGATTTGATGCAGATATTAATCAGCATGAAGATCATTCATTTTTTTGGTATAAATATAGAAAGTTCGTCGAATACTTCCTCTTATCATTAAAGTGGGCCGTCTCAACACATCAAAAATATGCTACCATGGAGTATACTTTTACGCTGTCTCTTGTCCTGACAGAACACTCTTAGTTGGATTCCTCTATTCATCTCTTAATGCTTTCAGTCTACTTTCTCCTTTATCTGCCACCGGTAAATGAGTAAAAGCATCATGACGCACCAAGGTGCAAATAAATGCGAAACTGCTGTAAAGCTGATAATAATGACAATTTTAAAAAAGGGAGAAAGAAGTGGTATGGTAATAGGGAATCATAGAAGGAAGATGTATGTATTAGCACTCAGAAAAATGGCAAATAAACAACAACAGAAAAAAAGAAAGAACAATATATGGTCCGAAGCAGGATCGAACCCGTACTCCGTGGCACTGCGCCTTGCCACGAGAAGCCGAACGCTTGGTACACTGCCACTCAGCTAATGAAAAAAATAGCTATTGTGAGCAGTGTCTTACACGAAGGCGTTCTCATGACTATAGCATAGGGTTACGATCACAGACCGGAAATAAATTGTATTTCTGTACTTTCCTATTAAGGCAAGTATCTTCCAGTAGGGCTGAATACTTGTGTTGGAGACAAACATTTATTGGACGAAACTGCACGAATAGTAGTTTCCAGTGGTTATAAACTGGAGACAAATAATAATAAATAAATATTATTATATAGGGAAACTTCCGAGGCGATAATAGGGAATCATAGAAGGAAGAGGTATGTGTTAGCACTCAGAAAAAATGACAAATAAACAGTATGTCTGGTATGGTAATAGTTTGACGTGGTGAGTTACAAAACAAAAGTCGACTTGTCGGCAAAGTAGGCATTCAGCTGGAACAACAAACAACAACAACACAGAAATAGATATCAGGATATTTACACAAATCTAACGACATGACGATAATATGTTAGATATACAAGAAAGACAAAAAAGTAAAAAAAAAAGTCAATCCCCTGCGGTCCAAAGCTTGATCAGACACTGACTGAACTCAAAGATCTGCCACTGACACTTTACCCCGTATATTCCTGTAAAAGTGGCTAGATATGCCAGCACGGCTCGCTATTTAACTGACTCATAAATTTAATGTCCGCTTGTTTTTTTCTTCAGAGTGGTACAGCAGTTGTTAGCGAACTCATCTTCTGTGAACGGCCTGCCCATCAAGCCGCATGGATAACGGAATTTGTTTATGAGAAAGGAACAATACTGGCGTAGTTCTGTTCACATTGGTCAAAATAAGCCGATAGTCGCAAAACTATAGAGTAAAAAAAAAGTAAAGTACTCCCGTCACGCCAAGTGGCGTATAAGAATATGGTGTTAGTGACCTTACATTTTACAGACATTCGGCACATGATTTTTGGGGTAATGTGGTCGGTATTACGCCCGTGCCACTATACTTTCCAAGAAAAAAAATCCGGTACCCATTAAAAGCTGGGTGAACCGGAAGCGTCGGTCGGGATCGAATCCTACTTCTTGTCCTTTGTAGTCCAGTGCACTAACCACTGAGCTATCGCGGCTCCCCAAATCTATGGACATTAACCATGTTCCCGGTACTCTACACTCAGAATGATTTCTTTTACTTACTTTGCTATTCTACTTCTTTTTGACCAAGGACCGACAAAACAGCCACTATCCTATCTCTTCTATGTTGGAAAACAAAAGAGTTTTTTTTTCATTTTTCATGTCTGTTACGGCCTCTTTGCGGAGTACTCCAAGTCTGGTCCATACTCCTTTTCATTGTTTAAATATATATTTAAAAGAGAGAAATATATCTCAACCATTACTGCCATAAGTAAGGTAAGTATGGTGATCTCCAAGTATTAAGGAGAATTGGAAATGTTGTGTTAGTGCATATATTTTTAATAATATATATATATATATATATAATATATAATTATATATATATATTATATATATATATATTGCATAATACCAACGACGGTTTTTATAGGATATTTTGGTCATTATCAATCCAGGCCGACATTTTTCCCATTTTTCCCATTTATAGAAGCTGTGTGAAACTCTAAGGTGATTCAGCGTGAAAAAAGTCGCCACAAATATGAACTTGTTTCCTTCTTGTCATTAGCGAAAGCACTACCACTCAGCCAGCATAACCATTGATATAAATGCATGCTGTAAAATAACGTTAAATAATTCTTTCCCCGCTTCAGATCTTCCTAATTTGATTTATTCTCACTTGACTAGACTGTGCTTAATCTTCACTATTAAAACAAAAGTCGGTTGGGATTTTTATTTATGATTTCTCTCTGCGGCAACCACCCCTGGTCTCAGCAGCGAGGCACGGCTTGAAACGTCAGTTACTCATCGATGGAAAAAAACATGAGTACCTCCGAAGTCGGAGTTATCTGCCTGTGCGGCGAGTTACCCCTGTGGACACGGATGCCAGGGAAAAAATTGATTAACACGCAAAATTTAGTTCCTAGTCTCTAGGGACTTCGTCAGGGATGAAAGCTGCCGAACGCAACAGCAACAGCAGCAGCAGCAACCAACAAACAACAACACACAACAACAACAACAGCAAACAAGGTCGCCACTTTTCTTTAAATGGTTTTTTCAGTGTTTTCTTTCACAAACTCAACTTTACAATGTGAATCTTGTTTTATGAAATACATCAACTTGTTTTATTTTTGTTTTAACATTCAGTTCGGATATGACAAGCACAATATACGCAAGAAAACTAATTTGTTCCTTAATGCACACATACAAAAAAAACTATTTTTGTTTTGACGATAAAATGCATACATTCTTTAAATAGAATAATGCATTCCAGGGATATAGACAAAAGATGTTTTCACTCCGTTTCTCTCGTGTTTCCGACATTACTTGAGTATCAGTTTTCATCCTTGCACTGCTAAATATTACACACAATTGTTTGACGGATTTGTAATCAATGTTATCAATCACTGATCATTTGACTCATGTAGACAGAGTACAGAACGTTGATTTAGTGCCACACTTTGTGTATTGGTTACGCAATGTTTCCTTTAGCAGATTAAAGGGAGACTAGTGTAAGTAAAGAAATGGCACAGCATAAACTAGAACCAATATTTATACAAAGAACAAAAGGTCAAAGGGCAATACATTTGTATACATACATTTGTGTGTGCGTACGTGCATGTATGTATGTGCTTATGTATGCTTGCATATGTGCGTCTATGTATATATATTTTTTTTTTGGAAGCATCGTTCAGTTTGAGACTGGATTAGATTAAGACCGATATTATTGGGTCTAGTATGTGTCGACCGTGACCTTAGAGCTACCAACAGATGGTGTTGGCACGTCTACAGCACGGTGAAGAACCCGGGAAACAGTTCGACAAGATGGCGGCTTCCTTGTAACATTTCACCACCAATCGAAATAAAAACAGTAAAAAAAACCTGTAACAAGTGCGACGTTTTCATCTGCAGGAGTTATAGACAGCTGACTCACAGACATCGAGAGTTTTTTAAATCTACTTGTAACCGTATTTTGGTATCATTCTCCGTTTCTTCTTCTTTGTCTATATTACTGCCCAGATATGTTTAATTTTGCATGTCTAGCAGAGGTTTTTCTTCTATTGTTATTTGGTTGTTACCAACTACATTAATTATAATAATTTTGCTTTTATCTTTATTTATTTTCAGAACTTTTTTTCCGGTTTTCCGGGAATTCTCTCTCAGCCCACAGGTCTATCTGTTGTTGACTGTGCATTGCACCAAACAGTGATAGTGAAGTGTGAGTGTGTAGTGAAAGTGTTAAATCTTTAGAGATTCATTTTTGAATGAGAATTCAGTACGATAAAAGTAGTAAGGCGCGTACATAATATGCATGAATGGAGCGAGAAATTCCAGTATGGCACCTGAAATAATTTTTTTTCTTGGTATCTACGTGCTTGTCAAGCGCTGCCGGAATTACATTTGACTAGAAGAGGACCTCAGACGGTAGACGTACAACAGAGGTGAGATGCAGAAGCAAAGACAAAAGCAACTTTCCAAAAAATGAGGAAGATACTATGCAATCCATTGTGACAATAGAAACTGGAAAAAGAGTTCTTAAATGTTATGTAGAACCAGTCTTAACATATGGATGTGAATCATGGGCAATAGGACAACAGACAAGAAAATCACTGGGTCTGTAGAAATGTGATTTTACAGAAGAATGTTGAGAATACCATGGACAGCTAAGATGAGTAATGAAAACGTTCTGAAAGAGGCCAAAGGAAAACGAGAGCTAATTTCCAATATTAGAAAGAAACAATAATTATTTTATGAGCTGTGGGCTGCGTCCGTTTTGATCGTGTTTGGATATTCCGATTGCTTACGATAAATGAAGATTATCATGTGACAAGGAACAGGTGGCTGTGCTCACTTTCTGTGCGGTTTCGCCTTATGTCTTTTTTACGAGTGCTGAGACTGCTATGATGGGGACTACATGTACCTTTCTTTGTCTGGAAGATGAGATATAAATTCGGATGCTTCCATTGGCACGGGCGATTGAGCAATTATGGATTTTAATTCGTTTACAGTGAATTCGAGGCCTTCCATAACCATAACCATAACCATAATCAATCATTATTTTTGGCCATTTAATGAGAAAGA
This sequence comes from Megaustenia siamemsis, assembly GCA_032433765.1. Lineage (NCBI taxonomy): Eukaryota > Metazoa > Mollusca > Gastropoda > Stylommatophora > Ariophantidae > Megaustenia > Megaustenia siamemsis. Next base: position 18,583,196 of record JAVIAB010000073.1, on the reverse strand, counting down.
AACAGCTGGAATATATTGTAACAACTGGGAAAATTGAGGGACGAAGAGATAGACGGAAGCAATGAGAAAAGATACCAGAGAGCTTAAGAGAATGCATTGGCAGAAGGTCAACAACAGAAATGATAAATAACAGCCGAGATCAAAAGTTGTGGAGAGACATGATCACCTACGCCAGCAGGCCCGGTACTTGACGATAATGAGAAGAGGGACATAGTCACGTAGTAAACTATAAATGGTGTGAGTTTGGGAAGGCTTTGGTCAACAGTGTTCATGTCATTATTTCATTCTGTGTTTGGAATAAATTGTCTGTAAAAAATGGTTTTACATTGAATGCATCTTGCGAGCGCGCGCGCGCGTGTGTGTGTGTGTGTGAGGAAGGCGTTGTGGATTGTTTATGAGGCGTAGAGAAAGGAAACCTTGTTAGATTAAGCAGAGAGCATTTATAATAGGTGGACTTCCGGTCAATATGGCGGTTCGGAAGGCGGCAGGAACCATAGAGCTTGAGTCTGAAAAGTGTTTTTGTGCGAACTAATTTTGTGTGAAAGAAATAACTAATTCTTTGTGTGGTAGAAGGACTCATTTTGTGTGGGGTAGAAATAATTGATTTTATGTGTGTTAGAAGGAACATAGAATGTAAAAGAAACACACATACACACACATATATATATATATGATGTTGATCGATGGCTTGACAAGCTGTCATTGTAAAAAGTATTGTTATGGAAACAGCACCATAGATTTTAGATCAGTGATCTCTGCAATATGTGCCATTTTGGCACGCAAGGTTTCTGTTTTTGAGATTGTGGTTCTGCCCTATGTGCCGTCTTCGGCTCGAAAGGACATATATATATATATATATATATATATATATATATATATATATATATATATATATACATACAGGTAGAATGTACAAAAACTACAGAAAGACTAGAAAGACGCTACATGATCAAACTACCAAAAAAAGGAAGTTTACTGGAGGGCACAAGTTATAGAGGAGTGCTGCTACCAGTGTAAGGAATGCTGCTATCTAATAAAAAAAATACTAAGCAGAATCATTGTGGAGAGACTGAAAGAGACCATAGAGAAACATTTGAGAGATGAGCAAGCGGGTTTTAGGGAAAAAAAAAGATCTTGTACTGATCAAATAACTGCCTTACATATAATAGTTGCATTAACTTGGAACTACAGTCCTCACTTTATATCGGATTCATAGATTACGAAACGGCATTTTATGGTTTAGACAAATGAGTGTTTTGGATGTTTTTGAGTCATTACGGAATCCCCATAAAGTTTATTAACCTGATAAGAACAACGTATGAAGGAACAAAATGTAGTGTGGTGCATGAAGGGCAGCTTGCAGAAGCGTTTGAAATAAGAACAGGAGTAAGGCAGGGATGCCTTCTATCTCCATTTCTCTTTCTCCTGGCTATAGATTGGATTATAAAAAATAACTGACCAAGCTTCTTGATGACCTCGACTTTGCTGATGGCATAGTTATCCAATAACATAGTCAACAACAGATGCAAGATAAAATGAGCATACTTGATGAGAGATCATAACAGCTGGGACTGAAAATAATAAATATAAAATAAAATTATAAGAATTTATGCAGTTAGCAATAACAAAATAACAATAGCAGAAATACCTCTACTAGACGTGCAATATGGCATATGTCTGGGCAGTAATATAGGCAAAGAAGGAGGAACAGAGAATGATACCAAAAGAAGGAAACAAAAAGCAAGAGGTGCTTTCGTTGCACAAGAGAACACATAGAAATCCGTAGAAATTATGTTAAATACAAAAATAAACATTTGAACTCAGATGTTAAGTCAGTCCTATTCTGTGAAACATGGAAAGCAACAAAAACGACAATCACGAATATGCATACTTTCATTAAAGGATGTTTGCGTAGAATAAATGGCTGGAAATGGCAGAGCAAAATTACTAACGTAGAATTATGGAAAAGTACCAGTCAAATAAAGGGAGCCGCGATAGCTCAGTGGTTAGTGAACTGGACTACAAAGGACAAGAGGTGGGTTCGATCCCAACCGACGGCTCCGGGTTCATCCAGGCTTTAATGGGTACCTGATTTTTTTCAGGGACAGTGAAGCGGCACGGGCGTAATAAAAAGAAAAGTAAAGTACCCCCGTCACGCCAAGTGGCGTATAGAGAAATATGGTGTTAGTGACCCTATATTTTACAGACCTTCAGCACATGATTTTTGGGGTAATGTGGTCGGTATTACGCCCGTGCTGCTTTACTTTTCCATAAAAAAATCCGGTACCCATTTAAGGCTGGGTGAACCCGGAAGCCGTCGGTTGGGACCGAACCCTACCCCTTGTCCTTTGTAGTCCACTTCACTAACCACTGAGATATCGCGGACCCGCACGGGCGTAATACCGACCACATTACCCCAAAAATCATGTACCGACGGTCTGTAAAATATATGGTCACTAACACCATATTCCCTATACGCCACTTTGCGTGACGGGGTACTTTACTTTATTTTTTTAACCAGTCAAATAAATACCAGTTGATAAAGAGATACAGAGAAGACGGTGGAGCTAGATAGGACACACAGTGTGGAAGCTAACTGAGAGTATTACACGACATGCCATTTTTGTGGAATCACCAGGGGAAGAGATAAAGAGGAAGATCAAAATATTCTGTGAAAAGACAGATGGAAGCAGAGATGAACATGACGGGGAAGACATGAAATGATCTTAAAAGAATGTCAAGAACAAAACGGCTTTGAAAGTGTTGAAGAGATATGCTCCACGGGGAGATGACAAGAAGAAGGAATTGTTTTTGTGCGAGGTAGAAGAAACAGATATTGTGTGGCAGACATAAATGATTATGTGTATGACAGACATAACTGATTATGTGTATGACAGGCATAACTGATTATGTGTATAAGTAAAAAGTAAAGTACCCCCCGTCACGCCAAGTGGCGTATAGGGAAATATGGTGTTAGTGACCCTATATTTTACAGACTTCAGCACATGATTTTTGGGGTAGATGTGGTCGGTATTACGCCCGTAACTGCTTTACTTTGGCAGAAAAAATCCGGTACCCATTTAAGGCTGGGTGAACCGGAGCCGTCGGTTGGGATCGAACCTACCCTTGTCCGTAGTAGTCCAGTTCACTAACCACTGAGCTATCGCGGCTCCCACTAATTTTTAGGGAATTAGTCAAACCCATGTGTCCTCGCCAGGAACGAACCCCGGCTGTTGCCGTGGTATGCCAACCGCCTATCGATTGCGCTAACAGGACACCCTGATTATGTGTATGGCAGACATAAATGATTATGTGTATGACAGACATAACTGATTATGTGTATGACAGGCATAAATGATTATGTGTATGGCAGGCATAAACGATTATGTGTATGGCAGACATAACTGATTATTTGTATGGCAGACATAACTGATTATGTGTATGGCAGACATAAATGATTATGTGTATGGCAGACATAAATGATTATTTGTATGGCAGACATAACTGATTATGTGTATGGTAGACATAAATGATTATGTGTATGGCAGACATAAATGATTATGTGTATGGAAGACATAGCTGATTATGTGTATGGCAGACATAACTGATTATGTGTGTGGTAGACTAATTGATTTAATGTGTGGTAGACATAATTAATTACGTGTGTGGTAGACATAACTGATTATGTTTGCGGCAGGAAGAATTTATCAGGTGTGTGGGTGAAATCATTGTTTCTGTTAACCTTAACGACGTGTGAGACTCAGGATTTTTATTTCACCCCCAATAGAAAAAATCCTTTCTGTCTACCGCGGGCTTCGAACACCGAAAGTCAGCTTTTCAGCCAGCGGGGCAGTGGTTTTAGCCGCACGGCCACGCGCACCTCCTGTGTGTTGCAGAAATAATTAATTTGTGTGGGGTAGAGGAACTGCTTTTGTGTGTGGCACAATGAACTTATTATATGTTTGGTAGAAGGGACTGAATCTGTGTGACGTAGAAGGAACTGATTCTGTGTGACGTAGAAGGAAGTGATCTGTGTGACGTAGAAGGAAGTGATTCTGTGTGACGTAGAAGGAAGTGATTCTGTGTGACGTAGAAGGAAGTGATTCTGTGTGACGTAGAAGGAAGTGATTCTGTGTGACGTAGAAGGAAGTGATTTGTGTGACGTAGAAGGAAGTGATTCTGTGTGACGTAGAAGGAAGTGATTCTGTGTGACGTAGAAGGAAGTGATTCTGTGTGACGTAGAAGGAAGTGATTCTGTGTGACGTAGAAGGAAGTGATTCTGTGTGACGTAGAAGGAAGTGATTTTGTGCGTGGTAGTTGGAGCGGATTTTAGAACAATGAAATGAATTTATTTTTTGTGTAGTAGAAGAAACTGTTTTGATGGTGTTTTATGAAAATGATTTAAGGTAAGGTAGGAAGAATTACTTTTATGGTGGTTTAAGAAACTGATTGTATGGTAGTTTATGAAACTGATTAAAGATGGGGGCCTCGGTAGTCGAGTTGGGAAAACCACCCGACTGGACTACCGATGTTCGGACAACCCGTGTTCGATTCCCGCTGGGAGCAGTGAGAATTGTACCGTGGTTGGAAAAAAAAATATATACCCCCACGGTCGACCCAGCCGTTGGCAGAAATGGGTACCAGAGTATTACCCTGGGAAGGTGAGGAATGTTGCCTCGCATCTGAGTTTCGATGCTTGAGGCGACACTATACAGAAATTTCCGAACATTTCTGGATAGGCGGCCGAGCACATATGGGTGGAAACTCGCGTGCTAAGACGCCGGTTCAAGTCTCGTACTTTACCTTTACCTTTACTGATTAAAGATACTATAGGAGGAATTATTTTTATGGTGATTTAAGAAATTCATTTTATGGTGCTTTATTAAACTGATTTTATGGTGATTTAAGAAACTCATTTTATGGTGTTTTATTAAACTGATTTTATGGTGATTTAAGAAACTCGTTTTAGGGTATCTTAGGAAACTGGTTTTATGCTGGGTTAAGAAACTGGTTTTATGGTGGCTTAACAAACTGGTTTTATGGTGGTTTAAGAAAATGATTTTATGGTGGCTTAACAAACTGGTTTTATGGTGGTTTAAGAAACTGATTTTATGGTGCTTTATTAAACTGATTTTATTTTGGCTTAAGAAACTGTTTTTATGGTGACTTAAGAAACTGGTTTTCATCATGTGCCATACCGGTTGGCGTAGGCGATCATGTTCTTCCACAATGTTCTATCTACAGTGCATCGTGTCAGTTCTGTTATTGACTGTTTTCCATGCCATGACACCAAGCTATCCAGTATTTTCTCTCTTTGTATTCCGTGGTCTCTCTTTCCGTTTATTTTGCTAGTTGTAACCAAGTATTCAAACTTTCCTCATCTCATGATGTTCCAGAAAAATGTTGATTGTTTCATTCTGATGTTTTTTAGTAGCTGCCTTTTTGTGTTGACCTCTTTGAGAACTTCCTCATTGGTCTTTTTAGCTGACCAGGGAACTTTGAACATTCTTCTGAGAAATCCCATCTCTGTGGCCTCTAATCGTCTTTTCATTTGTTTGTTTTCTGTCCATGATTCGCTTCCATAGGTCAGAATTGGTTCTATATAGCACCGATTAACTTTCTTTCTGAAAATCAAGTAGTAGCAAGTGGTAAAGCAAGACAATTTAGAAGTAAATTAAACATATGTAATTTGGTAGCGGGGAGCCGTATTAGCTCAGTTGTTAGTGAACTGGACTACAAAGGACAAGAGGTAAGGTTCGATCCCAGCCGACGGCACCGGTTCACCCATCCTTAATGGGTACTGGAATTTTTCTGGGAAAATAAAGCGGCACGGGCGTAATACCGACCACATTGCCTAAAAAATCACGTTCCGAAAGTCTGTAAAATGTATAGTCACTAACACCATATTCCCTATACGCCACTTGGCGTGACGGGGGTAAATGATGATGATGAATTTGGTAGCGAATAAAACACAAAATGCCTAGTTGTCAATGAAAGTTAAAAAGAAAACTGATTGACGGTTAATGAGGCATTTAACAAGTTTAGAGAAATAAAACACCTTTAATCATTGATTGCTAGTTGACCTTAATGTTGCATGTTCCAGAACTACTTCCGGTGATCATTATAAAAATAAAACATGATTCTCGCTGATTAATTATCACACAAGTAATTAATTAATGACGTGTGACGTATCACTTTTGGATAAGTGATGAGCCAAACGCTGGTAAAACGTTTCAAGAAAGAAATCTTTGAGATCTTCTAATTAAAACTTGAACGAGCAAGCCTCTACACACATAAAGACGTAATAGTAATGGACAAGATCCTGAACTAAATAATTAAATAAAAAACTTCATTCCTTTTTCTATAATTATATAATTATAGGCTATGTAAAGTAAAGAGGTAAAGAGTCCCCGTCACGCCAAGTGGCGTATAGAGAATATAGTGTAAGTGACGATAAATTGTACAGACCTTCTGCACATAGTTTTTGGGGTAATGTGGTCGGTATTACGCCCGTGCCGCTTTACTTTCCCAGAAAAATCCTCTGTACCCATTTAAGGCTGGGTCAACCCGGAAGCCGTCGGTTGGGATCGAACCCTACCCCTTGTCCTTTGTAGTCCAGTTCACTAACCACTGAGCTATCGCGGCTCCTAATTATGGGCAAGCAGTTTAATAAATGCATTTTTAAAGTTTTAAAATACTGCACAACTTTGACCCAAATAGTTCATTTTCGTTTGATACTGAATCGAAGCGAAGAAAGACAAAACTATGGTCTAATGGTATCTGACAACTGGAGTCCTATTATGATAAGGTATTTAATCTATTTTGTGTGTACAATATTCGATCACAGCGTCAGAAGTTTTAAGATAGTGATAATTCATGCCTACTGAGATTACACACACACATTCCTGCGCACACACACTCACGCATACACGCGCACACTTGTTCCGGCTTACAGCGCAGTTGCGTTTTGGAGGGTCAGTGGGGCAGTAGAAGATGGAAGCAAAGCTTGCGGTAAACCCAGGATAAAATGGACTGACAACATTGGAGAAACGCTACAGCAGCATCAGTTGACATTAGTCGAGGCTGCCTGTAATGCAAGATCTAGAACTGTGTATATCCCTCGACAACCGAAAGTTGGAAACTACTTTTAGTATTCTTCCGTCCTATTACTCTGTACCTAAAACGCAAGTGTTTCATCCCAGCTCTGTTTGTGACCGTGGTTGTTTTAATAGGAAATAGAGATATACAATTTATTCCTGAGTTCTGGTCACCACCTCATGCTATAGTCACGAGTACACATGCTTGAAAATCATCGCAATTGATAGAAACGTTTTTATGTTGCTTTGATGGTAGTGTGGTGTAATGCAGGCGTCACGTGACAAGGCGTCGTTTCAAGGAAACCGGGTTTGATTTTACTTCGGGCTCGCTATTGTTCTTTCTGTCTTCTGCTGTTTATTTGTGTATTGTTCTCTATTGTTCTTTCTGTCCTCTGCTGTTTATTTGTGTATTGTTCTCTATTGTTCTTTCTGTCTTCTGCTGTTTATTTGTGTATTGTTCTCTATTGTTCTTTCTGTCCTCTGCTGTTTATTTGTGTATTGTTCTCTATTGTTCTTTCTGTGGTCTGCTGTTTATTTGTGTATTGTTCTCTATTGTTCTTTCTGTGGTCTGCTGTTTATTTGTGTATTGTTCTCTATTGTTCTTTCTGTGGTCTGCTGTTTATTTGTGTATTGTTCTCTATTGTTCTTTCTGTGGTCTGCTGTTTATTTGTGTATTGTTCTCTATTGTTCTTTCTGTGGTCTGCTGTTTATTTGTGTATTGTTCTCTATTGTTCTTTCTGTGGTCTGCTGTTTATTTGTGTATGGTTCTCTATTGTTCTTTCTGTCCTCTGCTGTTTATTTGTGTATTGTTCTCTATTGTTCTTTCTGTCCTCTGCTGTTTATTTGTGTATTGTTCTCTATTGTTCTTTCTGTCCTCTGCTGTTTATTTGTGTATTGTTCTCTATTGTTCTTTCTGTCTTCTGCTGTTTACTGGTGCATTGTTCTCTATTGTTCTTTCTGTCCTCTGCTGTTTATTTGTGTATTGTTCTCTATTGTTCTTTCTGTCTTCTGCTGTTTATTTGTGTAATGTTCTCTATTGTTCTTTCTGTCTTCTGCTGTTTATTTGTGTATTGTTCTCTATTGTTCTTTCTGTCCTCTGCTCTTTATTTGTGGATTGTTCAGAGTTTTGTAAACATACCACATACCTGTCCACCCCCCAAAAAATAAAATATTTGCTTGTTTAAGAGGAAGTGAAATGAGAAGAGAAAGGGAGAAAAGAAAGGAAGAAGAGAAAGTGAGAAGAGAAAGAGAGAGAGATAGAGATAGAGAGAGAGAGAGATAGAGAGAGAGAGAGGAGCGACAGCATCAGGTGTAACGTTTTAAAATAGGAGAGGCTTTTAAATACAATAATAAATAATAAAAACAGGAGCTGTCCACGTGACCATAATACTGCTGGATTGTATCTTTGGTGTCTGTGGTTTTGCTAACAAAGGAGCTTCCAGTAAAGTGCCACGTCTAGGCTGTTGCAATGTTGGGTACAAATTATGATTTGTGTTCCAACAGTGATTAAAAAAGCGCTGCCCCTTCTGGGAGATCATGCAGGCGTGCACGTGATAGATAACAGTCGGCTCAATCAAGACGGTAAACTGTCCCTCATAAGCTTAGTGACATTTCTATATGCACTTCCAAACAGTGGCATAAGAGAAAAAGAAAAAAATAAGAAGGAATGAAGGGAAGCAAGGAAGCAAGGAAGCAAGGAAAGAAGCAAGGAAGGAAGCAAGGAAGGAAGAAAGAAAAGATGGAAGAAAAGAAGGAAGGAAGGAAGGAAGAAAGGAAAGAAGGAAGAAAGGAAGGAAGGAAGGAAGGAAGGAAGGAAGGAAGGAAGGAAGGAAGGAAGGAAGGAAGGAAGGAAGGAAGGAAGGAAGGAAGGAAGGAAGGAAGGAAGGAAGGAAGGAAGGAAGGAAGGAAGGAAGGAAGGAAGGCGATTTACCTACCAACTCCAGTCATAATACTTGAGAGTGGTGTACAGAAAATATACTATTTCCCATATTTTCTTAATCTTCTGCACACTTGTTGGCAAATGCGACAAGTTCTATGTTGGCCGTCCTTCTTTCTCAGTAAAATATCTGGCACCGTGAGGCTGGGTGACCGGCCGATCTGTCAGTGTAATGGCCTTGACCTTTAGCCCACAATAGGCTAGTCCACCAAACATTCTTCTACCATGGTTTTTTAGAGATAGTATAAAGTAAATTAAAGTGCCCCCGTCACGCCAAGTGGTGTATAGGGAATATTGTGTTAGTGACCATAATTTTTACAGACCTTCGGCACATGATTTTTGGGGTAATGTGGTCGGTATTACGCTCGTGCCGCTTTACTATCCAGAAAAAATCCGGTACCCATTTTAAGGCTGGGTGAACCCGGAAGCCGTCGGTTGGGTTGAACCCTACCTCTTGTCCTTTGTAGTCCAGTTCACTAACCTCTGAGCTTCTTAGTGATAGGCTCCAGTTAAAATAATTATCTGATTTGATTGGTACTCCTTCAATATCCCAGCTCCACAGGAACTTCCCTATTCACCACTCACAGACTAAAGAAATGCGATGATGCCGTTAAAGAGAGATTATAACAAAATCTTAGTTTTTTTTTTTAATTTATAAAATGAATGACAGGTAACTAGAAATGTCATTTTTCTAACCATCTTGCAGAAAATTAAAATGTTACAATTTCAGAAGTCTTGCACGAAGCCCTTCTTTTTTGCTGCGGTTAACGCTAATTTAAACTTGTATTCCAGTTTATTTAATGAAATAAGTTGCGATCATCACCGAGTTAAAATGGAAACTCCAGATTCCTAAGTGAAGTCTTTTGCGATCATCGCCGATTTTAATTAGTGCTTCTAATGTTCCATCGACCCATCTTTTTAGTGGTCGACCCTTGGGTCTGGTGTTCTCACAACGTTTATTGAATGCTCGTTGTGTTGTGTTTTGTTCTTTCTGCCTTGTCACGTGGCCAAACCATTTTATCTGTTGTTTCTTCATATATTCTATGGCGGGGCTATTCCTAGCTTTTTTCTCAGTTCTTCATTTCTGATCTTATCTCTCAGACTGTTTCCTGTCATTCGTCTAACACACTTCATCTCTGTAGAGGTTATTTTCTTATTGTTCTTGCATCTAGGGTCCAGGTCTGGCATTAGTAGCACAACGTTGGGATGAAAATTGTATTGTATAGTGCTCCTTTTGCCCCCAGAATTATTTCCTTGTGGACAGTAGTATGGCTACAGATAAATATTATAAATCCATAAAATACAAACGTGAACAATCTTCAGCAGCAATATCTTTTTGTGAATAAAAATTTAAAGAAGTGAAAAGTGGTATGGTAATAGGCTTTACGTGGGTGAAAAACAAAACAAAAGTAGAACGACGTTTCGGCCAAGTAAGCCTTCAGCTGGAACAATAAACAACAACACAAACACATATAAGGATATACATATAACTCTAACTATATAGTGATAATATGTTAGATTATTAAAAAAGTGAAAATGCGTCACTTCCTTGTTTGATAGTCTAGCATATTATTGCTTATACTTCAGTGTATATCCTTACATCATGTTGTGGTGTTGTTTATTGTTCCACAAGGCCAAATGAACCAAAACGTTGTTCCAAATGTGTTTTGTTTCTCAGCCACGTAAAGCATGTTACCATACCACTTTTTCCTTTTTTTTAAAATTTTCATTTCTATCATCTGCTTTACAGCAGCTCCGCACCTCTATGCATCTTTTTACCTTTACATCTTTTTTTTTAGTCCTTCCTTGTTAACGATGTAAAAAAGAGGTGAGATGTAGAATGGCTCAGGCAAAAGCAGCTTTCCAAAAATGAGGAAGATACTATGCAATCCATTTTTGACAATAGAAACAAGAAAAAAGAGTTCTTAAATGTTATGTAGAGCCAGTCTTAACATATGGATGCGAATCATGGACAATAGGACAGCAGACAAGAAAATCACTGGAGTCTGTAGAAATGTGGTTTTACAGAAGAATGTTGAGAGTACCGTACACAGCTAAGAAGAGTAATGAAGATGTTCCGAGAGAGGTCAAAGCAAAAAGAGAGCTAATTTCCAATATTAGGAAGAAACAATCATCATTTTTTGGCCATGTAATGAGAAGAGAACAACTGGAATATATTGTAACAACTGGAAAAATTGAGGGACTAAGAGATAGAGGGAAGCAAAGAGAAAAAATAACAGACAGCTTAAGAGAATGGCTTGGCAGAAGGTCAGCAACAGAAATGATAAATAGCTGCCGAGATCGAAGGTTGTGGAGAGACATGATCACCTACGCCAGCAGGCCCGGTACTTGATGATGATGATGATGAACGTTGTAAACAATTTATCTTATTTCTGTTTGCAAAGATGTGGCACTATTGTAAAAATGTATCTTATTTCAGTTTTCAAAGATGTGGCACTATTGTAAAAAAAAATGTATCTTATTTCAGTTTTCAAAGATGCGGCACTGTTGTAAAAAAATTTATCTTATTTCAGTTTTCAAAGATGTGGCACTGTTGTAAAAAATGTATCTTATTTCAGTTTTCAAAGAAGTGGCCCTATTGTAAAAAAAAAATTATCTTATTTCAGCTTTCAAATATGCAGCACTATTTTCACCTTTCTGTGTTGAACTTGTAAATCTCAGATGCCATTTTTTTTTGGGTTCAAAACGAGAATTCTTGCCGCACCAACGGCTAGACTTCAGCTTTGTGATGCTCTAATCAGGCTCCACTTAATGCCACTTTGAGACTCCCTGTTAATAAACAAAAATATATCGTCAGAAGGTCTCTATCACAGATCACAATATAAACACATTTTAGCTTCCCCCCCCACACACTTTTTTTTCGTAATGTGAGGTTAGAATGAGGGTCAGCTCTTTCAGGCTTGATTACTAAACCATTGATTTTAGCGTGACAACATGGTTTTTATATGTATATTCAGTGTCATTAACGCTATGAAGTTTATAACATTTGAAGAATGTTTTGTTATTCTTTCTCTGTTCTTCTTCTTCAGTGATCAGCTATTGTTATTTCACTCTTTCCGTACGTTCCGACACACCATGTGCCATGCCGATTTCGGCCATGTACGTTCAGCCGCACAGTGCGTCACTCTCAATTTTATTAGTGTTAATTGTCATCAAACCATATTTTTTTTTACATGTATTGTATCATATTGGTAGTGATGAAATATAATTCCTATTTTTAATTAACTAAAAATTCATATATAATATGTTAAATGTTAGATAAATATAAACAGGTAGATTGGTATTTAAAACCATGAAAAATGTTGTCTCTGAAATCTCTACCTCTAAATTGATAAAAACCTTCCGTACTGAAAGAGTTAAAACCAGCATGGAACACGAACAATATGGTGCGCTTGAGGTTATCATAAGTTCCCAAAAATTTGTCATCTAGGGTTGTTTCTTTGGACCATATTTGTGTTCTTAGGGAGTTAAATGTGCTGCGGTCCTGTAGTGTATGAGCTGGAGCTTGTCTGGATGCTCCGCAGCCACATGATGCAACGTCATTAAATCCTTTCTTGTATAGATGTGGTCTGAGGCCACAGTGACCTGTTTTGAGTCTGAATATCTTGGTCTGCTCATGTCTGCTGAGTTAGTTTAAGCTGTCGTGTTCTGGCTCAAATTTTCCAAGCATCTTCCTGTTTTTCTCATCATCATCATTGAGTGCCGTCTTCGAAACGAAGGTTGGCTACCATGGATCGTCATTCTACTCTGTTTCTTGCTTTGGTGGTGCAGATTGTCATAGGTTGACTTGTCCATCTTTTGATGTTACTCGTCCATGTTAGTCTTGGTCTGCCTCTGTCTCTTTTACCTTGCATTTTCCTTTCCAATATTACTTTTATTAGGTTGTTGTGTCTTTTAACCTGCCCTGAAAAATGTCATTTCACTCTTCTGAATTGTATTTAGTAGTTCTCCGTTTTTCTAGCTTGTTTCAAAATTGTTTTTATTTCATTTTGGGCTCTGGGACTTGTTGAACTGTTAAAGGCTCCAACCTGCTATTACAAGTTCATCTGCTTTCTCGTTTCCATGGATGCTACCGCGTGCTGGAATCCACTTCAGGGCTAGAACTGTCTTTTCTGACAGCGAACATATATTGTTCTTTATTTACTGAATGAATCTGTCCTACTTCAAACCTAACATTGCTTGTATGGCTGACTTTGCATCACTAAGGATGACAATTGTTGGACTTGTGACCTCTTGTGTCTTGAGAGTTTGTATGGCTGACTTTGCATCACTAAGGATGACAATTGTTGGACTTGTGACCTCTTGTGTCTTGAGAGTTTGTATGGCTGAGTATAGTGCCATTACTTATGTTCTAAAATGCATGCACCTTTTTACGGCTGGAAGAGAGTATGTTTCTGTCCTTCCACTTGGGTCGGTTTTATAGATGCCACTTACCTCCCTTTTTTGCGGCATCAATTGCGGATCAATCTGTGAAAACCCATGTCCTTGTATCTCTGGGGTACTTTTCCTGGAGCATGATGATTGATAGGGCTCTTATTTATGTCTTTTGCTCTTCGGTGTTAGACACTATTCCTGGAGCATGATGATTGATAGGACTCTCTTTCTGTCTCGGGCTAATCGTTGTTAGACACTATTCCTGGAGCATGATGATTGATAGGGCTCTCATTTCTGTCTCGGGCTCCTCGTTGTTAGACACTATTCCCGGAGCATGATGATTGATAGGGCTCTCACTTCTGTCTCGGGCTCCTCGTTGTTAGGCACTATTCCTGGAGCATGATGATTGATAGGGCTCTCATTTTAGTCTCGGGTTCTTCGTTTTTAGACACTATTCCTGGAGCATGGTGATTGATAGGGCTCTCATTTCTGTCTCGGGCTCCTCGTTGTTAGACGCTGTTCCTGGAGCCTGATGATTGATAGGGCTCTCATTTCTGTCTGGGGTTCTTCGTCTTTAGACACTATTCCTGGAGCATGATGATTGATAAGGCTCTCATTTATGTCTCGGGTTCTTTGTCTTTAGACACTATTCCTGGAGCATGATGATTGATAAGGCTCTCATTTATGTCTCGGGTTCTTTGTCTTTAGACACTATTCCTGGAGCATGATGATTGATAAGGCTCTCATTTCTGTCTCGGGTTCTTTGTCTTTAGACACTATTCCTGGAGCATGATGATTGATAAGGCTCTCATTTATGTCTCGGGTTCTTTGTCTTTAGACACTATTCCTGGAGCATGATGATTGATAAGGCTCTCATTTATGTCTCGGGTTCTTTGTCTTTAGACACTATTCCTGGAGCATGATGATTGATAAGGCTCTCATTTCTGTCTCGGGTTCTTTGTCTTTAGACACTATTCCTGGAGCATGATGATTAATAAGGCTCTCATTTATGTCTCGGGTTCTTTGTCTTTAGACACTATTCCTGGAGCATGATGATTGATAAGGCTCTCATTTATGTCTCGGGTTCTTTGTCTTTAGACACTATTCCTGGAGCATGATGATTGATAGGGCTCTATTTTCTGTCTCGGGTTCTTCGATTTTAGACACTATTCCTGGAGCATCTAGGATTACTTTCGTTTTGTTTTTCCAGCTTGATCATGGTTGGGGTGTGAGGGTGTCGCACAGATCCATGTCCGTATTTCCTGAAGGAGTCGGTTTTTTAAATTCTGTCTTGGAATGTTTAGTGCAGTCGGTTATCAGGTAGCTTCTTAAGCTTTTCTATCTGTATGAGATTTTTGTACTTTTTAGGTGTAATAGGAGCTTAAGATCTGTTATTTCCTTAATTGTTATGATGGGTGTGTTTTTCATTGCTGATAGAGTTGTTGTATACATTGTCTTTTTCTGTTCAATTTGTGGTCCCCCCCCCTCCCCCACACACACACAACATCTTTTAGACACTTCATAATCCACGACTCATTTTCCATTTCCAAAAAAAAATTTTTTATGTGTTTAGCCATATTGTAATGAGCATCACACTTATCTTTGTTGTTTTTATTTGTAACGTGGAAACAAACGACTGCTATATAATTTGTATGCCACACTTTTGGGAACTAATAAAACATGTTACATTAACAAAGAAACAGATGTAGAGATAAAGATAAAGGGAAAATAACTTAAATGTTGTAGCAGTATTTTAAAGCAATATGAAAAATATCTTATGCAACAAATCTATGTCTATAGAATTGAGAAAGAGAGTTAGTCGGTGCTATCTAGAACCAATTCTTACCTATGGAAGCGAATCATGGACAGTAGATAAACAAATGAAAAGACGATTAGAGGCCACAGAGATGGGATTTCTCAGAAGAATGTTGAAAGTTCCCTGGACAGCTAAAAAGACTAATGAGGGAGTTCTCAAAGGGGCCAACACAAAAAGGGAGCTCTTAAAAACATCAGAAAGAAGCAATCAACATTTTTCGGCCACATCATGAGAAGAGGAAAGTTGGAATACTTGGTTACAACTGGCAAAATAAAAGGAAAGAGAGATCGCGGACGACAAAGAGAGAAAATACTGGATAGCGTGGTGTCATGGCATGGAAAACAGTCAACAACAGAACTGATACGATGCACTGTAGATAGAAGATTGTGGAGGGACATGATCACCTACGCCAACCGGTATGGCACACGATGATGTTTGCGCAATAGAAAAGAAAATCATATAAATGTAGCCGGAAAGTATGTAGCACAAGATAACATGTTGAAGAGAAATGAAACATTAAACATCTCTACACTAGACACATTATTTGCATGTGAGGAGGTCAGTGCTTCTCATATGTGATATTATCATTGCTTACTCAACCAGCCAGGTACCCTTTCTTCAGCTGTGTCTACTGGGGAGGTCAGGCTAGAGCTGATCCCTAAATAGTTTATTACCAAGCTAACGTACTAACCATACACAGACACAAGCAATTTCATACACAATGTAACTAAAAAAAAAACAGCATAATTTAATCATCTGTAATATCTGCATGTTCGTTGGTTAATTTAACTGATCAGGAGTTCCCTGGCTGAGTTCCTGTACGTGACGAATTTATTTTTTCAAACTAACAAGGTTTTGGATTTCTACCAGCCTCTAGAAAAGAGTACAAGTGGTTTTTTTCTGTAAAACTGTGGCGGTCTGGCGTATGCAGACCACGTTATTTAAAAAAATGTGCCGTTTGTAATACTAGCACTAAGTTTCCCATACACACTAAGGAGTAGAGGGAACCCTTTACTAAGTGGACACTTTACGTACAGAGGGGATCCATTACTGAGGGGACCCATTACTGAGGGGGTCCATTAATGAGTGGATCCATTACTGAAGGGATACATTACTGAGGGGATCCATTACTAAAGGGATCCATTACTGAGGGGATCCATTACTGAACACTGTTGATTGTTTTTTGTTCATACTTTGTTTTATTAATTAAATATGGACAATTGATTACAGAGAGTTGATTTAGTTGTTTAAAGACATAAAAGATACAAAATAAATAAATTGTTTCAACAATAGATGTCGATGTAAATATAGAATAGTCTGAAGTGATATTTGTACAAAGAAAAGAGTAAACACAAATTGAGTACTTTTAGTCTTGTAATTTTAACAATTTTGGCCACTAATTGCTTAATGGAGAGACAACAAAATACTTGTAAAAGAACAAAGTGTTAAAAAATATTGTTTTTTTTATGCATTTATTGTAAAATGGTTAAAATATTGAGACATGTTAATATTTTAAACAGATAAAAATGGATTGTCCTGAAATGAAAATATGCTGAAGCATTATAAGGTCGAGACGGATACTGATAAATTGGTTTCGTTTGTCTTGGCAATACTGAAGACCTGAAAGTAATTTCATATGGCTCACCCACAGGAATAGCTGGTATTATCTTCAGCGGAAACGAATCCAAGCATTGCAAAAATATTTCCAAAATAAGAAACAAATTAAAAGCTTAGAATATGTGTTTTTTTTAGACTCAAAAAATAATTAGTTTGATATATCTGTTCTTTAAAGATTGGTATATTTGATTTGTTATGTAATATTTGCAAGCTCATCAGGCTGTTAGAAATAATGAAAAAGACCTTAATGGAGTTTTAAAACGACTAAATTTATCAAGGGGAAGCCGAAATACAGCGAGAATCCAGATAATGTGCCAGCGAGTACTGGAAAGACTAATGTACCGCATTCTATGAATGTGCTAACAGGGGAAACAACAATGGAAAACGTTTGGGAAAATGACTAACTCATGACAGGATAAAAGAAGCCTCGGCCTAAACATCAACCAGGTAGCATCTGTAAAAGTCTCATAGCAGCGAACTTATCAGTGATAGAGAGCCTCGGTAGCCTAGTTGGGACAACCACCCGCCTAGACAACCGAAGTTTGGACAACCTGTGTTCGACTACCGCTGGGAGCAGTGTGAGATGTACTCGTGGTTGGAAAAATAAAATAACCCCGTGGTCGAAGCAGCCGCTGGCAGAAATGGTACCAGTGTATAACTCTGTAAAGGTGAGGAATACCACCTCGCATCGTGAGTTTCGATGCTTGAAGCGACACTATCTAGAAGTCTCCGAACACTTCAGGAATTGCGGCTGAGCACATATGGGTGGAAACTTGCGTGCTAAGGCGCTGATTCAAGTCTCTTACTTTACCTTCACCTTTACCTTTACCTTTACCTTTACCTTCACCTTCACCTTCACCTTTACCTTTACCTTTACCTTCACCTTTACCTTTATCTTTACCTTCATCTTCACCTTCACCTTTACCTTCACCTTTACCTTTACCTTTACCTTCACCTTTATCTTTACCTTCACCTTCACCTTTACCTTTACCTTCACCTTTTCCTATACCTTTACCTTTACTTTTACCTTTACCTTTACCATCACCTTTACATTTATCTTCACCTTTACCTTTACCTTTATGGGTGATCATCATCATAATCGAGTGCCGTCTCCGCATCGAAGGTTGGCTACCATGGAGCGCCATCCCGCTCTCTCTTGATTTGATAGTGCAGGTTGACATAGGCTGACTTGTCCATCTTTTGATGTAACTCGTCCATGTTAGTCTTGGTCTGACTCTGCCTCTATTACCCTGTATTTTCCTTTCCAAGATTACTTTTAGGCTGTTGTGTCTTTGAACATGCTCCAAAAATGTCATTCGTCTTTCTCTAATTGTGTTTAGTAGTTATTTTTAATTTTAGTTATTTGTAAACTTCATCGTTTGCTTTCCATCCAATTCTACCTATTATTCTATATATCCACATTTCAAAAGCTTCAATTTTCAGTTCTGTTATTTTGTCTAATGTCCATGTTTCTGCACCATATAGGAATATTGAAAAGATGTAACATTTTGCTATTCTTAGTTGTAGCCCTGGTGTTATTTGTTTTGATTTGTTAGTATATTTTTTCATGACATGAACATTACTTTTTGCCATTTCTATTCCTTTGTTTATTTTAGCTTTACATTTTCCATTATTGGCTATAGTATGTCCAAGGTAATTGTAGCTCTGAACTGTCTCCAGGTCTATTCCTTCAATTTTGATATCCACTTGTAGGTTTAGAGTATTATCTTTGCTTATGATAATAGTTTTAGTCTTTTTGATATTCATATCTAATCCATACTTTTTGCTTATCATATTTATTTCATTAAGTTATTGTTGTAGATCTTTAGGATTTTCTGCTAGTCGTACAGTACCATCAGCATATTTTAGGTTATTTATTATATTTCATTTAATGTCTATTATCTCTGTGATGTTTTTAAAGATTTGCTCATGTATAGATTGAACAAGCTTGGTGATAGGATGCATCCTTATCTTACTCCTCTTTTTATATCAATGGGTGTCGAGTTCTCTTTGTTATATTTTATTATTGCTGTTTGCTCCCAGTATAAATTACAAATTAGTTGTATGTCCATATCATCTAGATGTGTCTCTTTTAGGCATTATATAAGTTGTTTGTGGTGTACTCTATCAAAAGCTTTGGTGTAGTCTATGAAGCAGGCATATATTGTTTTATTTACTTATATGTACTTTTCGATTAATATTCTCATGCTGAATATGGCATATTTTTGTCTCACTATTTTTCCTAAATCCAAATATTTGCTCCTCTAATTCATTATAAATTAAAACATAACGACCAAGATTCCAATATATGAAACCTGCGTGATTTAGTAGACTTCTATGTGAATCTAAAACAGAGACAATCTACTCAGGGTACGATAAATGACTAAGTGGTTTCTGCGCTGCTTCAGAAAAATAATTAACGTAAAATGGCAGGAGGAAAAAAAAAACAACTCAGAAGTCCTGCAATGTTCTAAGCTTCCATCCGTTATGACAACACTCAGGTGTCATAGGTTAGAATGGCTAGGACATAGAAGAATGGACAACAATTACACCCTTAAGCAAATATTGTATGAGGAACTCACAAATAGGAAGCTTCCTGTTGGTAGATCAAAACTGTGATACAAAGATAGTCTGCAAGGCATACCTGAGTAAATTCTCCACTAGTATTGAGAATTGTTAAAAAGCTTGCAGGTGATCGTATCATACTGGGAAGATATAGAAAAAGCGGCATGATAACTTTTGAGAATGAAATGAAGTCAAAGTAAGAAGAAAAAATATGCAGAAGAAAAGGATGGGATCCTCAACAAAAAATACCTTGTTCTAATTTTGCAGCCGGACTTTCAGCCAAGTTCAGCTTGGAAAACAATGTCGGACAGCAAACGTTGTCCAGGCTCCGTGTTTTCAGCCGTGTGTAAAATAATAAAAGGAAACAATAAATAACCGCAAGCAGAACACCGCTGAAGCGTCTCACATTTCTACACAAACTCTTGCACTGTTTTTCTATCGTGCCTATTATTATCTTTGTGTACACTTCACCTGTGTTTATTTATTCTGGAATTGCTAAATGGTCCTATCTACGCAAATTTATTAACCTTTTTTTTATTTTTGCTATTGATGGATTGTTGACTTTGGCGCGCGAAATATCTCATCTTTAATTAACGAGGAACTCTAGTAACTGCAGCTGGCAGATGCACACCTAAGTACACATCCAGCTATAGAAGTAAAGCAAGAGAAGGAAATCCCAGAAAACCCCTACTATCATGGCGTCTTCAGCTATACGAGTTACAGACGTGTGACGTCATTCTATCCACAACAGCCTCTGGTTTTTGTTTTTTTTTCATTGGGTGCCGTCTCCACATAGAAGGTTGGCTACCATGGAGCGCCATTCATTGGGTGCCGTCTCCACATAGAAGGTTGGCTACCATGGAGCGCCATTCATTGGGTGCCGTCTCCACATAGAAGGTTGGCTACCATGGAGCGCCATTCATTGGGTGCCGTCTCCACATAGAAGGTTGGCTAACAGTGGAGCGCCATTCATTGGGTGCCGTCTCCACATAGAAGGTTGGCTAACAGTGGAGCGCCATTCATTGGGTGCCGTCTCCACATCGAAGGTTGGCTAACAGTGGAGCGCCATTCATTGGGTGCCGTCTCCACATCGAAGGTTGGCTAACAGTGGAGCGCCATTCATTGGGTGCCGTCTCCACATCGAAGGTTGGCTACCATGGAGCGCCATTCATTGGGTGCCGTCTCCACATCGAAGGTTAGCCAATTTACTCTTGATGGTACACGTTGTCATAGGTTCACCAGTCCATCTTTTGATGCTATCAGTCCACGTTAGTTTTAGTTTTCTTCTACATCGTTTACCTTATACCCTTTTCTCTAAGATGACTTTTAGAAGGGTTTTATGTCTCCTCACGTATACAACAAATTTCATTTTTTTTAAAAATTGTGTTAAGCAGTTATTTTTTCATGTTCAGCTGATATCTTTCAGAACTTCCTTGTTTGTCTTCTTTTCATTCCACCCAATTCCAGTTATATATAGATCCACATTTCAAAGGCTTAAATTTTCTGCTAACTATTCTTATTTAATGTTTATGTTCCATCACCGTACTGTAATGTTGAGTAAATATAGCATTTTGCTTTAGTAGTTTAGTCCTGTTATTGAGACACCAGAGACAGACTTAGTAAGCCTTAGGCATTGATCTCTGTCTTCAGTCATTCTTTTGGACTGTCAATTTTTTAATTTTTTTTTTCTTCGATCTTTTTCTCTTTCTATCTCCTTCTTCCTCCTATAATTATTTGTGTCATTGAGACACTACAGACAGACTTGGTAATCCTTTAACATTGATCTCTGTCTTCAGTCATTCTTTTAGCCTGTTAGTTCTTTCATTTTTTTCTTTCGATCTTGTTCTCTTTCGATCTCTCCTTCTTCCTCCTACTAGCACAGTTCCTTACAGAACAGTCAGCTAGTCCAGATGTTTCACTAAACAAGGACAAACTTTTTCGATATTATAATAGGTTTTCACAATAATCAATAATTACTTGTACCAATTTAATAACTATTGATATTGCTAAAAGTTATATAACTATTATTCCTATTTGCTTGTTTCTATTAGCTTATTACTATTTTACCTACTTTTATAACAACATACAATATTATTATAACTACTTTAACGATATATTTTATTAATTGTTTGATAGTTTTGGTTTCTTATTACTCTTTCTGACTGTATCTTCTATGCTAGTTCAAGTTGTCACAGAAATTTCAAAGTCGTTTTTAACTCCATGTTTTGATAACTTTATATATTGTTGTCTCACATTTTTAAGAAGATCAACATGACTCATTTTAATTTGTAAAAAAAAAAAAATTATGATTTATCTTTCATTTTCAGCATAAGCCCGACTTCATTATCTACTATGAGCGGTTCATCAACAGAGCAGACATGCCCAACATCACGTGATTAGGGAATGTCACTGGACCAATAGTATTGTTTGTATTTTCATGGTTGGCATGGTAACAAATAAGCTTACAAACATGACTCTGTTACATGTCAATATGTCCGAAGATTTCACTCAATACGAGGCAAATTCCAACGATATCCAACCTATATTTGCGCAAGTCATTATTGTTCTGATGTATATACTCATCATCATCATTGCCGTTGGAGGTAATCTACTTTTTTCTTACGTTATTTTGGTGCGTCCTAAAATGAGGACAGTGACAAATATGTTTCTGCTCAATTTGGCAATTAGTGACATCGTGAAAGCTGTTGTTTGTAACCCATTCGCCTTTATGGCCAATTTGATTCTGTTGCACTGGCCCTATGGTGATCTGATGTGCCAAGTGGTGACTTACGTTCAGGTGAGGATAATGTTTGTGTCTGATGTAGGAATGGATATGTTGTGTTAACTATGTAGCGGCGTGTTCTGTGAGGAAGCCTATGTTGCTCTAGGATGAAAAATAGAAAATGTTTGTTTTAGAAAGAGAAAAGTTAACTCAGGGTAATGAATGGTGTATTGAAGCTAGAGAATTGATAATTCAATGCAGGGTGATGTTGTGATGAAACTAGAGGATGGGTAATACAACGCAGGTTAATGTTGTAATGAAGCTAGAAGATGGAAAATTAAACGCAGGGTGATGTGATGAAACTAGAGGATGGCTAATACAACGAAGAGTTATTTTGTAATGAAACTAGATGATGGGTAATTAAACGCAGGATGATGTGATGAAACTAGAGGTTGGGTAATTAAAAGCAGGATGATGTGATGAAACTAGAGGTTGGGTAATTAAAAGCAGGATGATGTGATGAAACTAGAGGTTGGGTAATTAAAAGCAGGATGATGTGATGAAACTAGAGGTTGGGTAATTAAACGCAGGATGATGTGATGAAACTAGAGGTTGGGTAATTAAACGCAGGATGATGTGATGAAGCTAGAGGTTGGGTAATTAAACGCAGGATGATGTGATGAAACTAGAGGTTGGGTAATTAAACGCAGGATGATGTGATGAAACTAGAGGTTGGGTAATTAAACGCAGGATGATGTGATGAAACTAGAGGTTGGGTAATTAAACGCAGGATGATGTGATGAAACTAGAGGTTGGGTAATTAAACGCAGGATGATGTGATGAAACTAGAGGTTGGGTAATTAAACGCAGGATGATGTGATGAAACTAGAGGTTGGGTAATTAAAAGCAGGATGATGTGATGAAACTAGAGGTTGGGTAATTAAAAGCAGGATGATGTGATGAAACTAGAGGTTGGGTAATTAAACGCAGGATGATGTGATGAAACTAGAGGTTGGGTAATTAAACGCAGGATGATGTGATGAAGCTAGAGGTTGGGTAATTAAACGCAGGATGATGTGATGAAACTAGAGGTTGGGTAATTAAACGCAGGATGATGTGATGAAACTAGAGGTTGGGTAATTAAACGCAGGATGATGTGATGAAACTAGAGGTTGGGTAATTAAACGCAGGATGATGTGATGAAACTAGAGGTTGGGTAATTAAACGCAGGATGATGTGATGAAACTAGAGGTTGGGTAATTAAACGCAGGATGATGTGATGAAACTAGAGGTTGGGTAATTAAAAGCAGGATGATGTGATGAAACTAGAGGTTGGGTAATTAAAAGCAGGATGATGTGATGAAACTAGAGGATGGCTAATACAACGAAGAGTTATTTTGTAATGAAACTAGATGATGGGTAATTAAACGCAGGTAATCTTGTAACAAAACTAGAGGATCTGTAATTCATGCAAGGTGATGCTGTGAGAGAATTGATAAAGTCGAGAAAGGGTTATGTAATAAATAGATTAAGTGTAGAGAGAATGAGCAGATGGTGTAGTTGTGTTCAAACAAAATTAAGCGAGTGGTGTAACAAAAATGAATAGTAGCAATAAAAATATATTTCTCTCTACGCACATTCAACTAATCGTCCAACTATTCATCCACCCACCTATCAATGCATTCATCGATTCATCCACCCACCCATATATGCGTCCTCTCATGGACATATAAAATAGCATATAACGGTATAGAGCAGCTAAACAAATCGAAAGACAAGACAAACTCCAACGTTTCGGCAAATGCCTTTATCAGGTATAACCAACAAACTTTACAAGTTAAACACATAAATCCAAGTCAGAAAACACAACACAAATCTAAAAAAAATGTGGGAAAAAGACGATAGCCAGTATTTCTTATTTTGATATTTGTGCTTATCTCCACACATGCACATAACCATCCTTCCTCCCACCAACACATCATCTATGCATTAACCCACTCAAGCAACCACCTAACCACACATCAATTCATTCACCCATTTACCAACCCATCCTTCCAATCGTACAACACCTATCTACCTATACAAACAGTAATCGATACATCCACCTAATTACTCACCCACCCATCCACATTATCACATAACCACTCACGCATCCTTTCAGCTACTTCGTTTATCTATTCATCCACCCACCCACACACCCACCCACCCACTCACTCATACATTCACCCACCCACCCACACACTCACTCATGCACCCACCGACCCACCCACTCATTCCTGCACTCACTTATCCACTTACCCTCTCACTAACCCACCCACTCACTCCCTCACACATTCACTCATCCACCCCCCACCTACTCACACATACACTCACCCACCCACTCACTCACTCACTCACTCATCCATCCTCCCACCCACCCATTCACCCCTTCATTCACCCCTTCATTCACACACTCACTCATCCACCCACCCACTCACTAGCTCACTCCCTCACACATTCACTCATCCACCCTCCCACCCACCCACGCAAACACTCACTCACCCACCCACCCACACACTCACTCACTCATTCAATCATCTATTCATCCATTCACTGGCTCACCCACTCACCTATTCACCCATCCCTTAATTCAGTATCCACATTTTACTCACTCACTTATCCATCCATCTACCAATTCACTTATTCAGCCAACCTATCAACCATCCATCAATGCACCTACCAATCCACCCAACCATCCATCCATCTGCCCACCTACTAATTAATCCATCCATCCATCTGCTTATATTCATTTCACTAACCAATATCCTTTTTCGAATTGTTTCCTCTGTTTCGGTGTTTATCATACTGGATTGTGCGTCTGTATGTTAGTATCGAGTGTAATAGTGTGTATGTCTCCATATGCATATGCAAGTTTTCTGTATTTGACTGTATGTTTAGATCTGAGATTCCTCAAGTCTATGTGCACAACGCGACTTCTTATGCTCTACACATATGGAATATGTACAGGATGTTGATAGTGTTGGTATTCTCACTCTCTATTTCTCTCTCTTTCTGTCATTTTCTCTCTCTTTTTCTCACTCTCACTCGCTTTCCTTCATTAATTCTATCTTTCTCTCTCTTCTTTATCTCTGTCTACTCTCTTTTTCTCGCTCTCTCCTCTCTCTCTCTCTCTCTTTCTCTCACTCTCTCTCTTTCTCTCTTTCTTTCTCTATTTTTCTCCTTTCTTTCTTTCTTTCTTTCTTTCTTTCTTTCTATCACTTTTTCTCTCGTTCTTTCTCTTTCTTTCTATCTCTTTCTCTCATTTCATTCTCTTTTTATCTCTTACTCTCTCAATCTCTCTATTTCTCCCTTTTATTCTGGTGAGAATCAATAGTCTATTATTAACACCCCAAAATATGAAACGAATGAGCTGACTCATAACGGACTGACTCTGGCAGGGTCGGACAGCCGGATCAAACCACAATCACGCAAATCTTCAACCGATGATCACCATTGACAAATCAACGGGCGTCAGAAGTAAGGTAAAACCAATCCCAAAATGCTATGACATATTCATATCTGTTGGATGGAGCAAATGTTATGTGTTGTTTTAAATATAAATCAACAATTGTCAATTCTGTGGGGAATAAGAAAAAGATGTGTTTATAGCTGAGATGCAATATTTTCCAAAACATATTATCTGAAAAGTAAACAAAGCTTTGGAACAATATTAAAACAGGTAAATGAATTTAAATATCTGGGAACAGTGTTAACCTCAGGTGGTAGATGTATATCAGAGGTGAGATACAGAATGGCTCAGGCAAAAGCAGCTTTCCAAAAAATCAGGAAGATACTGTGCAATCCATTTTTGACAATACAAACAAGAAAATGAGTTCATAAATGTTATGTAGAGTCAGTCTTAACATATGGATGTGAATCATGGACAATATGACTACAGACAAGAAAATCACTGGAGTCTGTAGAAATGTGATTTTACAGAAGAATGTTGAGAATACCATGGACGGCTAAGAAGAGTAATACAAATGTTCTGAAAGAGGTCAAAGCAAATAGACAGCTAATTTCCAATATTAGGAAGAGCCAATCATAATTTTTGGCCATGTAATGAGAAGAGAACAGCTAGAATATATTGTAACAACTAGAAACATTGAGGGACAAAGAGATAGAGGGAAGCAAAGAGAAAAAAAAATACTAGACAGCTTAAGAGAATGGCTTGACGGAAGGTCAACAACAGAAATGATAAAATATCTATGTCGAGATCGAAAGTTGTGGAGAGACATGATCACCTATGCCAACAGGCATGGTACTTAATGATGAAACAAAGTTTATTTTAATTCTATCCATATATTGTTATCAAGCAAGTCTTCTTCCTTCTTTCATGAATCTCATCCGACGATTTCTCCCTTTGATTCATTCATTGCCCTCTCCACATCGAAGGTTGACTACCATGGAGCGCCACTCTACTCTGTCTGTTGTCTTGATGGTGCATGTTATCGTAGGTTCACTGGACCATTTTATGAAGTTACCAGTCCACTTTAGTGTTGGTCTGCTGCTGCGTCGTCCACCTTATTCCTTCTCTTCCAAGATGACTTTTAGAAGGCTACTATGTCTCTTCATATGTCCAACAGATTTCTGTTAGATTTTCGACTTGTGTTAAATTGTTCTTTTTTTTTTTATTTTCAGCTGATTCAGAACTTCTTTGTTTGCCTTCTTTTCCTCTCACCAAATTTTTTCCTCTCACCAAATCTTTTCCTCTCACCAAATCTTTTCCTCTCACCAAATCTTTTCCTCTCACCAAATCTTTTCCTCTCACCAAATCTTTTCCTCTCACCAAATCTTTTCCTCTCACCAAATCTTTTCCTCTCACCAAATCTTTTCCTCTCACCAAATCTTTTCCTCTCACCAAATCTTTTCCTCTCACCAAATCTTTTCCTCTCACCAAATCTTTTCCTCTCACCAAATCTTTTCCTCTCACCAAATCTTTTCCTCTCACCAAACCTTTCCTCTCACCAAATCTTTTCCTCTCACCAAATCTTTTCCTCTCACCAAATCTTTTCCTCTCACCAAATCTTTTCCTCTCACCAAATCTTTTCCTCTCACCAAATTCTCTCCATTTTCCTGTAGATCCACATTTCAAGGGTTTCAATTTGTTTGCTCCGTTTTCTGATTTAATGTCCATGTTTCTACACCGTACAGGAATGCTATGTAAATATAGCCTTTTGCAATTTGTAATTTTAGTTCTGGTGCTATTTGCTTTGATGTGAACATATTTTTCAAGTTGTTAAAATTTCATTTTGTCATTCCTATTCCTTTATTTATTTCTTACTATTCCACTACTTGTTATAGTATGTCCAATATAGCTATATTCTTCTACTCTTTCTGGGTTCTTTTAGTCTACTTCAATATTTCAGTGTATATTGTGTGTCTTTTTCTCTGCTAATAATAAAAGTTTAAATCATTTTAAATATTTATCTCCAATCCACATTCATTGCTATTTTTGCTTAATTTGATAATTTTGCTTGATGATTTTGCCTATTTTGATAATTTTGCTTGATGATTTTGTCTATTTTGATAATTTTGCGTGATGACTGTTTATTTTCTCTGTCCTTTTGACTGTTCAACTTTAAACAAATGTTAAATAAGCGTACATGCGTTATGATGTAGTTTGCGACATAGTTGTCATATTTTGCACTTTTCTGCCAAACATAACTTGGCCTCAGAACGGTATTTTTGAGTACGTGGTTGCCTTCCCTCTTTGATCTCAACTCATTTGGCCTGACTAGTAAGTCTGTTTCCTGACACATCACAGGGAGGAGGTAAATTTGGTCTGTTGTTATAACCAATACTGGCGCAAGCAGTGAGTTGTGATTAGTTCAAAGCTCTCTGCCCAGTTACTGAAGGACGTTATGGCTCCCTCATGGAACAAGTAAGTCCATTATTACAATGTTTATTCTAACTTTATTTGCACACCGCTACACAATAAACTTTCTAGGAAATTCGACAGTGGTTCTCACACTTTTGACACTCTTCTTTCCCTTTTCCTACTTATCGTATACCGGTGGCGCCTTATGACAGGTGCGATTGAAAAAGTGGAGTAAACTCTAACTCACTGAGGATATATAATATGGTAAACGACAAAATTGAAACTATTCTGTAATAACGTGATACTGTACTATAAAATAGTTAGTCTATCTGCATTTTGTTGTTCTATGATTTCTGAATAATAAATAGACAAGCGACTATATCCTCAACGTAGCGTCCATGCAAGTTTTGTGGTGCCCATGGGAACCGTGACGGACACTTTTGTAACCACTGAATTACACTGTCAAAATCTAAAAATTTTGCTTTAAGTCTTGGGAGGCTATAGTTCTAGTGCTCTAAGAAAGACTCTTCAGAGGTTACTGTGTTTACTCACTACTCGCTCGTCTTAGGTCTCTCTCAGGCAATGCTTTCCTGTTACCATACCAGAGTTAACTGCTACCTACATATGGATTTGTCTCTAGTGTGCTCTTTCCAGTCAGTTCTATTTACGCCTGAATAATATACGTCACATTTACAAACGTCTTTGGAGCGAAAGAGATGTCTTTCTTTACTTTTTAATACATTTTAGTTAACAATTATGTTAATGCTCAGATGTCGAAGACTAAGATGGCTGGTCCAGCGAATGGAAGAAAAACACATCCCCAAGCAAATACTATATGGTGAACTTAAACACGGAAATAGACAAATCGGTAGACCTAAACTACGATATAGAGATATCTGTAAATCATCTCAGAATGACTTCTCCATCATGAAAAAGGACGGAAAACCCTGTGAATCAGTGGGCCTGACTTGTTCATTCTGTGGCCGTGTGTGTTTGTCAAACGTTGGTAGAATTAGCCACGAGAAAATCTATTTGACGAAAACAAAACCTCAAAAACATAAAAGAAATTCCACAATAGCCTCCACTAGACCGTCTGACAAATCGGAAAGGGCGATGTTATATTATTACATAGGCAATTTCAAGAGATAAAATGCACTTAGGAATCCGTCCAGTCCAGTTTCTCTAGTGATTTAGCCACATAGAAAAGTGATCTAGCCACATAGAAAAGTGATCTAGCTACATAGAAAGGTGATCTTGCCACATAGAACGCTGATCTAGCGACATAGAAATGTAATCTTGCCACATAGAAAAGTGATCTAGCCATATAAAAAAGTGATCTAACCACATAGAAAAGTGATCTAGCCACATAGAAAAGTGATTTAGCTATCTATAAAAGTGATCTAGCCATCTAGAAACGTGACTCAGCCACGTAGAAAAGTGATCTAGCCACATAGAAAAGTGATCTAGCCACCTAGAAACGTGACTTAGCCACGTAGAAAAGTGATCTAGCAATCTAGAAACGTGACTCAGCCACGTAGAAAAGTGATCTAGCCATATAAAAAAGTGATCTAGCCACATATAAAAGTGATCTAGCCACATATAAAAGTGATCTAGCCATCTAGAAAAGTGATTTAGCCATTTAGAAAAGTGATTTAGCTATCTAGGAAAGTGATCTAGCCACATAGAAATGTAATCTTGCCACATAGAAAAGTGATCTAGCCATATAAAAAAGTGATCTAACCACATATAAAAGGGATCTAGCCATCTAGAAAAGTGATTTAACCATCTAGAAAAGGGATATAGCCATCTATAAACGTGACTTAGCCACGTAGAAAAGTGATCTAGCCGTTTAGAAAAGTGACCTAGCTATCTAAAAAAGTGACCTAATCATCTAGAAAAATGACCAGCTATCTATAAAAAAGTGACTTAGTCAACTAGAAAAATGACATAGACAACTACAAAAGTGATTTAGTCATGTATTAAAGTTACCTAACCAAGCACAGGAGTCTGCCAGCAAATAGTCAATTTCGCTTGTGAGGTATCCTGTCCAGACAAGGACGTCCATTCTGTAAATGCGTGTCAGAATGTTTTAAAGAATATGCTCCGATGTTGCTGCACTGAGTGCATTAGAGAATATGCTCCGATGTTACTGCACTGAGTGCTCTAGATAGTATTTTTCGATGTTGCTGCACCGAGTACTTTAGAGAATATGCTCCGATGTTGTTGCACTGAGTGCTCTATAGAATATACTCCGATGTTGCTGCACTGAGTGTTCTATAGAATATGCTCCGATGTTGCTGCACTGAGTGCATTAGAGAATATACTCCGATGTTACTGCACTGAGTGCTCTAGATAGTATTTTTCGATGTTGTTGCACTGAGTACTTTAGAGAATATGCTCCGATGTTGTTGCACTGAGTGCTCTATAGAATATACTTCGATGTTGCTGCAGTGAGTATTTTAGAGAATATTACTCCGATGTTACTGCACTGAGTGCTCTAGATAATATTTTTCGATGTTGCTGCACTGAGTGTTTTAGAGAATATTCTCCGATGTTGCTGATCTGAGTGTTTTAGAGAATATGCGCCAATGTTTGCTGCACTGAGTGTTTTAGAGAATATGCTCCGATGTTGCTACACTGAGTGTTTTAGAGAATATGCTCCGATGTTTGCTACACTGAGTGTTTTAGAGAATATGCTCCGATGTTGCTGGTCTGAGTGTTTTAGAGAATATGCTCCGATGTTGCTGGTCTGAGTGTTTTAGAGAATATGCTCCAATGTTGCTGGTCTGAGTGTTTTAGAGAATATGCTCCGATGTTGCTGGTCTGAGTGTTTTAGAGAATATGCTCCGATGTTGCTACACTGAGTGTTTTCTGCTTCGATATGCTCAATGCCTGTCAACATTTCTATGCGCAGAAAGAACTTGGAACAGGAAACGAGAGCTTCAGTTGGTTTCAAACAATTTTGCACAGAAATGTACCTGTAAATGCTCATTGTAGGCATACAGGTAGGGAGTCGCGATAGCTCAGTGGTTAGTGAACTGGACTACAAAGGACAAGAGGTAGGGTTCGATCCCAACCGACGGCTTCCGGTTCACACAGCCGTTAATGGGTACCGGATTTTTTTTTCTAGGAAAGTAAAGCGGCACGGGTGCAATACCGACCACATTACCCCAAAAACCATGTGCCAAAGGTCTGTAAAATTTATGGTCACTGACACCATATTCCCTATACGCCACTTGGCGTGACGGGGGTACTTTACTTTTTTTTTAGGCACACAGGTTACGTAATAAGAGGTTAAGGCATAAAAATTCGAAGCTGCAGTAAAGCTGAATGTGAGTGTGCAGTAAAGCTGAATGTGAGGGTGCAGTAAAGCTGAATGTGAGGGTTAAGGCATAAAAATTACGTAATAAAACATCATTATTACACCTTTTGTCCTGCAACTATTGGCGAACTTCAGAAAAGAGAAATAAATTATGTGACGTCATTATCCAATTACTGAGGTCAGTCGAGGGATTCAAATGAGAGGTTTGTAATATGAATCACATGTCAATTGCAGTCGCTAAATAATGTACAGGTTAAGAGTAATGGAAAATAAACTCCATGAGTCCACTGGTAATCGATCCAACGTTCATGTGATTTTAAAAAGGAGAGGTTTAATCAATCCTGACATCCGGTTCCACTAAATCCATAGAATGATTAAGCAATAGACATTTTTATGTTGATAGACACTTATTCCTAATTTAAATGAAAGCTAATTTAGTTCCATCATTTATATTTTCTCTTTTTCTTTGAAAAACTTTTAATTTTAATTGTGTATATTCATCATAGCATCCTTTCACAATAGCAAATATTCTAGCGACAACAGAATAACAAAAATATTAACATGAACAAAACACAAACACGGGAGATATTTACGGACTGACAGATGTTAGAAATTAACAGCAATTTTATTTTAGTCAAAGAATTTCCTGACCAGACTGGTACTTCCATTAAAGATGAACTTTGAAGGCAATCATTGCGTGATTCAGGTATTAGATCTGTCTTGAAGACAGCCACAGTCCCACCATTTATGCTAGTTTCTTGTGCATTAGCTGAATTATAAATAATTAACAGTAGATGTATGAAAAGTGTATATGGCGAGTGACATAAACAGATTAATGGAATTCTAGACTGGCTGTGCATAAAATCCTTTCACCCACACACCGCCCCATTCCAAGAGATATCTCAGGAAAAAATGATTTGTTTTAACTCTTTCAGTACGGGATGTTTTTATCAATTTAGCGGTAAAAATTTCAGAAGCAACATTTTTCATGTTTTTAAATATTAATCTATATGTTTATATTTATCTAACACTTAACATTTTATATATGAATATTTAGATAATTAAACAAGGAATAAGATTTCGCCAATATCAAGATGATGCAAGACATATTAAAAGAATATGGTTTGATGACAGTTTACACTAATCAAAATGAGAGTGACGCACTGTGCGGCTAAACATCAACATCATCATCAAGTACCGGGCCTAGTGGCGTAGGTGATCATGTCTCTCCACAACTTTCGATCTCGGCAGCTATTTATCATTTCTGTTGTTGACCTTCTGTCAAGCC
Organism: Megaustenia siamemsis; assembly: GCA_032433765.1. Classification (NCBI taxonomy): domain Eukaryota; kingdom Metazoa; phylum Mollusca; class Gastropoda; order Stylommatophora; family Ariophantidae; genus Megaustenia; species Megaustenia siamemsis. The sequence goes on along the minus strand of JAVIAB010000073.1, from coordinate 18,550,578 downwards.
ATTCTCTTAAGCCGTCTGTTATTTTTTCTCTTTGCTTCCCTCTATCTCTTCGTCCCTCAATTTTTCCAGTTGTTACAATATATTCAATGTGTTCTCTTCTCATTACATGGCCACAAAATGACGATTGTCTCTTCCTAACATTGGAAATTAGCTCTCTTTTTGCTTTGACCTCTCTCAGAACCTCTTCATTACTCTTCTTAGCTGTCCATGGTATTCTCAATATTCTTCTGTAAAACCCCATTCCTACACACTCCAGTGATTTTCTTGTCTGTTGTCCTATTGTCCATGACTCGCATCCATATGTTAAGACTGGCTCTAAGCAACATTTAAGAACTCGTTTTATGGTTTCTATTGTCAAAAATGAATTGCATAGTGTTTTCCTCATTTTTTGGAAAGCTGCTTTTGCCTTTTTAAAAAAATAAAAATAAAGATTTTTTATGATAAATGTTATTAAAAGATATAAACGAGGCATTGTCATTTTGTTTAAAAGTTTATATTATTTCACAGTAAATGTAGTTGTGGGATTAAACACGTGTTATTATAAAGATAAGAGTTTCTTTTATATTGATCTTTATTATAATATTTGTCGTCATCATTATTCTCGTCATCTTAAGAAAAATAAAGTACCCAGTGACGTCTCTCTCATGATGGGTGGATATATAATATTGTGTTGGCGCCCTTATTATTATAATATATTATTATATTCTTCGTCTTCTTCTTCTTCTGCCTTTTTATCTCCCAGTGGCGCATAGGTCTTCAACAAACACTTTCCATGTCGTTCTGTTTTTTTTTGCCATTCTTTTAAGATCATTCCATGTCTTCTCCATCATCTTCATCTCTGCTTCCATCTGTCTTCTCAGAATTCCTTGGTCTTCCTCTTTGTCTTTTCCCCTGGGGATTCCAAAAAAGGGCCTGTTGTGTAATACTCTCAGTTGGCTTCCGTAGTGTGTGTCCTATCCAGCGCCATCGTCTTCGCTGTATCGCTTTATCCACTGGTGTTTGACTAGTACCTTTCCATAATTCTATGTTAGTGATTTTGTCCTGCCATATCCATCCTTTTATTCTGCGTAATCACCCATTATTATTATATACTAATAATAATATTAAAATATGAGCACATTGGTGGGTAATATGGCCAGCACTACTTCAGGCCATCTCTGTCATCGAGAAAATCTCTCATGTGCTCATCAGACTTGGTGAAGATACAAGGTGTCGGTGTGTAGAATCAACACAATCCCTTGTCTTTATTTGAGCGACCCGCTAACCTTCGTTCAGTGTGATCGTATCCACTGGATGACCACTCTCTGGAAGTTGTTGCACAGTTGGTCTACGGTGTTTCAATGTTTAATTTCATGGTCATCCCTCAGAACCGTGAGATATTTTCTACATCAACCATTCTGGTCTACAGATTATCCATCAGGTTTGCTGAAGGGTCACAAACACTGGGTCAGTACTTTAGATAAAGCTGATCTGTGCCATTCTCACTTCTAGCTGCCTTAACTCTTCAGTTATGTTAATGTGCCTTTGTATGTTTGTTGATAGAATCATCATCACTACACACCAGAGAACCCATAGGTGCTCAGATACCCTCCTTGAGAAGATCCGAGGAGATATCCTGGCCCACGTGCATGAACTCCTGGGATCCACCGTGTGGGTAGGTTTTTTTTTCTAACAATTTTGCCCTGACAGCGGCCATATTTATTACCTACTCTTTTCGATTTTAACTGACAATGAATCTTTAATGTGCACGAGCGCATACAAGACCTGTTGTTTACTGCCATTTAACGAGAGGGCTAGACGACGGATCTCACTACTCAACAGATCAGGAGAGGGTAACGTCATAAAGAAACACAGGATTAGATTTTCCTTTTTTTTTTTTTTTTGAAAAATTTTGTTGCCTCTGGTGGGCTTTGAATCTGGGTACTTCCTTTCTGGAGGCCGAAGAAGTACCTTTAGACTACACAACCCCTTCATGTTAATGCACTATCTCACCGATCTTATTTTTTTAAACTCGTAAAATGCTTAAGAGTATAATTACAGAGTTTGTCATAATAAGCCACTTTTGCAGTGAAGTTACTCGTAGATCCGAAGTCTTGTTAAGGAATGTTTTTAATTATTAATCCTATCAATGAGGGAACCAAAGGGATGAATCTCATATAAGGCGTTTTCAAATGATCCTCTGAGGACGAAAGGTGGGGTTCGATCCAGTTCGTCGACCTCTAGGTTTTTTGTTTACAATGACATATTTAGTCTTGCTCAGATCTGTTTATCCATTAATCCGTATAGCATCATTCAGTGACATTATTTCTATAATATACAATAATATAGTGTTTCTTCTTGGAATGTCTCTGGTCTATATTTTGGTTTTGGTCACGTATATCCTCACTTCTTTTAATATAATAGAAATTATATACACCTGTAAAAAAAAAAGTAAAGTACCCCCCGTCACGCCGAGTGGCGTATAGGGAAATATGGTGTTAGTGACCCTATATTTTACAGACCTTCAGCACATGATTTTTGGGGTAATGTGGTCGGTATTACGCCCGTGCTGCTTTTACTTTCCCAGAAAAAATCCGGTACCCATTTAAGGCTGGGTGAACCCGGAGCCGTCGGTTGGGATCGAACCCTACCCCTTGTCCGTAGTAGTCCAGTTCACTAACCACTGAGCTATAGCGGCTCCTACTAATTTTTAGGGAATTAGTAAAACCCAGGTGTCCTCGCCAGGGTACGAACCCCGGCTGTTGCCGTGGTAAGCCAACCGCCTATCGATTGCGCTAACCGGACACCCCTATATACACCTGGAAGTTGGAAAAATAATTAAACGGGAGTGCATACCATCTCCCTTTTTCATTATTACCGACACGGACTATAAATGTAAGTTAACCATCCCATCGGAGACAATAGGAGGTTAACGAACTCAATTTGCAGACCATCAGACATGGAAAAATATAAGACCTATAAGAACAATTAAAAACTTAAGAGCAATATAAAATGACAATTAACACCTACAAGACAGAGGTTATCAACATATCAAACGTAAAATAAGTCACCATAGCAATAGACACGAGATAATGAAAACAAACGGAGGGAAAAAAATTCATAGGATGTCTAGTGATAAACGACTATTCATAAGCAGCAGATATAGATAGGCTCAAGATGACGTCATCATACATATTGTCAAATCATCGGACTGCTTTTGAACAAGGAAATGAACCAGAGACAAAACGGGCAGTCAACAACAAAATCTTCATCTCAACGTTGTGCTATCAGTGTCAGAACTTGATTCTAATTGAAGAACAATAAGAAAAATAACGACTACTAAAGTGAATGTGTTAGACGAATAACAAGTAACAGACAGAGATAAGATAAAAAATGAAGAACTGAGAAAAAAGCTAAGAATAATTCCCGCCATAGAATATACATATCAAGAACAAACAGATAAAATGGGCTGAAAAATGACAAGACTGAACTATCAAAACACAAAACATAGTATGGTTAAAGCTTTACGTCATTGATGAGCGACACAAATGTGAACGATATTTCAGCTCAATAGGCCGTCAGCAGGAACAAACAAACAACATACACACGCACACAGACATGTAGTTAAATAAAACTAGTCCTACAGAGCTAACTAATAATGAAGCATCCAAAACAAAATAATTAAAACTAGTCCGAGAAACAAACAATTCTTCCATGTATAGTGGACCATAATAATGCCACATATTGTGGAGATTGTAACAGTGTAATAGCAATCGAGTAAAGTAAGTAAAAAAAGCAAAGAGCTCCGTCACGCCAAGTGTCGTATAGGGAATATGGCGTTAGTGACCATAATTCTTACCGACCTTCGGCACATGATTTTTGGGGTAATGCGGTCGGTATTACACTCGTGCCGCTTTACTTTCCCACAAAAAAATTCGGTGCCCATTTAAGGCTGGGTGAACCAGGAAGCCATCGATCAGGATCGAACCCGACTTCTTGTCCTTTGTAATCCAGTTCACTAACCACTGAGCTATCGCGGCTCCCTGCGATCGAGTAAACAGTCTAAAATTTAAAATTTTAAATATATACATATATAGATATATACTAGAGTAAACACACAGGATGATAAACAAACATAGTAGCAGCGGTATTGTAGGATAAATCGAAACTTTCTGGTGGGCATTGAACAACTGTATACCAGGAAGTGTCGTTTTAGTTAATTATTGTCATGTTTACAATTATGTTTTAGTTTACTAAATTCTCACGCATTTATCACAAACAAATATTAATGGATTATCCCTAAATAGTATACTGTCACTGACTTACAACCAAATGTTATCATTACTTACAACTAAATGTCACTACTACTTATAACTAAATGTTATCACTACTTACAACTAAATGGTACCACTACATATAACTAAATGTTACCACTACTTATAACGAAATGTTATCACTATCTATCTATCTATCTATTGACCTTTCGAGCCGTAACCGGCCCATAGGGCGTAGACCAAGATACACCTTCTCCTATATGAATTTTTGTTCTAGCAGTTTTCTTTTAAAGATATTTTATCAAATCTCGCCATCTGTCTCTGTTCTGTGCAAGCAGTTCTATCTCATTGAGGGAGCCGATTCCTGCTGCTCTTGCCTCTCTCATCAATGTTCTTCTCAGTGTCTCCCTGGGTCTTCCTCTTTTTCTTTTACCTGTTGTTTCCCATATGAGGGCTTGCTTTGCTATTCGATTATTATCTCTTCTCATCACATGTCCAACGTATGACCATCGTCTTTTCTTTATTACTGAAGATATTAGTGGTTGATTGGCGATTTCTCTAATTTCCTCGTTTGTTTTGAATTCGTTCCATTCTATACCAAGTATTTTCCTTAGACATTTATTTTCGAATGCGTTCAGCTTTGTTTCTATATCTCTTGTTGTTTTCCAGCTTTCACACGCATACGTAAGGGTTGATAGTACATTTGATTTGAATAGCCTAAGTTTTGTGTTTGTGCTAATGAGTTTTGATTTCCACAACTTTTCAAGGCTTCTGAAAGACATTGCTGCTTTAGCCAGTCTGATTCTAATTTCTTTGCTCGTATCCCCTTCTCGATCAATGTGACTTCCAAGATAGATGAAGTGATCGATCGGTGATTTCCCCTTTTTGGGGAAGTGCCTCTTGCAGCAATAAGTAATTGATTAAAAAACTGATAGTTTATAGTCCTGGTTATGTATGTAATTATATCTTTATCTTATAGTCCTGGTTATTTATGTAATTATCTTTATCTTATAGTCCTGGTTATGTATGTAATTATCTTTATCTTATAGTTCTGGTTATGTAAGTAACTATATTTATCTTGTAGTCCTGGTTATGTAAGTAACTATATTTATCTTATAGTCCTGGTTATGTAAGTAACTATATTTATCTTGTAGTCCTGGTTATGTAAGTAACTATATTTATCTTATAGTCCTGGTTATGTATGTAATTATCTTTATCTTGCAGTCCTGGTTATGTAAGTAACTATCTTTATCTTGTAGTCCTGGTTATGTAAGTAACTATATTTATCTTATAGTCCTGGTTATGTAAGTAACTATATTTATCTTATAGTCCTGGTTATGTAAGTAACTATATTTATCTTGTAGTCCAGGTTATGTAAGTAACTATATTTATCTTATAGTCATGGTTATGTAAGTAACTATCTTTATCTTATAGTCATGGTTATGTAAGTAGCTATATTTATCTTATAGTCCTGGTTAAGTAAGTAACTGTCTTTATCATATAGTCATGGTTATGTAAATAGCTATATTTATCTTATAGTCCTGGTTATGTAAGTAACTATATTTATCTTATAATTATGGTTATGTAAGTAGCTATATTTATCTTGTAGTCCTGGTTATGTAAGTAGCTATATTTATTTTGTTGTCCTGGTTATGTAAGTAACTATCTTTATCTTATAGTCATGGTTATGTAAGTAGCTATATTTATCTTGTAGTCCTTGTTATGTAAGTAACTATCTTTATCTTATAGTCATGGTTATGTAAGTAGTCATCCTTATCTTATAATCATGGTTATGTAAGTAACTATCGTTATAGTCCTGGTCATGTAACTAGGTGTCCGGTTAGCGCAATCGATAGGCGGTTGGCTTACCACGGCAACAGCCGGGGTTCGTACCCTGGCGAGGACACCTGGGTTTTACTAATTCCCTAAAAATTAGTAGGAGCCGCGATAGCTCAGTGGTTAGTGAACTGGACTACTACGGACAAGGGGTAGGGTTCGATCCCAACCGACGGCTCCGGGTTCACCCAGCCTTAAATGGGTACCGGATTTTTTCTGGGAAAGTAAAAGCAGCACGGGCGTAATACCGACCACATTACCCCAAAAATCATGTGCTGAAGGTCTGTAAAATATAGGGTCACTAACACCATATTTACCTATACGCCACTCGGCGTGACGGGGGGTACTTTTTTTTATGTAACTATCCTTATAACCCTGGTTATTTAAGTGAGTAACTATCCTTATAACCCTGGTTAAGTAAGTAACTTTCCTTATAATCCTGGTTATGTAGGTGAGTAACTATCATTATAGTTCTGGTTATGTAAGTAATTATCTTTATAATCCTGGTTATGTAAGTGAGTAACTATCATTATAGTCCTGGTCAAGTAACTATACTTATAATCCTGGTTATGTAAGTAACTATCATTATAATCCTGGTTATATAAAATGAGTAACTATCCACAGAGTATCAAGAAGCCTAGAATATAAATTGTCATTACTGTATGTTTGTTTCATACTTTATGTATATACAAGCGCATAACGATACTTAAGATCTATTCTATCGGAAAAAGGAAGTCGCCGTAGAACAGAGGTAGTGAATAATCTACCTCCAACATGAGGGTTCTAGGTTTAACCTCAGATTAGTGCATGGCGATTTGAACAAGCATGTTCCAAGTTCATACAACCTCAGATTAGTGCATGGCGATTTGAACAAGAATGTTCTAGGTTCATACAACCTCAGATTAGTGCATGGTGATTTGAACAAGAATGTTCTAAGTTCATACAACCTCAGATTAGTGCATCACGATTTGAATAAGAATGTTCTAAGTTCATACAACCTCAGATTAGTGCATGGCGATTTGAGCAAGAATGTTCTAAGTTCATACAACCTCAGATTAGTGCATGGCGATTAGAGCAAGAATGTTCTAAGTTCATACAACCTCAGATTAGTGCATGGCGATTTGAACAAGAATGTTCTAGGTTCATACAACCTCAGATTATTGCATGACCATTTGAACAAGAATGTTCTAAGTTCATACAACCTCAGATCAGTGCATCACTATTTGAATAAGAATGTTCTAAGTTCATACAACCTCAGATTAGTGCATGGCGTTTTGAGCAAGAATGTTCTAGGTTCATACAACCTCAGATTATTGCAGCATGACGATTATTTATGGTAAAGAAAGAAGGTACTGGGGTAGTGCTTTTTTACAAAATCGCTAAAGGATATGACGGTAGTGAAGAATATTACTGATACCATCTTTATCCATCATATATATATATATATATATATATATATATATATATATATATATATATATCAAACTTGTGTGCTTACAACACTATTATATGGATCTGAAGCCTGGACAACATGCTTAAATCACACAAAAAAGACTAAATGTTTTCCACTTGCGATGTCTTCGCAACATAAAGCACATCAAAGGGCAAGACAAATTAAGCAACTTAACTGTCCTGTAACGTGCTAAGACCCCAACAATCATGTCGATGCTCAGAAGTTGAAGACTAAGATGGCTGGGGCACGTCCAGCGAGTGGAAGAAAAACGCACCCCCAAGCAAATACTATATGGTGAACTAATACACGGAAAAGACAAGGGGTAGGGTTCGATCCCAACCGACGGCTCCGGGTTCACCCAGCCTTAAATGGGTACCGGATTTTTTCTGGGAAAGTAAAAGCAGCACGGGCGTAATACCGACCACATTACCCCAAAAATCATGTGCTGAAGGTCTGTAAAATATAGGGTCACTAATACCATATTTCCCTATACGCCACTTGGCGTGACGGGGGTACTTTACTTTTTACTAATACACGGAAAAAGGCAAATCGGCAGACCTAAACTACAATATAGAGATATCTGTAAATCATCTCTGAATGACTTCTCCATCTGTGAAAATGACTTGGAACATCTGGCAAGCGAACGTACATCATGGAGAGCATGTATAAGGAATGGTATAACATCATTTGAGACTGTGCTAAGGTAAAACTTAGAGTAGAAAAGACTCATGATAAAGGATGGAAAACCTTGTGGATCAGTGGGCCTGACTTATTCATTCTGTGGTAGAATGTGTTTGTTAATCATTGGTAGAATTAGCCACGAGAGAAGCTGTTCGACAAAAACAAAACCTCTCAAAAAATACACAATAGCCTCCACTAGACCGTCTGACAAGACAAAAAGGGCCATACATACATCATACCGTCGGCGTGACGAGGCTATTTCTTTGTTCCTTTTTTCTTTTCTTTTCTTTTCTTTCTCAATTCCTTCCTTCCTTCCTTCTTTCTCTCAGTCCTCTCTATCTTTCTTTATTTTTTTCATTTAATTTCTTTCGTTCGTTTTTTCTTTCTGTTTTCAAAAGAGAAATATTAATCAAAGTAAATCTAACAGCCTCTGTCGTAATCACTGCTCATCCAACATTGCACCTTGTATTATTGGCACAGAGAACGTCACACCTTTATCTCAGCAACATTTATCTTCTCTTTGTAGAGAAAATGCAGGGCTTGGGGGAATGTATTAGCTTTCCGTTAACTTTATTCAGTAAGAATATTTGACAAAAGACAGGATATCCAACATTCTGAAACCGCTTTCATGTTTTTTTTTTTAATCTTTATTTTGGAAAATGAAAAAACCAAACCTTTAAAGCGAAATAAATTATATGGACATAATTTATGCCAGACTCCACTATTCCAACTCCATTATTGTGACACTAAAGCCATATTTATGACTTAATGTATAGCAATTCCTGAAAAACGCAAGCTAAACATTTTATTGCTAGTCATCTTTATTTCATACTTATTTTTAAAATAATCATCTTGAAAGCGAGCTAAATGCTGTATGGGCATAATTATTTTCAAGCTTTTTGACTTCAAAGCTATGATTATAATATAATTTGTAAATGGTTCCAAAGCATACATTTACAAGTTAAACAACAGTAGACGAACATATAAATTGAACATAATATAGCTATGTCCCTTCAAGGTGCTGCCGACTCTCTATGTGATAGTGATTAAGACCTTTTTTAAACTTATCCAAAAGAAGAGTTCGTGAATTGAATACCAATATAACGTTTAATAACGCACCTTAAGCTTATAGCATGATGAACTAATCCCTTGCTGAAGAGATTTTGAATTCTGTCTATTTATATTTTTTTTTCTGTGAATTTACTACAAGTTTCTTTTAAAATACATTAGTGTTGGTTATGTTAATTATGCTTCTTTAGCATCGACTTGGTTACTTTATGGGTCCCAAACTTAGAACAAACTCTGATGACGCAGAATGAACGCTTTCGTTTAAGGTGAAATGATAGAGAAGAATCCGTTAAATAACTCAATTAACAGAAAGAATGAACACAATTGTCTAAAGAGAATTAAAATTTAAAATAAATTATTGTTAACATAATTTTAAACAAAAATATGTCGGCAAAATCATTGTTATAAGTGAGTTATTAAAAAAAAAGTATTATTATCGGGGAGACGATGCTATTAATGTTATAGGAAAAAACAATAAGGGATGGTGGATTTCCTAAAAGGTGGACTTAAGGACCTTAAAAATGATAGGTTTAATAAATTAAGAACTTACAGACTACGCTTACTGAAACCGGTTACACGTCAATCACTAGTACAGCAGTGTATCAAAAACTCATTACAGACTACTTACTATCACTGAAACAAGTAATACATCAATGATCTCTTACATACTATACTCGCTGACCTTAGACTTTGAACTTTAGAACGGAATGCCTTATAATCTAAACTCAATGAGAAAAGTAATACACCAGTGAGCTCTTACAACCTAAGCTCAATACATTATTTTTTTTACTGTCAACCGCTTTGACCATAAATCATAGCAGTACTCCTGATATGGTTTATCTTTGAAAGCGGTTTACATTTGACAAGTTGAAGGAAAAATAGACATTGAACATCTTAAACAATGTAGCATCGTGAACATGCTACATGAACACCAATGACGATCAATTTCCAGGTTGTGATTTCCTGTTTTATCTGTTTTTTTTCCTCCTTGTGACCGAGATTGTTTCGGGGTTCACCGCAGCACGGAAATGAGTGACAGATTTTATCTTGGAGGTGCCGGATGTGCTGCTGAACAAATCGCTCACAATGCGTCCAATTGTTTTGGAAAAATAACGCGCAATAAAATACTATTCCTCAGACATGAAAAACCTTTTGTGAACTTATAAGTTACTTATCACTGAACACAACGTGTTGCCAAAAGTTGGTTTCTATATGTTAGAAATATTTACAATTAACTCTGCATGTGAGCTATAATATTTATGTCTTCAGAACATCTAGCAAAGTACGGCAGTCTTTCTTCCATCTACTGAGCTATTCTGCGGGAGTCTGTAACACGACATGCGACATTTCCGCTTTTGAGGAGCTGATGATGATGGCATCGAATGAGATAGCCAATCAAACTCCAGCCTATTTATGCTTTGATGGTGCTTATATGTTACCGTTTCTATTAAAACTGAAATTAAAATAAAAAACCACAAAAATAAATTTTAATGCTGTCGTGTTTTCATTATCACATCGATGTTTTTATTTTTTTTTTTTTGCATGAATATAAAATTCAAGAAAACTGAATGGTAAAGAACATAAAAAAAGAAAAAGAAAATATTCTAGTCTAGCAAAGCGACAAAATGGACTAGATAAGATAATTATGGAGGGCATAGATCCTGATAATGAGAGAGAGAGAGACAGACAAAGAGAGAGAGAGAGAGAGAGAGAGAGAGAGAGAGAGAGAGAGAGAGAGAGAGAGACAGACAGAGACAGAGAGAGAGGAAGACCTAGAATGCAAGATATCACAGACGAGTTGGGTAGGATTAACCGCTGCAGAAGCTGGACATACCGCGCAGGGCAGATATACGAGCTAAGTTCCAACAGGGAAGTTAGATCACTAGATGATGATGATGATGATGACATCGATATTACACCTTTTATAGCATAAAATTGGCATCAAACGTCATTACTTATACAAAGACATTCTGAGCAACAATTTTATAATTCTTAATTAATCATTTTCTTGAGTTATCTCTTGTGGGATCATGTTTGAGTATAGTTTTATTAAGCACGGAGTAATTGATTTAAACTGAAGATGTACGGTGGCTTGGTTATTGATATAGTCGCCTATGGGAGGTTACCATAGCCCTTCAGCTTATTTCTATACAGAAAAGATAAAATAAATTGGCAAATCTAAACTGGGCAGTAGATTTGTGACATTTGTATAGCTCGTGTTCTAACGTAACCGAGAGCAATCTCAAATTCCCTGCGGCACGTCACTGGATTTATTTTGCACTCAACATAGTCCTATTTCGTGCTACACAGAAGTGAGTGTGAGAAACAAAACCCCATGCAGCTCTTTCACACAGGTTAACCTAGTACTCTTCAAACATTTTAAAACTTGCCGTCGTGTCTGTTACATCCGTGAGAGTGTTTTCTTTTTGCTCCCTGATATTTCAGTTGTAGAAGAGCTACATCCCCTACTTAAAGCAATAACATTAATTGAAATATGTTTAAATTTAATGAGATCATTGAGCGCCTTAATGAGAAAACTGGGTATCTAGTTTGGTATATACCCTGCTATGGTAACACTTAATATTAAGTGAGTTATATATCTTTTATGTATGGCCTTTGGCGTCTTGATTGACGTCGATAGCAAGCAATCATGATAAGTCAGTAGTTTGGTACAATTTTAGTGTCGTATGCTGGATGCTGCTTTGTGAATAGCTTCTCGTGTGGCTAAATCTGCCAATATTGGATAGACAGATCTCCGGCCACAAAACGAACACGATGTATTTATGGTGCATGGCCTCGCCTCTTTTCTCCTGAATTTTGGTTCTTTTGAATTTGATATCAGCACTGCATCGAAAGTTGTGGTGCCATTTATTTTTGTTCTCCATATGCCACGATCTGCAGCCACATTTTCCCAGTTTCTTTCACTGATAGAGAATTCACTCAAGGAATTATTTCCAAGGAGTATTTTGTTTAATTTATTTACAATCTAATGACATTACAATGTGCATGAAGAATAATAATTATTCTCTGTTCATGATTTTATGATAATGTCATTGGAATGTAAAATAAAAAAAAGTAGCATAGATTCTAACATCGCAAAATGTTACAGTTAAGCATGAACTTACATTTAAAGTGCAAAATTATCATTAAAACATTAAGGTATCCCACCAAGCTCTGATAGTACGGGCAATATGGGGTCAGTGTCCATATTTGGCAATTATCAACGGCGCATTTATTCAATCGGCGATGTGGTCGATATCACATCCCCTGCCTTCATGGCTAGAAAAACAAAATCTGTGGTACCCATTTTCAGAGGTTGTATGAAACTCCACAGCTGTTTCTGTTGGAATAAAAATCGTTAAATCCGGGTATTAAACCTGAACCATTATAGTCATCAGCGCTCGCTCTAACAACTCAGCTTCAGCTGCATCAAAATTCAAATACTTTTCTCTCATTAAATCATTTAAAAAATGATGAATTTAAGTGAACAAATACTTTCTTTTTAAGATAAAATATTTTTAGAGGACAACAAAATTCAAACGCTTTGCCCAATAACAGTAACATTTACTTTTGACATCAATTCATGACACCACTAGTTTGAGTTTGTATATTTTTGATGTTTCTAAAACAGTAGGACGTTCTTCTGTCACACACGTGATACCTGAAATCACTCACTTATGGGTCGTGCCGTCCAGATTGTACAGCCACTTGATTTGCCCTGCTCAGATTTAACAACTTATTATCCTTCCACACACACCAGTTCACTCCCTACCCATTATTTCCTACGTGTTCCCTGATTTCGGAAGTTGTACCTTTTACCAGTATGGCGCTGACAGATGGCGATGTGCGTGCACATTTATGCACGCTCACTTACTTGTATTTATATTCCTTCTGGGTGTGGTCTCAGATATGATTAATCATTATTGACATTATGATCATGACAGTTCATAACAATATTTACTTGGTCTCCGAGATAAACAAAAGCTGAAACGTACGTGCCAGACTCGTGAATTGTTCCATTCCTTAATGGAATATTATCTGCCGTGAATCTCAGAACTTGAGTTTTTTTTATTCACGAGAAAAGGGCTGACCTATCTTTGGCCAAGAGCTCTAATCTACGAATTAAAGAGCATATGGCACGCATCTTGACGTACTAAAAATAGTATTAGTCCTCATCTTTTTTCCAACGATAAAAATATAAATTTTTATTGGTGCTATGACTGGTATCTTTGACTGGGAACTTTTTTAACCTCAGACGGAAGATGTACAACAGAGGTGAGATGCAGAATTGCTCAGGCAAAAGCAAAAAAATGAGGAGGATTCTATGCAATCCATTTTTGACAATAGAAACAAGAAAAAGAGTTCTTAAATGTTATGTAGAGTCAGTCTTAACATATGGATGCGAATCATGGGCAATAGGACAATAAACAAGAAAATCACTGGAGTTTGTAGAAATTTGGTTTTACAGAAGAATGTTGAGAATACCATGGACAGCTAAGAAGAGTAATGAAAACTTTCTGAAAGAGGCCAAAGCAAAAAGAGATCTAATTTCCAATATTAGGAAGAAACAATCATCATTTTTTGGCCATATAATGAGAAGAGAACAACTGGAATATATTGTAACAACTGGGAAAATTGAGGGACGAAGAGATAGAGGAAAGCAAATAGAAAAAAATACCAGACAGCTTAAGAGAATGGCTTGACAGAAGGTCAACAACAGAAATGATAAAAAAAACTGTCGAGATCGAAAGTTGTGGAGAGACATGATCACCTTGATCATGATGACGACTGGTATCACAGCAACATTTTACGGTGATAGAGTTATATCTATACGAAGGCCCTTGTATCGTTGCAAACGAATTAAAACCCGCATTTGCTCAACCGCCCGTACCAATGAAATCATCAGAATTAACATCTCATCGAATATCCAAACAAAGAAAGACAGCTGCAGACCCCATCATAGAAAACACAGCACACGTCAAAAGACATAAGGCGTATCAGAATCGAATGTGAACTCAGCTGAACTGTCCTTCGTCATACGATATCATCATTCATCGTAAGCAATCGAAATATAGAAACACCATCCGGATGAAAAGCACAGCTAACGGTGTGAACAGAGCACTAAAATCAGTGGATCCAGCAACAGCCAGACTTGGAATATGAAGAAACTGCAACAAGAAACACTTTTCAGACAGTGTCTCAACGGTTCCTGGTGCCTATCCGCCATATTGACCGGAAGTTCACTTTTTTGAAGTTTGAATGGTGATGAATGCCATATATTTATTTCGTAAACATTGTTGAGTTTTTGTTAAAGTCAACATCGGAACACTTCTGGGAAACCAATAGATGCTCAGTCACTTTCAGCACATGTAAAAGTGTGTACACGCGAATTAATGCTGTAGGTAGCTAACTATACACATTTCTAACTTACCTTTGTTGGTTGTCATTTATACTTTTTACCGCTGTATTCCAAATTACGAAACATGTACCCTTACAACAGGGCTACAGAAGCAAATACAAGCTGCAGAGATGAAATGTTATCGTATGATTTTGGGAATCTCTTACTTCGATAGTATCACAAACGAAAACTTTCACAAAAGGACATGACAAGCAATCAGAGTACATGTTGATCTTCACACTATTGTAAAAACCGAGCAAAATGGAATGGTTAGACTACGTGTCCTGATCAACAGGTCCAGCAAAGACTATTCTGCAAGGAGCTGTGAAAAGAGCAAGAAGAAAAGGTAGGCATAGAAAATAAAATTGAGGAGATATAGAGCATCAAGGAATGGACACCTCGATGTTTGCAGAGTACCAAAGAATAAATGAAGATAGAGAGAAATAGAAAAGGCTGATTAAGCCTTTCAGCGGTGCCCAACAACCCGCAGGGGTTATGCGATGAAGATGGAACACAAATTCGAAATTTCTGCGTTCCCAGAACCGCATATTCATCTAGAGCCGAGTAGTTCAACTAAAGTAACTTCGTTGATTGCTCTGAGTGAGATCACACATGTCCATGATCACACATGGCCATGATCACACATGTCCAAGACCACACATGTCCATGATCACACATGTCCATGATCATACATGCCCATGATTACACATGTCCATGATCACACATGTCCATGATCATACATGTCCATGATCACACAATTCATGATCACACAGGCCCATGACCACACAGGTCCATGACCACACATATCCATGACCACACATGTCCATGACCACACAGGTCCATGATCACACATGTCCATGACAACACAAATATCCATCAACACACATGTCCATGTCCATATATGTCCATGATCACATATGCACATCTCAGGCTGTCCACCAGCGAACGGACTATCAACTCCTTCTTTGTTATACATTCCCACGAACAAAGACAGTATATAGAGAGATCAAGTGGTGGGGTGTAACATACTTTCCTACAAAGTATGGTGACTTGATCTTGATCCATCCCGCGTCGTTAGACGTCGCATGCTCGTAGTGTTTTTTGCCATCCAGCGTCGTTAGACGTCGTATGCTCGTAGTGTTTTTTGCCATCCAGCATCGTTAGACGTCGCATGCTCGTAGTGTTTTTTGCCATCCAGCGTCGTTAGAGGTCGCATGCTCGTAGTGTTTTTTGCCATCACGCGTCGTTAGACGTCGCATGCTCGTAGTGTTTTTTGCCATCACGCGTCGTTAGACGTCGCATGCTCGTAGTGTTTTTTGCCATCCCGCGTCGTTAGACGTCGCATGCTCGTAGTGTTTTTTGCCATCACGCGTCGTTAGACGTCGCATGCTCGTAGTGTTTTTTGCCATCCATCCCTATTCTTGGCGAGATGTTCGATCTTATTTAATGAGTTGATGCCTGCATGGGAGCCGCAATAGCTCAGTGGTTAGTGAGTGGACTACAAAGGACAAGAGGTAGGGTTCGATCCCAACCGACGGCTTCCGGGTTCACCCAGCCTTTAATGGGTACCGGATTTTTTTGGGGGGGAAAGTATAACGGCACGGGTGTAATACCGACCACATTACCTCAAATATCATGTTCTGAAGGTCTGTAAAATTTATGGTCACTAACACCATATTCCCTATACACTACTTGGCGTGACGGGGGCTCTTTACTTTTTTTTTTACTATGCCTACATACTTTGCTTCTCTTATAAGTGTTATTTTCAGTGTTTTTCTAGGTCTTTCTAAGTTTCTGTATTCTGTTTCCCATAGAAGAGCCTGTTTTGGAACTCCCTTGTTGTCTCCTCTCAGCACATGTCCGACATATGTCAATCTTCTCTTCCTAATTATAGAAGAAATCGTTGGTATGGTGACCATTACACAAAAAGGACATTACAAAATATTTGACGTTTTGGCCTTCATGAGGCCTTCTTAAAATAAAACAGGGACAATTAAAAAAAAACAACGAAATGATGATATAACTTACTAGATGTTCTGGAGTATTGAAACTAATGCTACAATGATCGAAGAGATAAACTTATAAGAAAATACGTAAGAAGAATATACTATATGATATGAGTAAAGTAAAAGTACCCCCGTCACGCCAAGTGGTGTATAGGGAATATGGTGTTAGTGACCATAAATTTTACAGACCTTCAGCACATGATTTTTGGGGTAATGTGGTCGATATTATGCCTGTGCCGCTTTACTTTCGAATAAAAAAAACCGGTACACATTAAAGGCTGGGTGAACCTGTAAGCCATCGATTGGGATCGAACCCTACCTCTTGTCATTTGTAGTCCAGTTCACTCACCACTGAGCTATCGCGGCTCCCTACTATATGATATGAATAGCATTTATTTGTCTGTTCTTCCAGTATATATGTACACAGACTCATGACGGAGACATTGGTTCTGGACATTTGTAAACTTTGTCTGAGAGTTTAACACATTGATTATCAAACTTAATTGTGTCTTTGCCATTTTTTCACTTAATGATAGCTAGAACTGCTTCATTCTACATTTCACATTAGACGTCCTTGTGAAGTTAGTTCATCCCTTGTGTCTGATTCTGCTCCTGACTCTTGCAGAAAGTTTGTCTCGACTACTAACTCTGCACCATGGCTTGTATAACAATACCAATCTCTTCATACTTGCGACCTGTTATATAACTACGTTCTGTATATCTGTACACCAATTTCTAACGATATAAGTTAGACAAATTAATAGTTTTCCATATCCTGATGTGAGTGTCATGTTAATATCTGTCACCTTTTTCATGATTTGATATTGGTGGCGTTCTTGCTTACTGAATGTCTGTTACAACGAGTAACTGCCAATTTGCCGATCGATTGAGGAATTGACCGTGTTGCTTTTAATGAGAGAGAGAAATAGCAAAGGTCTCATCTTTGAAATGTTGAGATCTAGTGAAGTACATACTTATCGCATTCTTTCATTTCAGATGAGCTAAATAAGTGCAAAAGTGGACATAGTTTGAGAATACCTTGTCCGAAATATTTCACTGGCGAGATCAAGTGCTGATAAATAATAATAAGTAGTCTTCGCTCCAAATTCACACCTACCACTGTCTTGATGACTTCATGTATTTCTCCATGCTCCCTGTTATTGTATTCTTATCTAATATCAAACTGGTCTAGCCATATAACACCGTTTTTAGCGATCACATATCAAAACTATTTTGTTCCCAATTTTTTAAATGAGATCAATATCAATCAGTCTTTGTTGACATTCGCCTGAGCGTTACGCTTTAACTTCACAATGAGATAGATTACAGCATGTCGCCGATAGATTACAGCATGTCTTCTAAATCTCACAGATCACCTTATTTCTCTCTGCGCCCTGGCTGTAGAATGCCTTCTCCGAAAATCCATATTCTTCAAGTACGTCGTGATTTATTAAATGGTTATTTATATTTGTGTAGATGATAAAGGGCACAGACGACAGTGAAGATTATGTAGTGCGACCTTGACATTTAATGTGCGACTTTGATGTTCGCATACCACAAGCTATTCTCCTTCTTTGTTCACTCAAAAGCAATCGACGTTACTAACAAACAAATACCGTTACCCTTGATTTAGAAATGATACATTTTAGGAAATTATCATTACTCTTGAGTCACGTTAAGGATTGGTCGAGTGGAAATTAAAGGAATATTGAGGATTACTGCCGTCCGAGAATGGGGTTTAGTAAATATATCTCATAGCATTACCACCGTTAGGGAATGGAGTTTTGTAGAGATATTTGAAATCATTACCGCTATCATGCAGTGTAGTTTAGTAAAGATTTCTCATAGTATTACCGTGTCGGAGAATGGAGTTTAGTAAAGATTTCTTATAGTATTACCGTGTCGGAGAATGGAGTTTAGTAAAGATTTCTTATAGTATTACCGTTGTTGTAGAATGGAGTTTAGTAAAGATTTCTTATAGCATTACTGTTGTTGAAGAATGGAGTCTAGTAAATATATCTCGTAGCATTACTGTTGTCGGAGAATGGAATTTAGTAAATATATCTCGTAGCATTACTGTTGTTGAAGAATGGAATTTAGTAAATATATCTCATAGCATTACCGTTGTCGGAGAATGTAGTCTAGTAAATATATCTCATAGCATTACCGTTGTTGAAGAATGGAGTTTAGGTTCTCCATTTCTGATGAACTTATCTTTTAACGCGTGCACGGACCGATGTGTTTTTTTCCTTTTGAGACCAAATGTCGAGCAAACATGTTTTCAGCAAATAAACAATACTAGAAATCATGTAAGTTGGAATACAAAGATATAATGCAACAAGTAAACTCAACAACAACAAAGAAACTTAAAATGTTGTTTAGTCCACATAAAATAACAAACTTGTGTTTAAGGTAGCATCAGCATTAAAGCTTTCTTCTATAAGTATAAGAAATATAATAGTTGTCGAGCAACATGCGATAACCTATAGCATACAAGTCTAAACTGAAAGTTTACTAAATACAA
Organism: Megaustenia siamemsis; assembly: GCA_032433765.1. Taxonomy (NCBI): domain Eukaryota; kingdom Metazoa; phylum Mollusca; class Gastropoda; order Stylommatophora; family Ariophantidae; genus Megaustenia; species Megaustenia siamemsis. The sequence continues at coordinate 18,531,359 of JAVIAB010000073.1, read as the reverse complement.
TAAATGACCTCCTGAGATTTAATCTAGTTATTGTGTTGGACTCTGAATTATCGATTTATAAAGTCAATAGTGGAGGTCATGGATTAAATTAGCGGATTCTGTAAAAAATGTTATGGGAATCTTGTTACATGCACAGTTCTAGTAAGGTTGGAGTGTGTGATGAAGTACAAAGATACAGAAATTATTCATTTGTAAGAGGAGTTTGTAGTAAAACAGATGGAAACAGATAGAAGTAGATGGAAACAGATGGAAGTAGATGGAAACAGATGGAAGTAGATGGAAGTAGATGGAAAAAGATGGAAGTAGATGGAAACAGATGGAAGTAGATGGAAACAGATGGAAGTAGATGGAAGTAGATGGAAAAAGATGGAAGTAGATGGAAGTAGATGGAAACAGATGGAAGTAGATGGAAGTAGATGAAAACAGATGGAAGTAGATGGAAGTAGATGGAAGTAGATGGAAACAGATGGAAGTAGATGGAAACATATAGAAGTAAATGGAAGTAGATGGAAACAGATGGAAGTAGATGGAAACAGATGGAAGTAGATGGAAACAGATGGAAGTAGATGGAAGTAGATGGAAAAAGATGGAAGTAGATGAAAGTAGATGGAAACAGATGGAAGTAGATGGAAGTAGATGGAAAAATATGAAAGTAGATGGAAACAGATGGAAGTAGATGGAAAAAGATGAAAGTAGATGGAAGTAGATGGAAACAGATGGAAGTAGATGAAAACAGATGGAAGTCGATGGAAACAGATGGAAGTAGATGGAAACAGATGGAAGTAGATGGAAAAAGATTAAAGTAGATGGAAACAGATGGAAGTAGATGAACACAGATGGAAGTAGATGGAAATTGATGGACGTAGATGGAAACAGATGAAAGTAGATGAAAACAGATGTAAGTAGATGAAAACAGATGGAAGTAGATGGAAACAGATGGAAGTAGATGAAAACAGATGTAAGTAGATGAAAACAGATGGAAGTAGATGGAAACAGATGGAAGTAGATGGAAGTAGATGGAAACAGATGGAAGCAGATGGAAACAGATCGAAACAGATCGAAACAGATGGAAACAGATGGAAACAGACGGAGGCAGATTGAAACAGAAGGTAACAGATGGAAACAGACGGAAGTAGAAGGAAACAGATTGAAACAGATGGAAACAGAAGGAGTGGGATATTTTAGTTATTCCTAGCACTTTCTCCGTGGGAAAGTTTGTATTTAAAGTCATGACCAAAGGTTTGGTTCAGAGATGTCGTTGGTGTCCTAAAACACTTAAGTTGACGTATGTGGGAAATTTACTATAGTCCGTTCAGATTCGTTTGCCGAGATGTTATGATTTATAATTCAAAAAGTTCTTGATGATTTCACATGATTTTTGGCATACGGTGTTAAAATGTCCATGTCACGAGAACATATGTGTTACTCGATGTCTAGCTATAACGGTTTTCTTAAAGCGGCGAATTCCTTTGATCTTTGCCCATGTAACTATTATTTTGACCCTAATCAAAATGTTTTACAGTAATCTAGTGCAACGATGACCCATAGGCGTGTACATAAAATTTTACTTGGTGGCAAGTATACAAATTTTAAATTATATATAGAACTTTTGTTCGTAGAGTCAATTTGATATAGTTCCATACTCTTGGTGTGAGTTTCCCAAATGTTGTCGCTGCCTTTCAAATACGTACATTTAGTTCCTCATCTAAGGAAAGTGTGGCTGTAATAGTGGATCCAAGATAGCTGAACTTCTGTACTGACTCAAGCAGGCTTCCATTCAAAGTAATGGTTGTTGGTTTGCTTATAACATATTTTTGATTGCTTGGGTGGTCTTGAACAATAAACTGTTTAACAAATCAACTAGGAAATTTTGCAAATCAAACTATTTATCTGTAGACTTAATCAGAGTAATGATCATTCAGAATCAGACGAGTCAAATAGGTCGATTACTGCTTTCGGCTGAACAAACAACAATCCATCCTTTTTCCAATATTCCTCTTCTTGTCGTAACACATGATCCTCACATTTTACCATGTAGTCTTTATTTATATTTGATAGAGACTGATTTGTAAGTATCTCAACATCGCATAATTTGAAAGTTTTATTTGTATATGCTACGTGTCCTTTAACTTTTGCCCAAACTAGTTCTATAGGATTTAAGTGTGCATGATATGGAGGTAGTCTCAAACATCTATGGCCATGTTCTTGAATTAACTTGTCTATTTTAAATATCTTTGTACGTTGTGTCTGTTTTACAAGGCTAAGCAATTCGGGTTTCAAGTAGCTGTCGTTAACTTGTATGTGTTCTTTTATGAGCCACGTTTTGATTGCATCTTTTGTACTTGATGATGTTGGGATTCTATCTTCTACGTTAACTACGTTATGGTATGAAGCATTGTCCATTATCAGACAAGAAGGTCGATCTAATATTTGAAGGATACTTTTCTCGATCCAGTCTTTAAATATGTGCCCATTCATTTCGGAGTGGTAGTCTCTATTGTCTATGGATTTTGAAATGAAAACGAGATGAGCATTCTGCAACAACCCATTATGTCTGCTACCTGCATGTGCAACTATCAAACGTTGCCCTTTACTGCTTGGTACTGATCTTTTAATACTTCCATCTGCTAACTGCCATTCCTTTTCATTTGTATGATGAGCGTTGATCCAAGTTTCATCTAAATAAACAATATCATAATCATTTTCGCGCATTTCCTTCACTTCACGTAAATACTTGCTTCTAAGAGCTACTAGATGTGGCTTCTCACAAATAATGTTTTTCCACCAGCATACTTTCTAAAGGTGAAGCCTGCACTTCTTAATATTTTCCATAATGAAGTTTTTGATATTTCAATGTCGTTGTTAGTTTTCAGCCAAAGCTTCAACTTTCTAAGTGTCACTTCTTCGTTTATATCAAACATTCGACAGATTTCTCTTTTTACTAGGTCCTTATCAAAACTGTCTAACGTTTCTTTCCTTCCTTGCTTTCTTGCATTTGTTGGCAATAAATATCCGCTTCCTTTAACTATTCGATCAAATGAACGTTTACACAAACCTAAAATATGCATTGTTCTCTTCTCAGGGTTTGATAAAGAACAATAAAGATGTCCCTTTTTACGCTCTCTGCAGAAGTATTGATAAATCTTTATAGCAATGTTATGCTCAGTAAAATATTTTGCCTTTATATTCATTCTCACATAGACTTGCAGAAGATAATATGGATAGTGCCGCCTCCTTTCTGTAAATATTGAGATTTGCCTCTGAATTATGACTCGAACTCGAGTCTACGGCCGTGATTTGACGTCACATAATTTCCGGTTTCGGCTAAAATGTCATTTTGTGCTAAACGGGAAATTTCATATGTAACATTTCTTTATAAAAATTTATAGTGGAAACATAACTATTTTAGGACGGTGCGCATTCAGCCGTGAAGGTCATGCCTATATGTTAAAGAATCAGCTGTGAGATGTAAGCATCTACATAATCCCGCCGGTGTTTATAATATCGATTAACTTTTTTTAAATATAGGTTAAATAAGGCATCTTTAAAACTGGATCACATTTCTTTGATAAAAAAATATTTTTATAGCGACATTAGTATTCTAAACCTAACTTCAAAAGATCAATGCAAATGAACAATAAGTTTTTGAAAAAAATAAATTAATGTCTAGGCAAACGAATCTGAACGGACTATAATTGAGTGTGTGATACACAAAGGATAAAAACATTGACTCTATCGTGTACTAGTGCTGCGGATCTAGATCTTTGAATGTCTGGGTTAAATCAAAGAAATGCATAAAAATGTGAAGCTGCACTAAAGCTAAATGTAAGCAGAAATGAAACAAAAATATAGAAAAAAAATTAGAAAAAAATTAAGAAAAAAATTTAGAAAAAAATTTAGAGAAAAATTTATAAAAAATTTTAGAAAAAAAACTTGTAGTTTAAATCTTTATCCGCACCGTTTTTTTCTATATTTTTGTTTTATTTCTCCTTGAATTTCAACCATTTCACATTCAATGACATTTTGTGCTATAGAGATACCCTTAATTCACCGAAAGTACTCGTCTTCATCTTCACGTTGCCTGAAGTTCCATTGAATATCAGAAGTGAGGTATCGATATTAGTATCAATTAACAGTCATTTGTTTCTGCAGAAATCAATCATTGATAAAATAATGAGAGACGTGATCACCCACGCCAGTAGGCAAAGTAGTTGACAATCGGGTTGATAATAATGATGATTACGATGATGATGATGACGATGTTGATGATGATAATAGCGATGTTGATGACGATGTTGGTGATGACGATGGTAATGGTGTAAGATGGTGATGATGATGGTGATGGTGACGATGGTAATGATGTAGATGGTGATGATGATAGTGAAGATGACGATGGTAATGATGTAGATGGTCATGATGATGACGATGGTAATGATGTAGATGGTGATGATGATGGTGACGATGATAGTGATGATGACGATGGCAATAATGTAGATGTTGATGATGATGGTGACGATGATAGTTATGATGACGATGGTAATGATGTAGATGGTGTTGATGATGATAATGATTGTGACAATGATAGTGATGATGACGATGGTAATGATGTAGATGGGGATGATGATGATGATGATGATTGTGACGATGATAGTTATGATGACGATGGTAATGATGTAGATGATGATGATTGTGACGATGATAGCTATGATGACGATGGCAATAATGTAGATGATGGTGATGATGATGGTGACGATGATAGATATGATGACGATGGCAATAATGTAGATGATGATGATGATGATGGTGACGATGATAGTTATGATGACGATGGCAATAATGTAGATGGTGATGATGGTGACGATGATAGCTATGATGACGATGGCAATAATGTAGATGATGGTGATGATAATGGTGACGATGATAGATATGATGACGATGGCAATAATGTAGATGATGATGATGATGATGGTGACGATGATAGTTATGATGACGATGGTAATGATGTAGGCAGTGATGATAATGATGATGGTGAAGATGATAGTGATGATGACGATGATAATGTTGTAGATTGTAATGATGATGATAGTGGTGACGATGATAGTGATGATGACGATGGTGATGATGTAAATGGTGATGATGATGATGATGATGATACTAATGATGACAATGGTAATGATGTAGATGGTGATGATGATGATGATGATACTAATAATGACGTTGGTAATGATGTAGATGGTGATGATGATGATGATGATGATACTAATGATGACAATGGTAATGATGTAAACGGTGATGATTATAATGATGATGGTGACAATGATATTGATGATGACGATGGTAATGATGTAGATGGTGATGATGATAATGTTGATGATGGTGACAATGATAATGATGATGACGATGGTAATAATGTAGATAGTGATGATGATGATGGTGACGATGATAGTGATGATGACGATGATAATGGTGGTATTGGTGACGATGGTGATGATAATGACGATGGTAATAAATATGATGATGGTGATGTTGATGATAATTGTGACAATGTCGATGACAACGATGATGATAGTGATGATGATAATGTTGATGATGATGACGAAAACGATGCTAATTATGATTATGGTGACGATGACGACAGTAATAATGGTTATGTTGATGATGATCATCGATAATAACCGATGATAATGATGACAATGAAAATGATGATGATGATGATGACGACCATGATAATGATGACAACTGTGATGAAATACTATTTTAAAGCCAGGTCATACATTTTATAGAATTATTTGAATCAAAGTCTATTTCAGCTTTCTGTATCAATATTCCATATAAAATTGTCAACACAGCTGAACATTACATTTTCCTTCCTTCACAACTTGTCACACAATAATGACGCCTGATTTTCAAGTTATTCTATATTGACTGCTAACAAACATTGAAGTAAATACACATGTTTAAACAGTGATTTTTAATGTGCATTCATTGTTAAATGAATCTGTTGATAATTGAAACAATTTTGTAATTATTGTTCTCTTTAAAAAATCGATTTGTGCTTTCCATTTCATGAACGAAGTGATGCATTAACAGTTTTGATGGTCATCGCAAGGTTTGCTTACGTCTTTCTCCCTCACTGACATCACAAGATGTCTTGTTATTACGGTCCCTCTCAAAAGCGCTTTAAGATCGCGGAAATTACATTTTTAAAAATCTGTATATTTTTGTTTAAATAGTTATCGTAATAGTTTTCGTAAATTAAACAAAATGAAGAAAATTGACTAATTCGAAACAAAATGCAACAGAGAAAATTCTTAGGATGCCTTAGGTAATGAAAAAGAGCAAGAAGACATATTAGAAGACCTAATATTGGTAAAAACTGGCCTATAAAGAACATCTTACAGAGGAAAGTAAAATACTTCGGACACGTCCAAAGATACAGTGAACTGAAAAGAGAAACAATATAAGTAATGGTTCCAGGATAATGAGACAGTTGCAGACAGAGAGAGAAGAACGGGTTTCAGAGATCAAAGAGTACTTGAATATGACAACAGAAGAAGTGAGCGATATAGATAGAGATTCTTTTTCGACTGGCTCTGATAAGTGTAGCATTTGGCAAAGGAGACAAAACCCAATGGTGAATTATCCCATTTAATTACTGCAGCATTTCAGTCCGCTCCGTGTATTTATTATGTTTCTTAAATCGATATATACATTACTTTCAAAGCTTCTGTTCACATTATCAAAGTTAAGAACTTGATTCAAACAAGTACTAATAGAAAGGTCTGGTTAAATTATACATTGCATTAAAAGAGCCCTACGAACTACCGACATGAAAAATATGTGCAACAAGTTTGTTTCAGTAGAAATGAGAAACTGTTCATCAGTGTTATATAGAGTCAATTCTGACCCATGGAAGGGAGTCATTGACGGTAGACAAACAAATGAAAAGACGATTAGAGGCCAGAGATGGGATTTCTCAGAAGATTGTTGAAAGTTCCCTGGACAGCTAAAAAGACGAATGAGGAAATTTTCAATTAGTCCAACCAACAAAAGGCAGCTGGTGAAAACGTCATTAAGAAACAATCAACATTTTTGGGCATGTAATGAGGAGAGAACTGGAATATATTGTAACAACTGCAAAAATTGAAGGACGAAGAGATAGAGGGAAACAAAGAGAAAAAATACCAGACAGTTTAAGAGAATTGCTTGGCAGAAGGTCAAAAACAAAAATGATAAATAACTGTCGAGATCGAAAGTTGTGGAGAGACATGATCACCTACGCCAGCAGGCCCGGTACTTGATGATGATTATTCCTCTAACCACATGTGCCTTTCACTCCCACAATTAATATCATCCTGTTACTGTTCCCCTTCTTGAGTTCCTTTCGCTCCATCAGTTTATAACTTCCACCCTCCTTCATTCATCTCTGCGCAATATTTATCATTCCTCCATTCATCAAACATTCTGTTTATTCTCTTACACAACGTCTCTATTCTCCTAGAAAATCAAACACATCTCTACAGCTCGCGCTTGCCTATTTGCCAACTCCTTCACGTCCTGTAAGCTCTCCTTCCTCGTGTTTTCTCATTGCCCTCTTTCTGTTTATCAGTGATTCTCTGCCCTTTATTCTTGCCACCATGTGAAGCCTGTGCTAACACAGGCCAACAAAGGGACATAGCGTCTCAAACCTATAGCACTGCATTGAACACATTTTATAAACTTTAATTTTATTCATTTTTCTAAGTATATGTTTTACATAGTTTATCATCTTTAACTCATCATTAATTGTAGATCATAAAACACCACGTTTTGTTCTGTTTTTATGTTCAAATATTTACAATTTTAAAGCATCTTATTTAAAACAAACATTAAATGACAAAGAAGAACAAAAAAAGAGGGAAAGTCCTCTGTCATTTCTCATGGCGTATAGGGGATATGACGTTAGAACCCACATTACGTCACCGTCGGCCACACAGGAGTACGCCAGAGCTGTATGATAAGATAGAAAAACTACTTTATGGTAAAAAAGTAAAGGTAAGGTGAACGGTAAAGGTAAAGTATGAGACTTGGTTCAGTGTCTTAGCACGTGGGTTTTCAACCATATGCGCTCGGCCGCCTATCCATAAGTGTTCGGAGACTTCTGGATAGTGTCGCTTCAAGCATCGAAACTCACGATGCGAGGCGACATTCCTCACCTTCCCAGAGTACTCTGGTACCCATTTCTCCCACCGAACGCGGCGATATTTTTTCCCAACCACGAGTACAACTCACACTGCTTCCAGCGGGAACCGAACACCGGTTGTCTGAACGTCGGTAGCTCAGTCCGGGTGGTTTTCTCAACCAGACTACCGAAGCCCCCAAGGTAAAGGTATCCCATAGCATTACTGCTTTTGCAAATTGAAAGTAGTGACTCACTTTCTGTGAACACATTTGTTGGGAGAATCACTAAAAGCTATTCATTTCGAGAAAATAATTTAAAGTACCTATTTTTTGTCGGGAGCCGCGATAGCTCAGTGGTTAGTGAACTGGACTACAAAGGACAACAAGTAGTGTTCGATCCCATCCGACGGCATCCGATTCACCCAGCCTTAAATGGGTACCGGATTTTTTCTGGGAAAGTAAAGCGACATGGGCGTAATACCGACCATATTACCCCAAAAATAATGTGCCGAAGATCTGTAAAATATATGGTCACTAACACCATATTCCCTATACGCCACTTGGCAGCACGGGGGTACTGTACTTTTTTTTAACCTTATTTTGTCCACCCGGTTCGGCTTGGGGACACGTATTTCGAGCTCTGGTGTTCGGTATGGAGTGTGAACTCTGTACGACTTTGGCAATTCCTCATTCATCTTTGCTATTTCGTTAACTCAAAAAAAAAAAAAAAACTACATCAACTGTACAAGTGGTCTTGTTTTACTGAAGGTCATGGAGCCGTAACAGGAAATGGCAGCTGGTAGGAACTATTATTATGGCATAACCGGTGGTTTTATAGAACTTTGCTTTTTATTGGCACATAACAGAGATTTAATATAATTTTTTTTAAATTATTGGCGCATAACCTGAAATTTTATAATTTTTTAAAAATTACTAGCGCATAACCTGAAATTGGATAAAACTATTGTTAATTACTGGCACATAGCCTGAAATTGGATAAAACTATTGTTAATTACTGGCACATAGCCTGAAATTTGATAAAACTATTGTTAATTACTGGCACATAGCCTGAAATTTGATAAAACTATTTTTAAATACTGGCACATAGCCTGAAATTTGATAAAACTATTGTTAATTACTGGCACATAGACTGAAATTTGATAAAACTATTTCTAATTATTGGTGCATAACCAGAAGTCTAATAGAGCCGCGTAATGTCGTGAGATAAAGTTATTGACAAACAATATGTCGTTCATCCGGGGAAATCAGTTGTGTCAGTCGAAATAACCAACCCAAACGAGCTGGCGATTTCTATCGATAGAGAAAGATTGCATTAGGAGATATAATCTTTGAGTTTACTGAGGAAACGATTAGTACAATATAGTACACCACTAGAATCAGCATTGAAGTACGAGTGACTTCTGTTTTGTTGATGTTGATTTTCATGTTATGTTTTGTTCCTGGCTGTTAAGTCTATTTAAGTGTTCTTGTAGAGGGCGTTCAAAAGGTAATGCACCACAACAGTTTTCTCAGCTAAAGAAGCTAAATGGCCGAAACACTTGCTCGACGGGGGTATTCGTATAATTATCAGATTCCCTCCTGCTGCGAAGCTCTGTATAAAGAGTTTCCTATTAATAAACATAGAAGTATGACATTTTGCACACTTTGAATACGGCATGTGTTGATGCTGTGTACCAAATTGCACTGCGATCGGCCAAATAACACAACTGCACTAAACCGTTGAAATGGAGCATGTTAGCAACTAGCGTTATAAGCAGAGAATTTTGATAGAATTACTCGTTTTAAAGAAGGAAACTGTTGTGAACATTCACAAGCACCTATGTGATGTGTATGGAAGTTTTGCAGTCGACAGAAGCACAGTAAGTCGCTGGGTTCAGAGAATAAAAGAATCGGAAAGCGGAGATACAGAGCTTTTTGATCGGCTGCACTGTGGACGGCCTGCCACAGCCACCAATGCAGTGATGTTCAAATGCGCCGAGGTTATTATTCTTGCTGATAGACACATCACTGCTCAACAACTGGCCTTAGAGTTGTCAGTCAGCATTGGTAGTGTAAATGCTATTATAAAATCTTTTGGACTGAAAGGTTTATGCAGGATGGATTCCACAAATTCTCACTAATGGGAACCGATTGAAAAGAAAAGCAATTTCTTCTGAACAAATAGAGCGTTTCAGTGTTGATGGAGAGAACTTTTTGGCTAAGATTGTTAAAGGTGACGAAATCTGGGCACATTATTTTGAACCTAAGACACAAGATTGGGTTGGATTGTATTCCCCCATCCACCATTCAACCCTGATTTGGCACCCTCTGGTTTCCATCTCTTTGGGCAACTTAAAGGTGCCTATCGTGGAACAAGGTTTGAAGATGATGAAGGAGTGATTCATGCAGCGAAAAAATGGCTACACGATCAAGATAAAGACTGGTACAGGCTTGGAATACATGCACATATCCATATATACTGTGTAAAAATGTCATACTTCTTGAACTGGCGGTTCCCGAGAAAACCAATGTGGTGCATTACTTTCTGAATGCACTAAGTATGAGTGTACCAAGAAGATGCATATTTCGTGTACCGTTAAACGTAAAGATTTGGCATGTAGAATTCCAAACTATCTTAAAAATGTATTCCTTAAGATTTTGAGCCATGTTAGGACCTCGATTTCTTAAAAGATTGTTTAGTTTTGTCAAACTTTTGGCTTTATTCAAGTGTAGATCTGGGTCTTACGGTGACTTCCTTTTTTTTTCCAAATAATGTTTTTTTCTTCTGAATTCTGGTTTTTAAGTTTATTTTTCTTTTGAGAGTTGCGTACGCACTTCATTCGCAAAGATAAAAAAAACCAATAAAATATTATTTTAAAAAATACAATCATAGTATATTTTTTACACGTTATGTGAAGGTCATAGTTTTATGTCCTAGCAGAGTTGTGTCGTTTCCCCTGTTTTTTTAAATATTTCTGCTTAAATTATTATTTTGCATTGTTCTCATGATTTTTAATGGTTAGAGTGTTGACAGTGTTTATCATGACGATGATGGTTAGAATGTTCACAGTTTTTATCATGTCGATGATGGTTAGAATGTTCACAGTTTTTATCATGCCGATGATGGTTAGAATGTTCACAGTTTTTATCATGCCGATGATAGTTAGAATGTTCACAGCTTTTATCATGCAGATGATGGTTACAATGTTCCACTTTTTATCATGCTGATGATAGTTAGAATGTTCACACTTTTTATCATGTGATGATGGTTAGAATGTTCACAGTTTTTATCATGTCGATGATGGTTAGAATGTTCACACTTTTTATCATGCCGATGATGGTTAGAATGTTCACAGTTTTTATCATGCAGATGATGGTTAGAATGTTCACAGTTTTTATCATGCAGATGATGGTTAGAATGTTCACAGTTTCTCTCATGCAGATGATGGTTACAATGTTCACACTTTTTATCATGCCGATGATAGAATGTTCACAGTTTTTATCATGCCGATGATGGTTAGAATGTTCACACTTTTTATCAGGCTGATGATAGTTAGAATGTTCACACTTTTTATCATGCCGATGATGGTTAGAATGTTCACACTTTTTATCATGCTGATGATGGTTAGAATGTTCACACTTTTTATCATGCTGATGATAGTTAGAATGTTCACAGTTTTTATCATGTCGATGATGGTTAGAATGTTCACAGTTTTTATCATGTCGATGATAGTTAGAATGTTCACAGTTTTTATCGTGTTAATGATAGTTAGAATGTTCACAGTTTTTATCATGCTGATGATAGTTAGAATGTTCACAGTTTTTATCGTGTTGATGATGGTTAGAATGTTTATAGTTTTTATCATGCCGATGGTGGTTAGAATGTTCACTGTGGTTTTATCATGCCGATGATAGTGTTATAGTGATTATCGTGTGATGATGGTTAGAATGTTCGCAGTTTTTATCGTGTTGATGATGGTTAGAATGTTCATAGTGATTATCGTGTTGATGGTGGTTAGAGTGTTCATAGTGATTATTGTGTTGATGATGGTTAGAATGTTCACAGTTTTTATCGTGTTGATGGTGGTTAGAATGTTCATAGTGATTATCGTGTTGATGATGGTTAGAATGTTTATAGTTTTATCATGCCGATGATGGTTAGAATGTTCACAGTTTTTATCATGCAGATGATGGTTAGAATGTTCATAGTGATTATCGTTTTGATGGTGGTTAGATTATTCACTGTGGTTACTATCATGTTAATGATAGTGTTAACTCTGGTTATCGTGGTGATGATGGTTAGAGTGTTCATAGGGATTATTGTGTTGGTGGTAATTGAATGTTCATTGTGGTTATCGTGTTGATGGTGTTAGAGTATGCACTGTGGTTACTATCGTGTTGATGATAGGCAGAGTGTTCAAAGTGGTTATCGTGTTGATGGTAATTAGAGTATTCAAAGTGATTTTCATGTTGCTTTGGCTAGTGTTTCATAGTAGGTATCATACTGATGATAGCTAGAGTGTTCATAATGGTTAGAGTGTTGATGGTGGTTAGAATGTTCGCAGTGCTTATCCTTTTGATGATGGTTAGCATGTGATAGTGTCTTATTATGGTTAATAAGCGATATAGTAGTTAGCATAATGATATTGGTTAAATTGTTTCATTGTGTTTATCTCATTGATAATGTTTATCTCATTGATAATGTTTATCTCATTGATAATGTTTATCTCATTGATAATGTTTATCTCATTGATAATGTTTATCTCATTGATAATGTTATCTCATTGATAATGTTTATCTCATTGATAATGTTTATCTCATTGATAATTTTTATCTCATTGATAGTGATAATTGTATTGTTAGTGTTTGTCGTAATGCTAGTGTTTATCTTATTGATATTAGATATCGTATGATAGTGGTGTTGGCTGCACCAGCCTGTTTTATCTGCACTCAGAAAAGACAAGATAAATTTATGTTTTATCATTCTTTTGTGAACTATGCAGTAATATTTTTTTCGTGTTTTTCTAGACAATTTAAATCCAAAATCAACAATGAAATCTCTTTCACCAAATCTTCAAGTACCGGAACTTCAATCTATCACATTCAAATGCTTTTCACCTTCACTTTTTGTAAATATTAACTGTGAGTATCACTTTAGTTTCATTCCTCCTCTTTCACTGTTTTCCCATGGTCATCATCATCATCATCATGTGCCATACCGGTTGGCGTAGGCGATCATGTCCTTCCACAATCTTCTATCTACAGTGCATTGTGTCAGTTCTGTTTTTGACTGTTTACCATGCCATGACACCAAGCTATCAAATATTTTCTCTCTTTGTCGTCCGCGACCTTTATTTTCTTTTATTTTGCCAATTGTAATCAAGTATTCCAGCTTTTCTCTTCTCATGATGTTCCCGAAAAATGTTGATTGTTTCTTTATGATGTTTTTTAGGAGCTCCCTTTTTTGTGTTAGCCTCTTTGAGAATTTCCCAAGGCCACAACCCAACAAAATAGCCAGTGACATAAATTCTTTGTGAATGTCTATGAGGGAAACTAAGTCTCCCAATCTTGCATAGTATACGTGGCTATCCTCATACGGAAGAGACACAAGTCTGGCCCACACTGTTTCCCTATTCCTTTAATTTTTCTACGTCAGTGTCTCCGTTATCTGCCGCTGTCTATCACAGTTCTTCCCCCAGCTTCACTGCTTGCCAATTCATTTGATTGCACATGAATCTCGTCTTAGTACGTGACATATTAAACTCCAACTTCTGCTTATTATCTTTTTTGTACATTTCATGCTGATACATTACTTCAACAGCTCTTGTTTGCTTGTTTTGAATGACCACTGTATTTTGAGCATTTTGTTCAGGCGGATTGTTTGAAATTATGATCGTCTTGATATTTGCTTTCCTATTTTTCAACATTCAGATCGATATTAAAGCACTGAAGGAACATAGCTTTTATTTACTCTCTTTACATGAATTTTGTTATTAAAGACTTTGGAAGTTTTACTACATACAAACTTATTATCTATAAATCATGTGCTTGTGGACTCTCACAACAAATCGAGTCATGAAACTGGGTGATGGCGGATGGAATGATGGGAGCTACATTCCAGCTAAAGTAAACCACTCTCCAGCGTGCCTCATTTTATCCACACAATGTTTTCTCTCACTTTTATTGGCCGTCTTTAAGGGAGACACATTTCCAAAACTTCAAGCACGTATAGTCAACATGGCACATCGGCTGAAACTGACTTGATGACTTTGAGATCAATGACTGAGCAACTCTGGTATTAAATCAACGTTTCTGTCTGTTCTAAACGTTTCTCCTCATTTGAAGCACTACGTGAAACCGCCATCTTGGTCGGATATTTTATTAGCTGAAGCGAAATAACATGAAGAATATAGAGGAGGTAAATGTTCACTTCTGTTTCTTAATTGTTTTTTTTTTTAATGAGGACAAAGAGCACAATTTAATTCACTCACAGCCTCTATTTTTTTCAACAATCAAATATTGCTGCTGTTATTATTGCTGTAGTAATGGCACGAGTTTGAAAGTAGCAGAAACCCTTTGATTCTAGAATGTAGCGCGTCATAATGACTTCCTTGACACTCCCGGTTTTTACTGAAGAAGCTAGAGTTCGTCTAACCCCAGACTATGACTGAACAGCTGTGTGACTTCTCCTGCCTAGAGCTGTGTGACTTCTCCTGCCTAGAGCTGTGTGACTTCTCCTACCCAGAGGTACTGCAATGTAGCTAAAATACCACCACTATGGAGTACACGACGATCTATTTTCTGCTAACCAACCTGTCTTGATATAGACTATTACCAGGGGAAACCGATTAGTAGGTCGAGGCTAGGTCTTGGACATTTGTTGGGCCCCGACCCTGCTGTTGCAGGCGCTTGAGTTACCTCAAATATGACAGTCTAAACTGTACGTACTAAATCAGCTGACAAATACAAAAATATTGAATGTAAGTATTCATCATTAGGTCGCAGGTTCTTTGCTGAAAGTTGCATTACCAGAGCCCGTCTAAAATAAAGCTCTTTCTCTAGCCAGATCTCCGACTTTTGTTGTCTTATTCAAGGTCTCCTTGATGCCTTTAAACTACCTTCTTCTTGGTCTGCCCGTATTGCGTCTTCCTGGAATCATGCCATCCAATATTGTTCTGCCCAGCTCTTGACGTGACTATATAATGTTAATGTTGACCTCATGGAACCATGCCATCCAATATTGTTCTGCCCAGCTAGATGTGTCTTTTGACGTGACTATAGAATGTTAATGTTGACCTCACGTCTTCCTGGAACCATGCCATCCAATATTGTTCTGTCTCAGCTCGATGTGTCTTTTGACGTGACTATAGAATGTTAATGTTGACCTCACGTCTTCCTGGAACCATGCCATCCAATATTGTTCTGCCCAGCTAGATGTGCCTATTTATCGTGACTATAGAATGTTAATGTTGACCTCACGTCTTCCTGGAACCATGCCATCCAATATTGTTCTGCCCAGCTAGATGTGCCTATTTATCGTGACTATAGAATGTTAATGTTGACCTCACGTCTTCCTGGAACCATGCCATCCAATATTGTTCTGCCCAGCTCGATGTGTCTATTTATCGTGACTATAGAATGTTAATGTTGACCTCACGTCTTCCTGGAACCATGCCATCCAAAATTGTTCTGCCCAGCTCGATGTGTCTTTTGACGTGACTATATAATGTTAATGTTGACCTCACGTCTTCCTGGAACCATGCCATCCAATATTGTTCTGCCCAGCTAGATGTGTCTTTTGACGTGACTATAGAATGTAAATGTTGACCTCACGTCTTCCTGGAACCATGCCATCCAATATTGTTCTGCCCAGCTCGATGTGTCTATTTATCGTGACTATAGAACGTTAATGTTGACCTCACGTCTTCCTGGAATCATGCCATCGGGTCTTGAGGTAAGACGTCGGTTTCTAGACAGGAAGAGCACTTGTTCAACTCCACCAGTGGGAATATTTTTTTTCAAAAATTAACAAAATCGAATCCGTGAATTCTTCGTGACTTTATCTTGCCCTGGTCTCTGTCTAGTGAGATTCGATGCCCAGCCTTCTCAGATAAACGGTAAAATATGGGAGGCCCTGTGTGCAGTCGCGCACGTTAAAAAATTAAAAAAATCGAAACGTGAAGGCCAAAAACGGCTGCTCGTGAGGCAACAATTTATCAACAAAAATCTACCCGTCCGATGGATGGCCGTGCTTTGAAGTTCGTGCAGGTGGGTCTCCTTGTATATTGTCGTGGGGAAAATAGAGTTCCCATGGATTAGTCTAGTGTAAGTAAAATAAAGTAAAGTACACCCGTCACGCCAAGTGGCGTATAGGGAATACGGTGTTAGTGACCATAAATTTTACAGACCTTCGGCACATGATTTTTTGTGTAATGTGGTTGGTACTACGCCCGTGCCGCTTTACTTTCCCAGAAAAAAATCCAGTACCCATTAAAGGTTGTGTGAACCGGAAGCCGTCAGTTGGGATCGAGCCACACCTCTTGTCCTTTGTAGTCCAGTTCACTAACCACTGAGTTATCGCGGCAGGCCAGTGTGCAGTGATGATAATCATAACATAACATAACATAACATAACATACAGAACTTAAGAGCGCTATGGCGTAGCAGTTAGCGCATTGGTTATAGGATAACGTAAATATAGGTTTAAACCAACTTGGCGCTTTTCGTGTCGACCCAGCTGAGAATACAATGGGCCCCTGGCTTGCTGAGCTGGGGAATGTATTAACAGCAAGAAAGAGCACTGATGTAATTATCACCAAATACTGTAGTGTAGTATGAAGTGTAACGCCTACATCTTTACATAAGGAATGTTCTTGACCTTCACCTTCCCAGAAAAGAAGAAAGATGAAAGAACATGTACCACATCCAGCGTTGCATACCTGTCGTGTTAGTACTAACATATTTGTTTAACCATCGGTAGAGTTTAGGTTATGCATGGTAAGCACTACACCAGGCCGTCTTTTGATGGAAAGAATATTTATAGTAAAATTTTTAATTTGTGTGAACCTAGATCCCGGACGGTGGGGTGGAATTAACTCAACCTTTTGTCTTCATCATCATTATCATCATCATCATTATCATCATCATCATCATCATCATTATCATCATCATCATTATCGTCATCATCATCATTATCATCATCATCATTATCATCATCACCATCATTATCATCATCATCATCATTTTCATCATCATCATTATCATCATCATCATTATCATTATCATCATCATTATCATCATCATCATTTCCATCATCATCATTATCATCATCGTTATTATCATCATCATTATCATCATTATCATCATCATCATTATCATCATCATTATCATCATCATCATTATCATCATCATCATCTTCTTCTTCTTCTTCTCGGACCGAAGACGGCACATAGGGCGTGAGTCATAGTTCTCCCAGATTGATTATTTGCTCCTTGTTCTTATAGTTCTCGGTTATTTCTTAGTCCCATATTTGATCCTTTCCTATTAATTGTTCTGCTTAGTGATTCTCTTGGTCCACCTTCTTTTCTTTTACTATGTGGTTTAACATCAGTGTTCGAAGGAAGTCTTACCTCATTCATTATCAGCACATGCCCGATGTATTTCCAACGCATTTTTATTATAAAGCTTGTCGCGGATTCTTGTTTTGGTTCGTCTTATATATTTTATACTTATATATTCGTCTTATATATTTTATACTTATATATTCGTCTTATATATTTATACTTATATATTCGTCTTATATATTTTATACTTATATATTCGTCTTATATATTTTATACTTATATATTCGTCTTATATATTTTATACTTATATATTCGTCTTATATATTTTATACTTATATATTCGTCTTATATATTTTATACTTATATATTCGTCTTATATATTTTATACTTATATATTCGTCTATATTTTATACTTATATATTCTTATATATTTTATACTTATATATTCGTCTTATATATTTTATGCTTATATATTCGTCTTATATATTTTATACTTATATATTCGTCTTATATATTTTATACTTATATATTCGTCTTATATATTTTATACTTATATATTCGTCTTATATATTTTATACTTATATATTCGTCTTATATATTTTATACTTATATATTCGTCTTATATATTTTATACTTATATATTCGTCTTATATATTTTATACTTATATATTCGTCTTATACAATTTGTAATCTTTTCTTTTCAGCTAATATTTCAGATCCTAGGGAGATATTTCATATTCAATAATATTCTGTTTTATTCTGCAATTAAATGTGTTAGACGCATGACAGGAAACAATCTGAGAGATAGGATCTAAAATGAGTAAGAAAAAACTAGCAATAATCCTTTCGTAAAAAAACACAAAGTAGCAACATATAAAATATGTTGTCACGTGGTAAGGCAAAAAGACCAAAACATAACAAGCCTTAAATAAACTTTAGGAGAACACCAGTCCCACGGGTCGATCTCGGAAAGTTTGATTGGTGGAATATTAGAAACAATAGGAAACATAACAGAAGCAGAGGCCAACAGAAGAGCAAAACATCGCAAACTATATCTTCCCTCGATTCTTAAAAGCCAATTTAGGAAGGAAGGAAGGAAGAAAAAAAGTTATAGTCTATGCGCGTGAAGCAGTTGGTTACTTTATAGAACAGTTTTATCTTTCTTTCATTATTTTTTCTGTCTTGTCCAGTGACGCTAATAAACGTTCTCAAATATTTCATTACACATTTTATTATCTATAATTTCCGAAATGATTTAAATCCAATATTATTTACAATCAAGTCTAGCTTCATCATAATCGCCCCAACAAGCTAAACTAATCAAATGAATTAACTAAGACCTACTTTGCATTTCCATTGTATTTACATGTCGACGTGAGCACGTCTATTCTTACGAACACATAGAAAGGAATGCACTAAGGGAACAAAAAAAAAAGGCAACGTAGCAAAAAAAAAGGAAAAGCTACCGTAAGCGCTCGCATTGTCCGCTTCCATTACGGAGCAAACAAGACAAGTCGGCATAAGATAACAAGATTTAAAGGAACAGAGTCGAGCTTTCACGAGGGTCTAATTGTCTTGGCTTCATACGGCCATTAAAAATAAACAAGAAGGAACAAGAACTAAAGTTGGTATCAGCGTGCACATTGTGACGTGTGCCTGTTATTCGAGCTCTTGTGTGCGTCTCTAGTGGGGCGGGCCGAAAATGGAATAATATTAGCAAAAAAGAAGTAAGTTTCATCGATTTGAGTAATATTTCTCTCTCTCTCTCTCTGTTTTGTGGACGGGGAAGACGAATAGAGGGTGCATATCTTGCCACAACAAAGCACACAGTACGAGCATGGAGAATATTATTCCAGAATACTAAATATTGAACGTGACGTTGTTACATGATATATATAATAGGAGCGGGGCCTCTCTAACGCATGTTAACTGTCCTAGATGGCGCAATTTCCAAGGGGTTGAGGGAAATCTCGTATGTCACAATGTTCCGCCTCTCACTATCTCAGTTATAAGTTGATAACAAAAATAAGATTATATTGAGCAGTGTCGGTCGTATTTCACTTTAACCCCACAGTCAACTCAAATTTCCACTGAACTTTACCTTAGTAGGGCATTTCGTTAAATGTCAAAATTCACTTTCTGAATTTGTCATATTTTCCTTGTAGTAGTGTGATGTGGTAGTAGACCTGGTAATTTTCCTCCCCACTTCTGTAACGTACTGGGAAATTATGAATGTAATTACACTCAGAAATATTGACGGGAAGCCATGGTGGCTTTGTGGTTAGTGCTCTCGATGTTGGACCAGGAGCATCCGAGTTCAAAGCCAAAAGTGACAACGTTTTTTTTTTTTTTATGACCGACTCAGCTCCGGGGTTGATCCAGTCTCTGAAAACGTTAAGAAAATATTTTTCTGTGAACGCATAACGGTTTCGTGTAATGCTGACCACATCAGCCATAACCAAAATTATTGTGGGTCTATTTCTTCAGGGTTCAAAGCTTTCGATCATGCGAACTTCTCTCTTTGTCCTGTTTTTTCTTGATGGAGGGGGTCAGGACTTGATGATGGCACACAACGAGCTGCTCGCATGATCAGTTCTCGGATATGCGTGTGTGTCCTGATTTCCCCCTAAACTTGCGTCGTAGCTGACACCTTCCGTCTTTGGTAGGCTGGACCTAGGTTTGACGTAGGAGTTTTCCTTCTTGTGGGGTGGATATCGGTCAGGGCTGTTGGGCCCATCCTTCCCGTGTCTTCTGTCTCGGTGTTCTCCCATAGTCGTTTCTTCTCTCGATGGTAACTGCTAGGCAGCTGTGATTTGTTTCCGGGCTGTCTTTCCCCGTGGATAGAGCTTTGAGTGCGGATCTTACTAGCATGGCCTGTCCCGTCGTTGGACATGTGGGGCGTTTTTAGTTGCTGCAAAAGTTCCACCTGCCCCGTCCGGTAGGAAGGGCCTTACATCTAGTGTTTGGTTCATGAGGTAATATCTACAGTCCCGTTTCTATGCTGACGTGACGGTTGACCCATAATTTCTGCCTTAGTTCAGCACCCTCTGGCCAGATTTGATACCGTGGTTCCTTGTGGTCTGGTAAGGACACAGGTGAAGGACATGCTCTGGGTCCTGGATACTAGTTCCACATGAGAATTCATTTGTGTGGGATACTTTGAGATGGTAGAGGTCACTTAGAAGTCTGCAGCGACCGGTTCTCAGGCGGATGATGATGATCTGCTTCAATTTCTGTAATTGGTGTATGGGGTCATCGTTGTTGCTGATATCTTACTTTCTTTCCCACTCCAAGTGGAATTTATTGTATATGATGGTTTTGACTTTTCCGTAGGTCACATGGTGGCAGAACTGTTCCATTTTGCTGTTGTTTTTTTTATTATTAGTGTTTCTGCCCTCTCATTACTGTTAATTACACACTGGGGTGGCAGCCATTGGATTGCGGATGAAGATTTTTTTGGACAGTTTTGTGTCTTATGTTTTGTTTGTTACCTTCTTGGGTTTTTTAAAATCTTCCCTTATTATGTTTCGGTGTGTTTGATCGTTTGTGGTGTTTGTATGACAACTTCAAGTGGTTTGCAGTCTGTAAAGAATACGATCTGTGGTTTATATTTTTCGTGACATTGTGAATCTCTGTAGCTTGGTGTACTACGGTTGATTCTGCTCTGAAATTGGATGAGATGCGGCTGGTATTGTAGGTCACTACAAAATGGACACTAATGTTATATTCCAATAAAGATATGGCGTGAAGTAATCCGTTATTTATTTCTATCAAGAGGGCTTTCAGTAATCAACTTGATTTTGATTCAGTGGTGGTACTCAGCTCAGTTCATTCTCACAATCACTCATGTTCACTTGCTGAAATGACATAATGTGGTATTAAGCTAAATAACACATGATGGTCTTCGGTAAGGTCAACATTAGTTTAATTGTCAAAAAATAGTTAGAGATGAATAGTCTTACAATCAGAAGAGTTTCAGAAACAATAACAGAGCCTGCAGTATATTGGACGTCGGAGAGTTAGCGCCTTAGACAGATCAGGTACATCATAGGTGAGACCAGGAGAAGCAGAGATGATCAACGTAGACCAGATTTAGTGACACAATCCATCATTTCTTTTTTGGCTCGAACTTTGGGTTTTTTGTTCTCACAGAGTTTATTGACTCAATGCGTTATCATGCGTTATACCGACCACATTATCCCAAAAATCATGTGTCTGTAAAATGTATGGTCGCTAACACCATATTCCCTATACGCCACTTGGCGTGACGGGGGCTCTTCACTTTTTTTTACTATGCGTCATATTTTAATCTCTAGTCATGTTTCTGCTGTTTCTTTAAACATTCAATGACGGTATTTATTCTAGACGATGTAACGGATCACGATAACTTTAGAAACTTTGTTGCTGACTTCTAAAAAGACGCTACAAAGCGTGTAGACCACAAGAGTATTTGCTGATATATTTTATTTGCTGCCAAGGGAAACAAAACTTGCAAAAGAAATATTAAAATAATGTATTATCATCATTAGATCTTGCCCCATTCGTAATTACACAATGACTTCCTGTTGCTTAATTTAAAAAACAACCAATTGAGTATACTAGTGTGTATAACCACGTTTCAAAAACTTCAATTCAAACATTCAGCGACAGTTTGATAGTTGGGCTTCCTCACTTCGCCATCATAAATTAAATGTTATACATAGACTCTTGATTATTTCTTCTGAATAATTACATTATATTTCTATACATGTGATAACATGTCACGCTGCCAAATTACATTTCTCAGTTAAATGAACGAAAGGTAATTAAACAGCAAACGTGACCTATAGTCAGAGTTATTGGTTCACAAAAGCCTCTAACATGGAGGATAAATTTGTTATAAAAATTCATTCTTGACATATATTTTAGTAAGCAGTATAACCGTATGTCTGAGAAAAACGCTTCAAGTGACCAGAATAGACATAATCAAAAATGGTATTATATGAGGAACAGTAGGCGTTGAATTAATTCTTAGCTACATAAATAAACAATAAATAACATGTTTACCCATCTAGAAAGCAAGACATGCGATTCCTTAGCATACAAAACATATATTACAAGAGAAGGGAGACACAGAGTAAGACGGACAAACAACACCAAGAAGCACTACAACAGCATCGGTTGTCAATGATTCAAGCAGACAAAAGGGCCGGAACCACAACTTTGTATCTTCCTCGACATCCGAGCGGGTACAGGGAGACGTGAAGAGAGAAAGTGAGAGAGAGAGAGAGAGAGAGAGAGAGAGAGAGTAAAACACGTACCTTTGCAATATAACAGGTGGTGAAGTGGCGGTTGTCAGTGCCTGGAGCAAGGTAACTATTGCGTCCCCTAGCTTGCTGTTTAATTTATTATTACCCATCAGCATCATCATCATCGAGTGCCTTCTCCGCAACGAAGGTTGGCTACCATGGATCGCCATTCTACTCTGTTTCTTGCTTTGATGGTGCAGACTGTCATATATTGTCTTGTCCATCTTTTGATGTTACTCGTCCATGTTAGTCTTGGTCTGCCTCTGCCTCTTTTGCCTTGTATTTTCCCTTCCAATATTACTTTTAGTAGGCTGCTGTGTCTTTTAACATGCCCCAAAAATGTCATTTGTCTTGTCTTAATTGTATTTAGTGGTTCTCTTTTTATTTTCAGTTGTTTTAAAACTTCATCGTTTGTTTTCTTTTCCCTCTATCCAATTCTACCTATTCTTCTATAAATCCACATTTCAAAGGCTTCAATTTTCTGTTCTGTTTTCTTGTCTAATGTCCATGTTTCTGCACCATACAGGTATATTGAGATATAACATTTTGCTATTCTTAGTTTCAGCGCTGCTGATATTTGTTTTGTTGTTAGCATATTTTTCCCATCGTTTGTTTTCTTTTCTCTCCATCCAATTCTACCTATTCTTCTATAAATCCACATTTCAAAGTCTTCAATTTTCTGTTCTGTTTTCTTGTCTAATGTCCATGTTTCTGCACCATACATGAATATTGAGAAGATATAACATTTTGCTATTCTTAGTTTCAGCCCTGCTGATATTTGTTTTGTTGCTAGTATATTTTTCCTGGCATTAAATTTTTTTAAATATTATTATTGCTAGTTTTTTTTTTTTTTTTTTTTGTTTATTCGTTTACTTTCTCGCTTCCTTGTGTTTATCCGATGGCCAAAGAATAGACCATTTCATCATCCGCCCATATAAAGAGGCTATTGTGCTTGCACGTGTTGTGTTCCTGGCCTCCACATGGAGCTGAAAGGAAGAAGAAAAATAGGTAGTTGAGCATTCACGTCCATCTCTTTTACTCTGATTCCACGTCCGGAGTATAAGAAAAAAAAGTAAAGTACCCCCGTCACGCCAAGTGGCGTATAGGGAAATATGGTGTTAGTGACCATAAATTTTACAGGCCTTCGGCACATGATTTTTGGTGTGATGTGGTCGGTACTACGCCCGTGCCGCTTTACTTTCCCAGAAAAGATCCGGTACCCATTAAAGGCTGTGTGAACCGAAAGCCGTCGGTTGGGATCGAACCCTACCTCTTGTCCTTTGTAGTCCAGTTCACTAACCACTGAGCTATCGCGGTTCCCACGTCCGGAGTATACACTTTCAATAAACTGATAGAGACAAACCGTTTCGACAAATTTGTTCATAGAAATGTAGTGAAGAAGGTGAACACAGTGTTTTATGTGGACTTGTCATGAGAGAACAAAACAAAGGAAATAAACGATGACTTTTCAACATCACATATGGCCTTCATCAGATACAAAAACCAGAAAACCGAACACACAGAACACGAAGAAGAGAAATGTACGAAGACTCAAGTTAAATCAAACAAAATCTGTTGATAGAAGACATTTATTTCCGTTATTTTCTCACTTGATAGAGTAAAAAGGAGCACTGGACCCCTCTTTGAAAACGACCTAATACAGTGCATGTCAGGTTAACATATTTAACACAGCATTATTATAACTATGAGGTTAACATATTTAGCACAGCATCATTATAACTGTGAGGTTATCATATTTAACACAGCATCATTATAACTGTGAGGTAAACATATTTAACACAGCATCATTATAACTGTGAGGTAAACATATTTAACACAACATCATTATAACTGTGAGGTTATAATATTTAACACAGCATCATTATAACTGTGAGGTAAACATATTTAACACAACATCATTATAACTGTGAGGTTATAATATTTAACACAGCATCATTATAACTGTGAGGTTATAATATTTAACACAGCATCATTACGACAATGAAGTTAACACATTTAACACAACATTATTATAACTGTGAGGTTAACACATTTAACACAGCATCATTATAACTGTGAAGTTAACATATTTAACACAGCATCATTATAACTACGAAGTTAACATATTTAACACAGCGTCATTATAACTATGAAGTTAACATATTTAACACAGCATCATTATAACTATGAGGTCAACATATTAAACAGAGCATCATTATAACTATGAAGTTAACATATTAAACACATCATCATTACGACAATATATTAAGCCAATTTCTGAAACTCCACGTGCGAAAACCGAAATTATGTTTTCCCTCTTGTTTTGAACTCTCATTTCTTTCCATCGATAAAAAAGATTAATTAAAACAAACATTTTAATGAGAAATGCATAGCACCGCCACAAAAATAAAGGGCAACGACCGTATAGCAAATTGCCTTTTAAATTGACCAAAAATGCTTCAGTGTCTAATTCCATTAAAGTAATAGAAGTTTCTGGCTGTAACAAAAAACTTCATGTCCAAAGTGATCAAACTCACAAAATGATTGCTTCCCTTAATAAACGTGCTATATGTCCTTCAGGAATGACAAATGACGGATTCTGAAATACAAGAATATCATCCCTTGTTTTCCTTATATCAGCTTCAACATTGTTATGATTAAACATATCCAACTAGCATGCAACAAGCGCGAATCACTTTGCCTTCTATATTTTTTAAAAGCAGCTTTTAAAAAGAGGTAGATAATGTGAAATCCATTTTGACAATAGAAACAAGAAGAAGAGTTCTGAAGTATTATGTAGAGCCAGTCTTAACATATGGATGTGAATCATGGACAATAGGACAGAAGACAAGAAAATCACTGTAGGCTGTAGAATTGTTGTTATACAGAAGAATGTTGAAAATACCATGAACAGCTAGGAAGAGTAATGAAAACGTTGTGAAGGAGACCAAAGCAAAAAGAGATCTAATTACCAATGTTAAGAAAAAAGCAGTCATCAGTTTTTGGCCATGTAATGAGAAAGGAGCAGCTGGGAAAATTGTGAGAATTGGGAAAATGGGGGGGGGGGGGGGGGGTGGAGAGATAGAGGGAAGCAAAGAGTAAATATTTTCAGACTGCTATGTAACGAGGTAACTGTGCCGCCATGTATCGTCGTAACTGTCCTGCCATGTAAAGAGGAAACTGTCCTGCCATGTATCGACGTAACTGTCCTGCCATGTATCGACGTAACTGTCCTGCCATGTATCGACGTAACTGTCCTACCATGTATCGACGTAACTGTCCTACCATGTAAAGAGGTAACTGTCCTGCCATGTATCGACGTAAATGTATCGACGTAACTGTCCTGCCATGTATCGACGTAACTGTCCTGCCATGTATCGACGTAACTGTCCTGCCATGTATCGACGTAACTGTCCTGCCATGTATCGACGTAACTGTCCTGCCATGTATCGACGTAACTGTCCTACCATGTAAAGAGGTAACTGTCCTGCCATGTATCGACGTAACTGTCCTACCATGTAAAGAGGTAACTGTCCTGCCATGTATCGACGTAACTGTCCTACCATGTAAAGAGGAAACTGTCCTGCCATGTATCGACGTAACTGTCCTACCATGTAAAGAGGAAACTGTCCTGCCATGTATCGACGTAACTGTCCTACCATGTAAAGAGGAAACTGTCCTGCCATGTATCGACGTAACTGTCCTACCATGTAAAGAGGAAACTGTCCTGCCATGTATCGACGTAAACTGCCCTGCCATGTAACGAAGTAACTGCCTTGCCATATAACCAGGTAACTGCCCTGTCATGTAACCAGGTAACTGCTCGACTATGTAACCAGGTAACTACTTGGTCATGTAACAGTGCAACAGGCCTACCACGTAACCAGGTAACTGCCCGGTCATGCAAAGAGAGGTGAACAAGTATGGAACAACATTTACGGGCACTGGAAAAAGTGAGGGAAGAGTAGTTAGAGTGAATCCAAGAGAAATCAAGTCAGACAGGCTCAGATAATTGCAACGTTATATGTTAATAGAATTGACAGACCATTGTAGAAATATAAATTAATGGAAGTGGCATGCTCACCTTTGCCATCAGATATGGCACATGATGATAATGGTGATTGTGGTGGTTGGCCTGCAAAGGTGAGAATATACATGAATTGATACAAAGAAAACTTAGTAACATTAAAACCGTTGGTAAATTATGACACGGAAATCACCGTCGACTACAAAATACAAACGAAAAAAAGCAGCCAGTTCAAACTAAAACATATAGGGACATTTTATGCAGGAAGTCCTCAATTAGTATATACCAAAAAAATTATGTTCATAATCCAGAGAGACAGCGATTCTGGCCAACACACTGCTTTGAAATACACAGGCATCGGCTGGTAGGCAAAATTGGTTCAATTTATAAACAGGTTGAGTCAGTGTGTAACTTCCGCCATTAGTTAAACCGAAAAGAAAAAAACAAAACAAAAGAAAGACACAAACACCACATACATACAAGAAAAATAATAACTTCGCTCTTTGTTGAGCGTAGATTATATGATTTATGGTTTGTGGTATATGACTTATTGTATATGGTTTTTGGTATATGGTTTATGGTATATGATTTATGGTATATGGTTAATGTTATATGGTTTTAGTGTCCCTTCTTTTTTTTTTACCATCAGCACATGTTTTAGGTCATGTACGTCATATCTAGTTATTTCTCTCTCTCTAATAAGTAGCCCCTACTGTACTTATATGACACGCACAAACAAGTGACAGTTATTGAACTATCTAGAAGAAAATGTGTTCAGATAACGAACAATTTTACTTTTGGAGCTACTGAAATATCGCACACTCAAAAATAAAGTGCAGCAATTGCATAGAAAGAAACCGTTAATATCACAATAACAGGTCTTAGGTTTCCTCTCGTAGAATTCTCCTGGAAGCATTTCGCAGACCACACTATCAAGCTCATCATTGAAGTCTTGCATGTTTATAGAAAGTGCATGCACGTAATTAGACGTCGCGCGGCTCAATTCACTCAATTTCGGTAGCGTTTAAAGAACGGTTTTACATTTGCTTTGACTGATTTCCGCTGTCTTGAATGTCTGGCAACCCTACTACCCCCTACTCCGATCTAAAACCTGGACGTCTGACAACCCTACTACCCCCTACTCCGATCTAAAACCTGGACGTCTGACAACCCTACTACCCCCTACACCGATCTAAAACCTGGACGTCTGGCAACCCTACTACCCCCTACACCGATCTAAAACCTGGACGTCTGACATCCCTACTACCCCCTACTCCGATCTAAAACCTGGACGTATGACAACCCTACTACCCCCTACATCGATCTAAAAGCTGGACGTCTGGCAACCCTACTACTCCCTATCCCGATCTAAAACCTGGACGTCTGGCAACACTACTACCCCTACACCGATCAAAAGCTGGACGTATGGCATCCCTACTTCACACTACATCAATCTAAAAGCTGGACGTCTGACATCCCTACTACCCCCTACTCCGATCTAAAACCTGGACGTCTGACAACCCTACTACCCCTACACCAATCTAAAAGCTGGACGTCTGGCAACCCACGCTACCAACCACTACACCAATCTCAAACCTGGACGTCTGGCAACACTACTACCCACTACACCAATCTAAAACCCGGACGTCTGGCAAATCTACCAACCACTACACCAATTTAAAAGCTGGACATCTGGCAACCCACGCTACCAACCACTACACCAATCTAAAACCTGGACGTCTGGCAACCCACGCTACCAACCACTACACCAATCTAAAACCTGGACGTCTGGCAACCCACGCTACCAACCACTACACCAATCTCAAACCTGGACGTCTGGCAACACGCTACCAACCACTACACCAATCTCAAACCTGGACGTCTGGCAACCCACGCTACCAACCACTACACAAATCTCAAACCTGGACGTCTGGCAACCCACTACAACCACTACACCAATCTCAAACCTGGACGTCTGGCAACACTACAACCACTACACCAATCTAAAACCCGGACGTCTGGCAAATCTACCACTACCAACTACACGTCAATACTCAAACCTGGACGTCTGGCAACACTACTACCCACTACACCAATCTAAAACCCGGACGTCTGGCAACCCTACCAACCACAACACAAATCTAAAACCTGGACGTCTGGCAACCCTACCAACCACTACATCAATCTAAAGCTTTACGTCTGGCAACCCTACCAACCACTACATCAATTTAAAAGCTGGACATCTGGCAACCCTACCAACCACTACATCAATCTAAAGCTTTACGTCTGGCAACCCTACTACCCACAACACCAATCTTAAAACCGGGACGTCTGGCAACCCTACTACCCACAACACCAATCTAAAACCTGGAGGTCTGGCAACCATACCAACCACTACACCAATCTAAATCCTGGACGTTTGGCAACCCTACCAACCACAACACCAATCTAAAACCTGGACGTCTGGCAACCCTACCAACCACAACACCAATCTAAAACCTGGACGTCTGGCAACTCTACCAACCACAACACCAAACTAAAACCTGGACGTCTGGCAACCCTACCAACCACTACACCAATCTAAAAGCTGGTAAATACCTTTCCTTTACCTTCTGTTTAGTTGGGTAGTGTTCATGTCGCTGGGTTAGTCTTGATGTTGGCTACCACTCTCCTACATCCTCCTCCATCTTACGCAGTTATCTTTGTGCGTGTACTAGATCTGTCCAGTATTTCGTGTTGTCATTATATCTTTTTAGCGTAGCTCTTTTTCTCTCTTTAACTGTCTCCAGGAGAACTAGGCCTCTAGGTCACAACCTATGGTCGACTCACCTAGTTTTACTTTCCTGTATCCACAACGATAATTAGTAGGTCGTGGTCTTGACCAAGTTCTTATCTAAAAATTGTAGAACTTACCTAATGAAAGGATTTATCTTTGCTAACCCCTCTCCCTTCAGATTTCATTTTATTGTGGAGCACACTCCATCTAGGGAACCGCGATAGCTCAGTGGTTAGTGAACTGGACTACAAAGAACAAGAGGTAGCTTTCGATCACAACCGACGGTCCGGTTTATCCAGCCTTTAATGGGTACAGCATTTTTTTTCTGGGAAAGTAAAGTGGCACGAGCGTAATACCGACCACATTACCCCACAAATCATGTGCTGAAGGTCTGTAAAATATAAGGTCACTAACACCATATTCCCTATACGCTACTTGACGTGACGGGGGTACTTTACTTTTTTTACACTCCATCTAGCATAGGGAGCCGCGTAGCTCAGTGGGTAGTGAACTGGACTACAAAGGACAAGAGTCTGGTTCGACCTTGATCGACGGCTTCCAGGTTCAACCAGTCTTAAATGAATACCGGATTTTTTGCTTGGGAAGTAAAGCGGCATGGGCGTAATACCGACCACATTACCTCAAACAGCATGTGCCGAAGGTCTGTAAAAAATGAGGGTCACTAACACCATATTTCTTACACGCCACTTGGCGTGACGTTGCTTTTCAATTTTGTTTTTAACACTTCATCTAGCATAGCCTCTGGATCTTTTTCTTAACTTTTTCAACATTATACCATCTTTGCATGGGGTTTCTAAAACGAATTTACTCAACTTGACTCGTATGTTATTTTCTCCTGCGTTTATGCAGAAGATTTTCACGTTTTGCAAACATAGACAAATGTCGAAGCTTCTATTGACGTTAGTCTAATCTGTAATTCCTTATTATTATTATTATAGTCCCTTTATATCATCATCATCATCATCGTCATCAAATACAATGTCTGCGTAGGTGATCATGTCTCTCCACAACTTTCGATCTCGACAGTTATTATCATTTCTGTTGTTGACCTTCAGCCAAGCCATTCTCTTAGGTTGTCTGGTAACTTTTCTATTTGCTTCTCTCTATCTCTTCGTCCCTCAATTTTCCCAGTTGTCACAATATATTCCAGCTGTTCTCTTCCTATTATATGGCCACCAAAATGATGATTTTTTTCTTCCTAATATTGGAAATTAGCTCTATTTTTATCTCAATTACTTTATATATGACTCACTTATAATAGAAATGCTGTGTTCATTGCTATTCTGATCATTATTACATATTTAGATCAGTCTACGGACATAATTTATCATAAATATTCAAAAAATGTTTGCCAGTAACCATTTATGTATCTTTCTCCTTGTTGCGGTTACAAAATAAAGAAAATAACAGATCGTGTTACTAATTCTCCATAAACAATAACAACGAGAATAACGATGGCCCTGCACCTAGATGGGAGAATGAAAATAAAAATACTTGTAAATAAGCAATGACAATCTTCTGCAACAAATTGGGTTAAGTAGCCTTTTACACATTGTTATTTCAGTACCAGACAAGAGTCAGTCAGGAAGCTAAATGGAAGCGATAATAAGGTGGCGATGGACTGGTCTTAATAGCGTCCTTTGGCCCCGGGAATGTCGCCCACGTCGCTAGGTTATCGACTGCAGTAACTCATTCTGTTTCACAAGGAAGTTTAAGCTTGCGGGAAGTCATGGTTTCACAACAGTGGTTCCCAAACTATTTCTAGAGAAGTCTAGAAGTCCCCTTTTATAATAACCAAGACGACCTTTTATAATAACGAAGACGACCTTTTATAATAACCACAGCGATCTTTTATAATAACCAAAGCGATCTTTTATAATAACCAAGGCGACTTTTTATAATGACCAAGGCGACCTTTTATAATAACAAAAGCGATCTTTTATAATAACCCTAATAACGAAGACGACCTTTTATAATAACCACAGCGATCTTTTATAATAACCAAAGCGATCTTTTATAATAACCAAGACGACTTTTTATAATAACCAAGGCGACCTTTTATAATAACAAAAGCGATCTTTTATAATAACCAAGGCGACCTTTTCTAATGACCAAGACGACCTTTTATAATAACAAAGGCGACCTTTTATAATAACAAAAGCGATCTTTTATAATAACAAAGGCGACCTTTTATAATAATCAAGGCGACCTTTTATAATAACCTAAGGGATCTTTTATAATAACCAAGGTGACCTTTTATAATAACCAAAGCGATCTTTTATAATAAAGGCGAAGGCGCGTCTCCCAGCACCAGAGCTGAAAGTTGTCAGCGACCCACAGCTGATGGCTTGCGCCAGGATCGGTGAACCAAAACCATCCAGACCCTGTTCCACCTCTCCGCGGTGCCTCTAGTAACAGACTAACCTGTCTAGTCTGGCCAAGCTGCAGGGATCGAAGAGGAAAGACAACCCGGTACTCAAACATTTCGTGCTGAAGTCGGATGTGTTGGGCGGAAAGGCGCAAATATAACAGTTATACTGCAAACCACAACACAACGCAGACACGCCCACTTAACGTCCTTTTAAGGGCGAATTACGAAGAGGAATTCTACAGTCTACGAATACCCTAGAATACTTTAGTCATCGGGCGGACGTAAGCAAGCAAGCATAATAACCAAGTAACGGGGCACCTCATTTATAATAACCAAGACGACCTCGTAATAACCAAGGCTACCTCATTTATTACGACCAAGGCGACCTCTTTTATAATGACCAAGGCGACCTCTTTCATAATGACCAATGTGACTTTCTTTTTATAATGACCAAGGCGACCTCTTTTATAATGACCAAGGCGACCTCTTTCATAATGACCAATGTGACTTTCTTTTTATAATGACCAAGGCAACCTCTTTCATAATGACCAATGTGACTTTCTTTTTATAATGACCAAGGCGACCTCTTTTATAATGACCAAGGCGACCTCTTTCATAATGACCAATGTGACTTTCTTTTTATAATGACCAAGGCAACCTCTTTCATAATGACCAATGTGACTTTCTTTTTATAATGACCAAGGCAACCTCTTTCATAATGACCAATGTGACTTTCTTTTTATAATGACCAAGGCAACCTCTTTCATAATGACCATAATGACTTTCTTTTTATAATGACCAAGGCGACCTCTTTTAACCAAGTAACATGCGATCCCTTGTATAATAACCCAGTAATTAACGGCAGTCTTGTATAATAGCCGAGTTAAAATGCAACCCACTTTTGTAACAGCCAGATCGCTGACAGTTCCCCCACAGAAACCGATTTATCGTCGACCCTCTTCAACAAGAGCCAGGTTCCCTGCTATCCCGTTTTATAACAATTTGAGATCCACTGTGCGAGATGATGTTACGTGTTATAATACGGGAGGTCAAAAAGTAATGCACACCAATTTTTTTCTCGGCTAATAATAAAGATAGGAATATGAAATTTTGCACACTTGGAATATGACATGTTCCAATTATGTGCACCAAATTGCACAGCATTTTGATAAATATTACGCAACCTATGAACCGTTAAAATGGAGCTTGTCAACAATGTCCGTTACAAACAGCGAATTGTCATAGAATTTCTGGTTGCGGAAAAAGAAACTGTGGCAAACATTCATAAACGACTGTGTGCAGTGTACAAATGTTCTGCAGTCGATAGGAGCACAGTTAGTCGCTGGGTTCAGAGAATTAAAGCTGCAGAAAGTGTACGAGTGGAGCTGCATGATTTACCGCGTTCTGGACGTGTTGCCTCGGCTACCAGCACAGACATGTTAAACCGGGCTGATGCCATTATTCGTAAGGATAGGCGTATCACTAGTCAGCAATTGGCATTGCAGCTTACAGTCAGCAAGGGAAGTGCAATCGCAATTTTTAAAACTCTCGGATATTCAAAGATTTGCGCTCGATGGGTTCCTCGGTGCCTAACAAATGATCACAGAGTTCAAAAGGAAAACATTCTGTTCTGAATTGTTGGAGCGTTTCGGTGTTGAAGGAGAAATGTTTTTGTCAAAAATTGTTACCGGTGACGAAACGTGGGCACATTATTATGAGCCTGAAACAAAAATGCAGTCAATGGAATGGCATCATCCGCAGTCACCAAAAAGAAAAAAATTCAAAACATCTCCATCAGCCGGAAAGGTGATGATCACTGTCTTCTGGGACATTGATGGTGTGATTCTTGTTGATGTAATGACAAGAGGTGAGACAATCAACTCGACAGCTTACATCAATACACTGACAAAATTCAAAAATCGGTTCCACAGAGTTCGGCCTAATAAGCCATCTGCAGATTTGTTGCTTCAACATGACAATGCACGCCCTCACACAAGTCTGGTAACACGGGAAGCAATCAACAAATTTGGTTGGACTGTACTGCCCCATCCTCCTTACAGCCCTGATCTGGCTCCCTCAGATTTCCATCTGTTTGGACCACTCAAAAAATTCCTGCGTGGGACACACTTTGACAATAATGAGGGTGTGATCCGTGCAGTTAAAAAATGGCTACGCGAGCAGGACAAAACTTGGTACAAACGAGGCATTCATGACCTAGTTTCGCGTTGGCGTAAGGCAATACGCTTGGACGGAGATTATGTTGACAAATAGGTAGTGTCAAGGGGATGTCCAGCTACAATCTGTGAAAATTTCACACATTTTGCCTGAATAGTTTCCGAGAAAAAAATTGGTGTGCATTACTTTTTGACCTCCCTACGTACATTGGTATTTATCACACGATTTGAGATCCACTGTGCAAGATGATGTTACGTGTTATACACTGGTATTTATCACACAATTTGAGATCCACTGTGCAAGATGATGTTACGTGTTATACATTGGTATTTTATCACACAATTTTGCGGCATCGGTTCAACGATTGCAACCAGAAGACCAACAACCCCAAATTAAGATGCCTTGCATAGTATGAATAGATGGGAACAAGTCATCATTATACGCCTCAGAACAGGGCACAATCGACTCCACAGTCACATGTATACAAAAGTCAGCAATTGCACCTCAAGCACATGTACATGTGGACAGGTTGGGACGCTGAACACATACTTCAAGACTGCACTGAATATAGTAGACTGAGGAAAATCCACTGACCCATAAATAGAACACTACAGACAAAACTATATGTGCCACTGGAAGAATTGCAAAAAGCAGTAACATTTATGCAGGAAACGACATTGTAGATATAAAAATACTTCAGGCGAACGAAAAATAGATAGATAGAACGATCGCAACATTTTCTGACTGCTGTAGATGATTGTGCTGTATGATATCTATATGGCTGATCTCTTCATCGATTTCTTTATCAAACCATTTCCGGTAGGAGAGAATTGAAGGCTATTGTAATAGACCCACACAGATAAATGGGAATAGCTAGTAGATGATCGTTACACACATAGAGAATAATATATATGTATATGGGAGTAGCGATAGCTCAGTGGTTACTGAACTGGACTACAAAGGACAAGAGATAGAGTTCGATCCCAAGCGACGGCTCCGGTTCACCCAGCCTTTAATGGGTACCGGTTTTTTTATGGGAAAGTAAAGCGGCACGGGTGTAATACCGACAACATTACCTCAAAAATCATGTGCCAAAGGTCTGTAAAATTTATGGTCACTAACACCATACTCCCTAAACGACACGTGGCGTGACGGGGGTACCTTACTATATATATATATATATATATATATATATATATATATATATATATATATATATATATATATATATATAAAGCTGCATGCTAACATGTTGAATCCTCCAATATAGATCTGCTTTGTTCATTTTGCGGCTGGACCTGCCATTCCAATATTGACAAGAACAGTCATGTGGGGACCTGTTCGACAAAACAGCGATTAGCCAGTTACTGTTGTAGACCAGCATCTTCCTGGTTCCGTCCGCCTGTAAAGACGCAAATATATAGATATACATTTTGTCCTGAGTCAGGTCTAACAGTCTCTATTGTATATCGCATTTCAAATCAAACTCTGTGCTATAGAATAAGGCTGTCGATTTTAACTTTCATGTAAGATAGGTATTGAAACTGTATCAGTAATGCATCATCGTAATATGAGTTTAATCGATCAATTATCAGGAACATTTCTGTTTTTGAGAAAGAGTAGAGGTAGCCTACTTGGGTGAACCATCCGACTGAGCTACCGACGTCTGGACAAACCGTGTTCGATTCCCGCTGGAAGCGGTGTGAATTGTACTCATGGTTAGAAAAACAAATACCCACGCGGTCGACCCAGCCGCTAGCAGAAGTGGGTACCGGGGTATAATACTCTGGAAAGGTGAGGAATGCCGCTTTGCATTGTGAGTTTCGATGCTTGAAGCGACAATATTCAGAAGTCTTCGAGCACTTCTGGATATGCGGCCGAGCACATAAGGGTGAAAACTCGCGTGTTAAGACGCCGATTCAGGTCTCGTGCTTTAGCTTTACCTTCATGTAACAATCGAAATATCTGAAACAAATAAAAATATATATATAAGTGGAAAAGGTGGCGGTGGTATGTCAGAAGCTTCGACGTCGGCCTCTGAACGGGAAGGACTTAGTTTCAAAGTCCGCATCAGGCGGTGATGATTTTTAAAAGAAATAGGAAAAATTAATCCGTAGTTTCTTCTTGACATTATACTTCTCTGATCTTTTTTGTATAGTGAGATCCTATATCTAACCCTCTCGGATAGCGGCAATAAACAGGAGGCCCTGTGTGTACTCTCGCACGTTAAAGAGCCCTTGCCAGTTAAAATCATAAATAGTAGGCCACGATCTTTAGTCCCTGCCCGAGCAAATTTGTCAGCAAAAACCTACACACACCTGATGCCAGACTGTGTTTCGGAGTGCGTGCACGTGGGTCAGGATTCTCCTATGATTTTTTTCGGATTCTCGAAGGTGGTATCTGAGCACCTATGAATTAGCCCGGTGTGCAATGATGGCGATCTTAATAATAACATTATATATAACAGTATATATAACAGTATATATAACAGTATATATAACAGTATATATATAACAGTATATATAACAGTATATATAACAGTATATATAACATATATATATATATATATATATATATATATATATATATATATATATGCTTTTAAAACAAGTCAGGGGACTTTAAATACCTAGGAAGTCTTGTGACAAACAACAAATTACAAATGGCAGAAATAGACTCAAGATACAACAAAGCTTGTGAAATCATTGAACAGTTATCACCACTATTGCCCAACAAGGAAATAAGTCTAGAGGCAAAACGGGCACTCTACAACACAATCTTCAAATCGAAGTTGTGCTACTAATGCCAAGCCTGGACCCTAGATGCAAGAACAATATGAAAAATAACCTCTACTGAGATGAAATGTGTTAGACGAATGACAGGATCCGAGAGATCTGATAAGAAATAAAGAACTGAGAAGAGGGCTAAGAATAACCCCCGCTATAGATAAAGTAAAGAACGAGACTTGAACCGGCGTCTTAGCACGCTAGTTTTCACCCATATGTGCTCGGCCACCTATCCAGAAGCGTTTGGAAACTTATGGATAGTGGCGCTTCAAGCATCGAAACTCACGATGCAAGGCGGCATTCCTCACCTTCCCAGAGTACTATGCCATGGTATCAATTTATGCCAGCGGCTGGGTCGACCGCGCGGTATTTTTTTTCTCAACCACACACTGTTTCCAGCGGGAATCGAATACACGTTGTTCGAACGACAGTAGTTTGGTTGGATGGTTTTTCCAACTAGGCTACCGAGAACCCCCCCGCCCCCCACCTTCTCCCGCCATAGAAAATATATAGAAACAAGATATAAAATGGTTTGACCACGTGACAAAGCATAAATATCCAAACACAACACAACGAGCCTTTAATAAACGTTGAATCAATTCAGAGGAAGAGGTATGTTTACAGCACTCGGAAAAAATGACAAATAATCAACAACAGAAAAAAATATGGACCAAGGCAGGATCGAACCCGTACTCAGTGGCACAGCGCCTTGCCACGAAAAGCCAAACGCTAGGGAACACTGCCACTCAGCTAACTAAACACTGCCACTCAGCTTTAATAAACGTTGCAAGAACATCAGACCCAAGGGCAGCCCTCAAAAAAAGATGAATTGACGGAATATTGGAAATACTAGGAAACATAACAGCAGCTGAGGCGAACACTAAAGCAAAAAAACTCAAAATTATATCTTCCCTCGACGCTGAAAGGCAGATGAGGAAGGAAAGAAGAAGAAGTAGAATATTCACTCTAAACACTCACTGTTGTCTATAGAACAAAATAATGTGAAAAAAGAGACAATGTCACGAAACTGATTCCCCGTTTAATAAAGATCTCGCTGCTTTTATTATTCTTTTGCCAGTCAGACATGACAGTTGGGAAAGCAGTCCTGAACAAACACGGACTGAAAACAGGATGCACTGTACGGTAAAGTGCAAAACTGCTGCGCAATTAGCTATGATGTTAACGATGAGGAAGCTCAACAATAGATGAGATTACATTCCCCAATATACTCCTGGCTTTCACATAAGCTATGTCTGTCGCAATCACTTCTCTTACGGAATTCAGAATCTAGCATTTAACTTACCTATAGTTCTAACTATTGTTATTATCTGGGAAGGTGAGGGGAGATGTATTTTGATAAACATAAAATAATCTATTCTGGAGGTACTGAACACCAAAGAGGATTAGGTATGATCTCGGATGCAGAACAAAGAACAGTGAAAGGCTTTTACCCAAAATCTGACAGTCCTTTTAGTGAAATTGCCAATAGACATAAATCTTATACAAGTTTATGCACCAACAGCAGGCAGTCTAGAGGAAACAATTGATACATTTTTCGACGAGTTAAATGAGGCACTTCATGAATGTTACCACATGAAAACACTATAGTTCTAGGGGGTTTTAATGCAAAAGTAGGAAAGGAAAGAGTTGAGGAAGTAGTTGGTCGTTATGACTTGGGCGAGAGGAATGAAAGAGGTGAGAAACTTATTGACTGGGCAAGAACACACAACATGATGATAGGAAACATCTGGTTTAAGCAACATCCAAGACGTCTGTGGACATGGAAAAGCCCAGGAGACAACGCACATAATCAAATTGATTATATAATGATAAGCAATAGATTTAGAAACAGTCTGGTGTGTGTGAAAACTAGAGCAGGGGCAGATTGCAATAGTGATCATGTATCAGTTGTGGGAAAGCTTAGAGTA
This sequence comes from Megaustenia siamemsis, assembly GCA_032433765.1. NCBI lineage: Eukaryota > Metazoa > Mollusca > Gastropoda > Stylommatophora > Ariophantidae > Megaustenia > Megaustenia siamemsis. The sequence goes on along the minus strand of JAVIAB010000073.1, from coordinate 18,492,265 downwards.
AAATTAAAAGCAACAAAACAAGCCTCATTTAACATCAAGTTAAATTTAGATTTACTCAAATCAGACAAGAAGCTGCAAGACAAATATGAAATCACAATCCAGAACCGGTACAATGCAATAGAGAAGATACAAAGCATTGATGAACAGTGGGAAATGCTAAAAGAATCAATGCAACAAATATCAAAAGAGTTCATACCACCAGTGAGGACAAATTCAAGAAAGAAATGGATGACAGATGACATTTTGAAACTAATGGATACAAGAAGAAGAAATAAAGAAAATAAATATGAGTATAAGTGACTAAATAAAGAAATTGTAATAAAATGCAATGAAGCAAAAGAAGCATGGCTAAAAGAGATGCAAAGAAATTGAAATGCAACAAAAAGGAGATGCTAAAGATATACAAACAAATTGAAGAATTAACCGGAAGAAAAATGCAATAAAAACTGGATGTTTATGATCAAAGGAAGGAGAACTGTTGATTGAACAAGAAAGCATAAGGGAACGATGGACAGAATACATTAAAGATCTTTATAATGATGAACGAGCGGAAGTAAATATTAAGGATAAGAAGGACCAGAAATACTCAGAGAAGAAGTGGAAGACGCCTTGCGCAATATGAAAGCAGGCAAAGCTCCTGGACCAGATAATACAACTAAAGAAGAGATTGAAGCCATGGATGATTTTGGAATAGAAATAATAACAAAAATATTGACTGATATCTACAACAGCGGATATATACCAGACGACCTGCTCAAATCAATATTCATAGCCCTACCAAAGAAATCTGGTGCTATTGAATGCGATGATCATCGCACAATAAGCCTTATGAGTCATATGACTAAGATATTACTAAGAATCATCATGCGAAGAGTGCGAAACAAAATCAGTCCAGAAATTAGTGATGAACAGTATGAATATGATGATAATGGCAAAACACACTGAGAAATTCAATTTTCGGGAATTTGTGCCAACAATATGTGCACCCAGCAAGTATTCTCTCGGAAATTCTCATGAAAGAATGCTAATACAACATTCTAGTGTGGCACCTTTTTGTCATTTATGCAGGTAATGTACCTCGATAGGTCCACACTTCAACGTGACAATGACCCAAAGCATACAGGCCAAACCACAAAAGCATGGCGGCAAGAGAACAACGTGACAACACTGAAGTGGTCCAGAAACATTCCCGACTTAAACCAAGTTTAAAACGTTTGGGTGCTACCCAAGAATCATTTGTACATATAATTAACATGGTGAAATTGAACAAAGAAAAAAGTCATTGAAAAACACTGAAACAGTCTGACTCTTAAATGCTTGTGGGAGGTAATCCTTACAGTGAGGCTTGTTTGAAAGGCACCATTATTTGTGCTGAAACCATTGTTAGTTGCTAAGGGAGATAGAAGGCAACATTATATTGTACTGAAACAATTGTTAGTTGATAAGGGAGATAGAAGCAACATTATATTGTACTGAAACCATGTTAGTTGATAAGGGAGATAGAAGGCAACATTATATTGTACTGAAACCATTGTTAGTTGATAAGGGAGATAGAAGGCAACATTATATTGTACTGAAACCATTGTTAGTTGATAAGGGAGATAGAAACAACATTATATTGTACTGAAACCATTGTTAGTTGCTAAGGGAGATAGAAGGCAACATTATATTGTACTGAAACCATTGTTAGTTGATAAGGGAGATAGAAGACAACATTATATTGTACTGAAACCATTGTTAGTTGCTAAGGGAGATAGAAGGCAACATTATATTGTACTGAAACCATTGTTAGTTGATAAGGGAGATAGAAGGCAATATTATATTGTACTGAAACCATTGTTAGTAGATAGGGGAGATAGAAGGCAACATTATATTGTACTGAAACCATTGCTAGTTGATAGGAGAGATAGAAAGCAACATTATATTGTACTGAAACCATTGTTAGTAGATAGGGGAGGTAGAGGGACCATTATATTGTACTGAAACCATTGTTATAGATAGGGGAGATAGAAGGCAACATTATATTGTACTGAAACCATTGTTATAGATAGGGAGATAGAAGGCATCATTATATTGTACTGAAACTATTGTTAGTTGATAGGGGAGATAGAAGGCAACATTATATTGTACTGAAACCATTGCTAGTTGATAGGGGAGATAGAAGGCAACATTATATTGTACTGAAACCATTGTTAGTTGATAGGGGAGATAGAAGGCAATATTATATTGTACTGAAACATTGTTAGTAGATAGGGGAGGTAGAAAGGGACATTATATATACTAAAACCACTGTTAGTAGATAGGGGAGGTAGAAGGGACATTATATATACTAAAACCACTTTAGTTGATAGGGGAGATAGAAAGGCACATTATATTATACTAAAACCACTGTTAGTAGATAGGGGAGGTAGAAAGGGACATTATAATATACTAAAAACCACTGTTAGTAGATAGGGGAGATACTAACCTTCCACTGGACTACAATTTATTTTATTATTTTGTTGTTGTTGCTTCTATGAGTGTCAGCTTTACTAAACATCATGCTCCCACTCTTTATTGTAATTGTGTACAGTACTTTGCAGATATATATAAAAGTATTGCAAGAGAATGTATCTGTGAGTAAGCAGCTTCGAGCAAGTTTGTTCAGCTCCGTCTCTACATCTTATATCTCTGTGTTATTCAGCATAAACAGTATAATTAAAACGTGAAAAGAAAATTTAACACTTTCGTGTGAAGGAAAATTGAGATGATGAGGAAGGAAATCATGTATTGTAGAAATAAATTTATTAATGACAAAGGGACATTTTAAAAAATGATGATTTGGAGCGAGACATCCATGTTATAGAAAAAAGAAATGAATGCATGGAGAGAAGATTGATGCATTGGACGAAAGGGTTGATATTTTGAATAAAGGATTGCAGGAAAAAAAATGTGTATTGAAGAAATAAACTAATGTTTTAGAGAAATAAACTGATTTTTTGGAGAAATAGAGTGATGGTTTTGGAGAGATATGATGTTTTTTGAAACAAAGTAATGTTTTTTAGAAACAAACTGATGATTAAAAACAAAGAAATCTGTCTTTTGAAAGAAAGTATGTTTTTAATAATTAACTGACTCATCATAACTGACCAGATGGTTCTCTTGTGGTAATCCCATTCCCTCTTTAGCTAATTTGTCTGCGCGTTCGTTCCCGTGTATATTACAGTGTGATGGTATCCACTGAATGACTACTCTCTGGAAGTTATTGCATAGTTGGTCTAGGGTTGTTCTCAAGTCATCTAGTTCATTGTTCCTGGGGCTTTTTAGAGCTGTTATACTGACAGTGCATCAGTCAGTATCACCAATTGATTGTGCATGTTATTTTTGTGTTGAGAGCCGTGTTACAGCATCTCTGAGGCCTCAGTTTCAGCTTTAAAGTTGTTTCAGAATTTCCCAGTAGCTATTGACTTGGTGATCTCTTCCTGGTTATTCAGCGTCAAGAACAATCACGAGTCTATAGGTGGAAAGATCTTTCTGGTTATTCAGCGTCAAGAACAATCACGAGTCTATAGGTGGAAAGATCTCTTCCTGGTTATTCAGCGTCAAGAACAATCACGAGTCTGTATTCAGGTGAAAAGAGAGCCGATCGATCCGGAGTTCTTAGTGGGAAAACCAGATGCGTCTACAGTCAACACTTTACAGGTACAATCAGTATTCATAACCGACGAAAAATACTAGAATGTGCGGTGGAGCGGTATGGGGGTGCCCCGACTGCAAAGTAAATGATTCTATGAATAGAATAGAAAATGTTTTGGATAAATAAATGAATGATTGACGTGTGGAAGAAATAAGCTCAGGTAATGTATTGCACTGACAGCCGCCATAGCTCAGTGGTTAGTGAGCTGGACTACAAAGACAAGAGGTCGGGTACGATCGTGGTCGACGGCTTCCAGGTTCACCCAGTCTTAAATGGGTACCGGATTTTCTAAATGGGAAAGTAAAGCGGCACGGACGCAATACAGACCACATTACCCAAAAAATCATGTGCCGTAGGTCTATAAAAATTATGGGCACTAACAGCATATTTCCTATATGCCACTTGGCGTGACGGGGCTCTTTACTGTTTTTTTTTATGTATCACACTAACTACTTCGCTACGTCAGCTTCTCGGATGTTGGTACAAATTGTACTTATTTTCACTAGTCCATTTTAGAATGTCCATGTTACTCCTTATATCAGACCACGTTGTTCTCTACATTCCGGACAGTCTGAACTCATGAACACTTTTTTCACAGCCTACAATAAAAATTGGCACCGTAATATAACTTTTTACTCTCTGGAATGTTCACTTATCTTGAGCTGTACTATACGGCACAACCTGCTGGGTATCAACCATCTAACCTCTAGGAAACGTCCACGAAATTGAATTCATTAATCTGCTATGAGACTGTCCTATTTACTTCAACAGTGCATTTTGTAGAGGGTTTGTCTATGTTTGATCTGTTATTGTGCAGCTTAGGTTAAGACTTTTGCTTTTGCTATCCAACATCATATGTCAGTCACATATAAGCAGATCACAGCAAAGAAAAAAAGGCAAGAAGATTTTAAATATATTTATATAAAACATATACAATTAAAGATTTAATAATGAAGTAATAAAAACAAACTTTAAAATGGGAGCTATCGAAAACTGTTATAGTTTTAATCAAAGTATAAGGAACTGCGATAATTGGCAAGAATTGTCTAGGTCATGGGCACTGAAGAGATCGGAAATTAATTACAAGAATCAAGAAGTGGTGAATTTCCAAAGAAGGCGGAAGAAAGACACATAAAGCTGACCAAAAAAAAAAAAAAGGAAAAAGGGCGTGCAGTGTTGTTCAACTTGAAGAACCCTGAAGTAAAATACAGCTAAAAAATCACACACACACACACACACATCTATATCAATTGTAGCTGATAAATTATAGTTTTATAAATTATATCTATATCAATTATTATCAATTTATAGTGACACTGTGACCTTCCAGGCATGTCGTAAGATGCGACTAAGGAGGTTGATCGATGGCTTGACAAGCTGTCATTGTAAAAAGTATTGTTATGGAAACAGTGCCATATATTTTAGAGTAGTGATCTCTGCAATATGTGCCATTTTGGCACGCAAGGTTTCTGTTTTTTGAGATTGTGGTTCTGCCCTATGTGCCGTCTTCGGCTCGAAAGGACAATAGATAGATAGAAATTATATTTTTATCAATTATAGCTGATAAATTATAGTTTTATAAATTATAGCTTATCAATTATAGCTTTATAATCTTAATAATATCGGGGGTGGGGGCGTCGGTAGCCTAGTTGGGAAAATCACCTGGCTCGGCCACCGACGTTCGGACAAACCGTGTTCGATTCCCACTGGAAGCAGTTTATGAATTGTATTCGTGGTTGGGAAAAAAATACCCCGCGGTCGGTCCAGCCGGTGGTAGAAATCGGTACCAGTGGTAACTCTGGGAAGGTGAGGAATGCCGCCTCACATCGTGAGTTTCGATGCTTAAGGCGACACTATCCAGAAGTCTCCAACCACTTCTGGATAGGCGGCCGAGCGAATGTGAGTGAAAACTCCGATTCAAGTCTCGTACTTTACTTTTATCTAGCTTTATAAGTGGATAATAAAGAAGAATGTTGAGAATATCATGGACAGCTTAAAAGAGTAATGAAAACGTTCTGAAACAGGTCAAAGAAAAAAGAGAGCTAATTTCCAATATTAGGAAGAGACAATCATCATTTTTTGGCCATGTAATGAGAAGAGAACAGCTGGAATATATTGTAACAACTGGGACAATTTAGGGACGATGAGATAGGGGAAGCAAAGAGAAAAGATACCAGACAGCTTAAGAGAATGGTTTGGCAGTAGTTAACAACAGAAATGATAAATAACTGTCGTGATCGAAAGTTTTGGAGAAACATGATCACCTACGCCAGCAGGCTTGGTGCTTGATGATGGTGATGAACTTTATAGATTTAAGCTTTATAGATTATAGCTTTATAAATTATAGCTTTATAAATATCAAGGAGCCATTAATAAACGTTGCGAAAATAACAGTCTCAAAGGTCTACCACGTAAAAATGAATTAAAGGAATATTATAAACACTAGGAAACATAACAGTAGCAGAGACCAACAGAAGAACAAAGACTGCATATTATATCTCCCCTCGACACTGCAACACAAATGAGGAAATGATGAAGAACAATAAGAAGAAAAGATAAAAAACAGCTTAAAAGAAAGCTAAAAGATTATATAAAATGGAGACACTTGTTACTGTCTTTAGCAAAATAAAGTTACAGTACATGTAGATTGCCTGGCCGTGATCAATGCAATACATAAAAAGCTGATAACTTTAATATAAGGGCACAATTTCACATTAATATAAGTAGGACTATCGATTGAAGAAATACACAGAGAAATATTGAAGATAAGAGGGAAATAAAGAAGTGAGACATGAAGGGATGTACAAATAGAAGTCCCTCTGATTGTGCCCTTAAGGAAAGAGCCAGAAAATGATGGCCATTCAGTGCAGCGAAGAAGACACTAGATTTGACTTTCTATTGACAACATGTCTTCTTTCATTATTTACTGAAACTCTCTTTTTTTTATTTCTTTTTGTGTGTGCATAAATCTCATCTTTTTTAAATATATATTTATTTCTTAAAATATGAGCGTGTAGTCTCAACATTTCAATCTCATATCTTTCCGCTTTATTTTCTCAGCCATTCTTCTCTTCAACATTTTCTTTAGTTATTTCTTTATTTCTTTCTTTCTTTCTCTCTTTCTCTCTCTCTCTCTCTCTCTCTCTCTCTCTCTTCTCTCTTTCTTTCTTTCTCTAATTATATCGTTCTTACTTCTTAGCTATTTTAATTTGATCCACTTCTTACTTCTTTCAATTACTTGTAAATATTGTTGTTATCACTTTAACTTTTCGTCCTCCTTCTTGTCCTCATATTTTCCTTTACTATCACACACTCCGTAATTAATCAGACATCCTCACTGAAACAAGTAGACACCTATAGACAACTATCTACAAAACCATTCTTTGTAACATCTCAAATGCTCTACATCGTTCCCTTTATCCCATTCAAGAAACGAATCAGTAATATTTGTAACCTGAGAAGTAACTGTAAACTCGAATAATTACTGTGGTGTCGAAGCCAGACATCTATAGAACAAAATAAATCAGAAGTAACCGGAATCGATGTAGCAGAGTATGACTTTCAAAATGGAGTCACTGGAGTCAGTGATGGTAAAGTATGAGATGGACTGTAGTCAAACAGGGAATTCAGGTCGTAGGTTGGACATACTAACCTCATAGATCGGTTGAGTTATCTGTCCTTTCTTTATTCATGGCTAAGAAATTGGAGTCATCGTTGTGGAGATGGGATCGAAATTGGGTGACGTTGGAGCTGACATCGGAAACGTGGTGGATGAGGTTTAGAGCAGGAGAAATATGGAGGAGGAGAATGTGTAGGACATTCAAAATATCGAGTAGTGGAAATGTTGGATATTAAAAATATGGAGGAGGTGGTGTAAGTGTTGGATACAATAAAATGAATGAGGAGGAGGAAGTGTTGGACTGTAGACAAATGGAAGTTGTGGAAGCGTTAGACTGTAGAAATTGAGGAGGTGGAGAAAGATTAAGAAAGTAGATATGTGGAGGAGGTGGAGAAAGATTGGAAAAAGTAGATATATGGAGGAGGTGGAGAAAGATTAGGACAGTAGATATGTGGAGGAGGTGGAGAAGATTGGAAAAAGTAGATAAATGGAGGAGGTGGAGAAAGATTGGAAAAGTAGATATATGGAGGAGGTGGAGAAAGATTGGAAAAAGTAGATATATGGAGGAGGTGGAGAAAGATTGGAAAAAGTAGATATATGGAGGAGGTGGAGAAAGATTAGGACAGTAGATATATGGAGGAGGTGGAGAAAGATTGGAAAAGTAGATATATGGAGGAGGTGGAGAAAGATAAGGACAGTAGATATATGGGGGAGGTGGAGAAAGATTGGAAAAGTAGATATGTGGAGGAGGTGGAGAAAGATTGGAAAAAGTAGATATATGGAGGTGGTGGAGAAAGATTGGAAAAAATAGATATATGGAGGATGTGGAGAAAGATTAGGACAGTAGATATATGGAGGAGGTGGAGAAAGATTGGAAAAGTAGATATGTGGAGGAGGTGGAGAAAGATTGGAAAAAGTAGATATGTGGAGGAGGTGGAGAAAGATTGGAAAAGTAGATATATGGAGAGGTGGAGAAAGATTAGGACAGTAGATATATGGAGAGGTGGAGAAAGATTAGGGCAGTAGATATATGGAGGAGGTGGAGAAAGATTAGGGCAGTAGATATATGGAAGAGGTGGAGAAAGATAGGGCAGTAGATATATGGAGGAGGTGGAGAAAGATTAGGGCAGTAGATATATGGAGGAGGTAGAGAAAGATTGGAAAAAGTAGATATATGGAGGAGGTGGAGAAAGATTAGGACAGTAGATATATGGAGGAGGTGGAGAAAGATTGGAAAAAAGTAGATATATGGAGGAGGTGAATAAAGATTAGGGCAGTAGATATATGGAGGAGGTGGAGAAAAATTGGAAAAAGTAGATATATGGAGGAGTGGAGAAAGATTAGGGCAGTAGATATATGGAGGAGGTGGAGAAAGATTAGGACAGTAGATATATGGAGGAGGTAGATAAAGATTAGGACAGTAGATATATGGAGGAGTGGAGAAAGATTAGGACAGTAGATAATGGAGGAGGTAGATAAAGATTAGACAGTAGATATATGGAGGAGGCAGATAAAGATTAGGACAGTAGATATATGGAGGAGGTGAAAAAGATTAGGGCAGTAGATATATGGAAGAGGTGGAGAAGATTAGGGCAGTAGATATATGGAGGAGGTGGAGAAAGATTAGGGCAGTAGATATATGGAGGAGGTGGAGAAAGATTAGGGCAGTAGATATATGGAGGAGGTAGATAAAGATTAGGGCAGTAGATATATGGAGGAGGTGGAGAAAGATTAGGGCAGTAGATATATGGAGGAGGTGGAGAAAGATTAGGGCAGTAGATATATGGAGGAGGTGGAGAAAGATTAGGGCAGTAGATATATGGAGGAGGTGGAGAAAGATTAGGACAGTAGATATATGGAGGAGCTGGAGAAAGATTAGGACAGTAGATATATAGAGAAGGTGGAGAAAGATTAGGGCAGTAGATATATGGAGGAGGTGGAGAAAGATTAGGACAGTAGATATATGGAGGAGGTGGAGAATGATTAGGGCAGTAGATATATGGAGGAGGTGGAGAAAGTTTAGGGCAGTAGATATATGGAGGAGGTGGAGAATGATTAGGGCAGTAGATATATGGTGAAGGTGGAGAAAGATTAGGACAGTAGATATATGGAGAAGGTGGAGAAAGATTAGGGCAGTAGATATATGGAGGAGGTAGATAAAGATTAGGACAGTAGATATATGGAGGAGGTGGAGAAGATTAGGGCAGTAGATGTATGGAGGAGCTGGAGAAAGATTAGGGCAGTAGATATATGGAAGAGTGGAGAAAGATTAGGGCAGTAGATATATTGAGGAGCTGAGAAAGATTAGGACAGTAGATATATGGAGGAGGTGGAGAAAGATTAGGGCAGTAGATATATGGAAGAGGTGGAGAAAGATTTGGGCAGTAGATATATGGAGGAGGTGGAGAAGATTAGGACAGTAGATATATGGAGGAGGTGGAGAAGATTAGGGCAGTAGATATATGGAAGAGGTGAGAAAGATTAGGGCAGTAGATATATGGAGGAGGTGGAGAAAGATTAGGGCAGTAGATATATGGAGGAGGTGGAAAAAGATTAGGACAGTAGATATATGGAGGAGGCGGAGAGATTAGGACAGTAGATATATGGAGGAGGTGAGGAAAGATAGGACAGTAGATATATGGAGGAGCTGGAGAAAGATTAGGGCAGTAGATATATGGAGGAGGTGGAGAAAGATTAGGGCAGTAGATATATGGAAGAGGTGGAGAAAGATTAGGGCAGTAGATATATGGAAGAGGTGGAGAAAGATTAGGGCAGTAGATATATGGAAGAGGTGGAGAAAGATTAGGGCAGTAGATATATGGAAGAGGTGGAGAAAGATTAGGGCAGTAGATATATGGAGAAGGTGGAGAAAGATTAGGGCAGTAGATATGGAAGAGGTGGAGAAAGAATAGGGCAGTAGATATATGGAGAAGGTGGAGAAAGATTAGGGCAGTAGATATATGGAGAAGGTGGAGAAAGATTAGGGCAGTAGATATATGGAGAGGTGGAGAAAGATTAGGGCAGTAGATATGTGGAGAAGGTGGAGAAAGATTAGGGCAGTAGATATATGGAGGAGGTGGAGAAAGATTAGGACAGTATATATATGGAGGAGTTGGAGAAAGATTAGGGCAGTAGATATATGGAGAAGGTGGAGAAAGATTAGGGCAGTAGGTATATGGAAGAGGTGGAGAAAGATTAGGGCAGTAGATATATGGAGGAGGTGGAGAAAGATTAGGGTAGTAGATATATGGAGGAGGTGGAGAAAGATTAGGGCAGTAGATATATGGAGGAGGTGGAGAAAGTTTAGGGCAGTAGATATATGGAGGAGGTGGAGAAAGATTAAGACAGTAGATATATGGAGGAGGTGGAGAAAGTTAGGGCAGTAGATATATGGAGGAGGTGGAGAAAGATTAGGGCAGTAGATATATGGAGGAGGTGGAGAAGGATTAGGGCAGTAGATATATGGAGAAGGTGGAGAAATTTAGGGCAGTAGATATATGGAGGAGGTGGAGAAAGTTTAGGGCAGTAGATATATGGAGGAGGTGGAGAAAGATTAGGGCAGTAGATATATGGAGAAGGTGGAGAAAGATTAGGGCAGTAGATATATGGAGAAGGTGAAGAAAGATTAGGGCAGTAGATATATGGAGGAGGTGGAGAAAGTTTAGGGCAGTAGATATATGGAGGAGGCGGAGAAGATTAGGGCAGTAGATATATGGAGGAGGTGGAGAAAGTTTAGGGCAGTAGATATATGGAGGAGGTGGAGAAAGATTAGGACAGTAGATATATGGAGGAGGTGGAGAAAGATTAGGACAGTAGATATATGGAGGAGGTGGATAAAGATTAGGGCAGTAGATATATGGAAGAGGTGGAGAAAGATTAGGGCAGTAGATATATGGAAGAGGTGGAGAAAGATTAGGGCAGTAGATATATGGAAGAGGTGGAGAAAAATAGGGCAGTAGATATATGGAGGAGGTGGAGAAAGATTAGGGCAGTAGATATATGGAGGAGGTAGAGAAAGATTGGAAAAAGTAGATATATGGAGGAGGTGGAGAAAGATTAGGACAGTAGATATATGGAGGAGGTGGAGAAAGATTGGAAAAAGTAGATATATGGAGGAGGTGAATAAAGATTAGGGCAGTAGATATATGGAGGAGGTGGAGAAAGATTAGGACAGTAGATATATGGAGGAGGTAGATAAAGATTAGGACAGTAGATATATGGAGGAGGTGGAGAAAGATTAGGACAGTAGATAAATGGAGGAGGTAGATAAAGATTAGGACAGTAGATATATGGAGGAGGCAGATAAAGATTAGGACAGTAGATATATGGAGGAGGTGAGAAAGATTAGGGCAGTAGACATATGGAGGAGGTGGAGAAAGATTAGGGCAGTAGATATATGGAGGAGGTGGAGAAAGATTAGGGCAGTAGATATATGGAGAAGGTGGAGAAAGATTAGGGCAGTAGATATATGGAAGAGGTGGAGAAAGATTAGGGCAGTAGATATGTGAGAAGGTGGAGAAAGATTAGGGCAGTAGATATATGGAGGAGGTGGAGAAAGATTAGGACAGTATATATATGGAGGAGGTGGAGAAAGATTAGGGCAGTAGATATATGGAGAAGGTGGAGAAAGATTAGGGCAGTAGGTATATGGAAGAGGTGGAGAAAGATTAGGGCAGTAGATATATGAGGAGGTGGAGAAAGAGTAGGGTAGTAGATATATGGAGGAGGTGGAGAAAGATTAGGGCAGTAGATATATGGAGGAGGTGGAGAAAGTTTATGGCAGTAGATATATGGAGGAGGTGGAGAAAGATTTGGGCAGTAGATATATGGAGGAGTTGGAGAAAGATTAGGGCAGTAGATATATGGAGGAGGTGGAGAAAGATTAAGACAGTAGATATATGGAGGAGGTGGAGAAAGTTTAGGGCAGTAGATATATGGAGGAGATGGAGAAAGATTAGGGCAGTAGATATATGGAGGAGGTGGAGAAGGATTAGGGCAGTAGATATATGGAGAAGGTGGAGAAGATTAGGGCAGTAGATATATGGAGGAGGTGGAGAAAGTTTAGGGCAGTAGATATATGGAGGAGGTGGAGAAAGATTAGGGCAGTAGATATATGGAGAAGGTGGAGAAAGATTAGGGCAGTAGATATATGGAGAAGGTGAAGAAAGATTAGGGCAGTAGATATATGGAGGAGGTGGAGAAAGTTTAGGGCAGTAGATATATTGAGGAGGCGGAGAAAGATTAGGGCAGTAGATATATGGAGGAGGTGGAGAAGTTTAGGGCAGTAGATATATGGAGGAGGTGGAGAAAGATTAGGACAGTAGATATATGGAGGAGGTGGAGAAAGATTAGGACAGTAGATATATGGAGGAGGTGGATAAAGATTAGGGCAGTAGATATATGGAAGAGGTGGAGAAAGTTAGGGCAGTAGATATATGGAGGAGGTGGAGAAAGATTAGGGCAGTAGATATATGGAGAGGTGGAGAAAGATTAGGGCAGTAGATATATGGAGAAGGTGAAGAAAGATTAGGGCAGTAGATATATGGAGGAGGTAGAGAAAGATTGGAAAAAGTAGATATATGGAGGAGGTGGAGAAAGATTAGGACAGTAGATATATGGAGGAGGTGGAGAAAGATTGGAAAAAGTAATATATGGAGGAGGTGAATAAAGATTAGGGCAGTAGATATATGGAGGAGGTGGAGAAAGATTAGGACAGTAGATATATGGAGGAGGTAGATAAAGATTAGGACAGTAGATATATGGAGGAGGTGGAGAAAGATTAGGACAGTAGATAAATGGAGGAGGTAGATAAAGATTAGGACAGTAGATATATGGAGGAGGCAGATAAGATTAGGACAGTAGATATATGGAGGAGGTGAAGAAAGATTAGGGCAGTAGACATATGGAGGAGGTGGAGAAAGATTAGGGCAGTAGATATATGGAGGAGGTGGAGAAAGATTAGGGCAGTAGATATATGGAGGAGGTGGAGAAAGATTAGGGCAGTAGATATATGGAGGAGGTAGATAAAGATTAGGGCAGTAGATATATGGAGGGGTGGAGAAAGATTAGGGCAGTAGATATATGGAGGAGGTGGAGAAAGATTAGGGCAGTAGATATATGGAGGAGGTGGAGAAGATTAGGGCAGTAGATATATGGAGGAGGTGGAGAAAGATTAGGACAGTAGATATCTGGAGGAGCTGGAGAAAGATTAGGACAGTAGATATATGGAGGAGGTGGAGAAAGATTAGATCAGTAGATATATGGAGGAGGTGGAGAAAGATTAGGACAGTAGATATATGGAGGAGGTGGAGAATGATTAGGGCAGTAGATATATGGAGGAGGTGGAGAAAGTTTAGGGCAGTAGATATATGGAGGAGGTGGAAAATGATTAGGCAGTAGATATATGGCGAAGGTGGAGAAAGATTAGGACAGTAGATATATGGAGAAGGTGGAGAAAGATTAGGGCAGTAGATATATGGAGGAGGTAGATAAAGATTAGGACAGTAGATATATGGAGGAGGTGGAGAAAGATTAGGCAGTAGATATATGGAGGAGCTGGAGAAAGATTAGGGCAGTATGTATATGGAAGGTGGAGAAAGATTAGGGCAGTAGATATATGGAAGAGGTGGAGAAAGATTAGGGCAGTAGATGTATTGAGCAGGTGGAGAAAGATTAGGACAGTAGATATATGGAGGAGGTGGAGAAAGATTAGGGCAGTAGATATATGGAAGAGGTGGAGAAAGATTAGGGCAGTAGATATATGGAGGAGGTGGAGAAAGATTAGGACAGTAGATATATGGAGGAGGTGGAGAAAGATTAGGGCAGTAGATATATGGAAGAGGTGGAGAAAGATTAGGGCAGTAGATATATGGAGGAGGTGGAGAAAGATTAGGGCAGTAGATATATGGAGGAGGTGGAAAAAGATTAGGACAGTAGATATATGGAGGAGGTGAGAGAGATTAGGACAGTAAATATATGGAGGAGGTGAGGAAAGATTAGGACAGTAGATATATGGAGGAGCTGGAGAAAGATTAGGGCAGTAGATATATGGAGGAGGTGGAGAAAGATTAGGGCAGTAGATATATGGAAGAGGTGGAGAAAGATTAGGGCAGTAGATATATGGAAGAGGTGGAGAAAGATTAGGGCAGTAGATATATGGAGAGGTGGAGAAAAATTAGGGCAGTAGATATATGGAAGAGGTGGAGAAAGATTAGGGCAGTAGATATATGGAGAAGGTGGAGAAAGATTAGGGCAGTAGATATATGGAAGAGGTGGAGAAAGATTAGGGCAGTAGATATATGGAGAAGGTGGAGAAAGATTAGGGCAGTACATATATGGAGAAGGTGGAGAAAAATTAGGGCAGTAGATATATGGAAGAGGTGGAGAAAGATTAGGGCAGTAGATATATGGAGAAGGTTGAGAAAGATTAGGGCAGTAGATATATGGAGGAGGTGGAGAAAGATTAGGACAGTATATATATGGAGGAGGTGGAGAAAGATTAGGGCAGTAGATATATGGAGAAGGTGGAGAAAGATTAGGGCAGTAGATATATGGAAGAGGTGGAGAAAGATTAGGGCAGTAGATATATGGAGGAGGTGGAGAAAGATTAGGGTAGTAGATATATGGAGGAGGTGGAGAAAGATTAGGGCAGTAGATATATGGAGGAGGTGGAGAAAGTTTAGGGCAGTAGATATATGGAGGAGGTGGAGAAAGATTAGGGCAGTAGATATATGGAGGAGTTGGAGAAAGATTAGGGCAGTAGATATATGGAGGAGGTGGAGAAAGATTAGGACAGTAGATATATGGAGGAGGTGGAGAAAGTTTAGGGCAGTAGATATATGGAGGAGGTGAAGAAAGATTAGGGCAGTAGATATATGGAGGAGGTGGAGAAAGATTAGGGCAGTAGATATATGGAGAAGGTGGAGAAAGATTAGGGCAGTAGATATAAGGAGGAGGTGGAGAAAGTTTAGGGCAGTAGATATATGGAGGAGGTGAGAAAGATTAGGGCAGTAGATATATGGAGAAGGTGGAGAAAGATTAGGGCAGTAGATATATGGAGAAGGTGAGAAGATTAGGGCAGTAGATATATGGAGGAGGTGGAGAAAGTTTAGGGCAGTAGATATATGGAGGAGGCGGAGAAAGATTAGGGCAGTAGATATATGGAGGAGGTGGAGAAAGTTTAGGGCAGTAGATATATGGAGGAGGTGGAGAAAGAATAGGACAGTAGATATATGGAGGAGGTGGAGAAAGATTAGGACAGTAGATATATGGATGAGGTGGAGAAAGATTAACAGTAGATATATGGAGGAGTGGAGAAAGATTTGGGCAGTAGATATATGGAGAAGGTGGAGAAAGATTAGGGCAGTAGATATATGGAAGAGGTGGAGAAGATTAGGGCAATAGATATATGGAGGAGCTGGAGAAAGATTAGGGCAGTAGATATATGGAGAAGGTGGAGAAAGATTAGGGCAGTAGATATATGGAAGAGGTGGAGAAAGATTAGGGAAGTAGATATATGGAGAAGGTGGAGAAAGTTTAGGGCAGTAGATATATGGAGGAGGTGGAGAAAGATTAGGACAGTAGATATATGGAGGAGGTGGAGAAAGATTATGGCAGTAGATATATGGAGGAGGTGGAGAAAGATTAGGGCAGTAGATATATGGAGGAGGTGGAGAAAGTTTAGGGCAGTAGATATATGGAGGAGGTGGAGAAAGTTTATGGCAGTAGATATATGGAGGAGGTGGAGAAAGATTAGGGCAGTAGATATATGGAGGAGTTGGAGAAAGATTAGGGCAGTAGATATATGGAGGAGGTGGAGAAAGATTAGGACAGTAGATATATGGAGGAGGTGGAGAAAGTTTAGGGCAGTAGATATATGGAGGAGGTGGAGAAAGATTAGGGCAGTAGATATATGTAGGAGGTGGAGAAAGATTAGGGCAGTAGATATATGGAGAAGGTGGAGAAAGATTAGGGCAGTAGATATATGGAGGAGGTGGAGAAAGTTTAGGGCAGTAGATATATGGAGGAGGTGGAGAAAGATTAGGGCAGTAGATATATGGGGAGGTGGAGAAAGATTAGGGCAGTAGATATATGGAGGAGGTGGAGAAAGATTAGGGCAGTAGATATATGGAGAAGGTGGAGAAAGATTAGGGCAGTAGATATATGGAGAGGTGGAGAAAGATTAGGGCAGTAGATATATGGAGGAGGTGGAGAAAGATTAGGGTAGTAGATATATGGAGGAGGTGGAGAAAGATTAGGGCAGTAGATATATGGAGGAGGTGGAGAAAGTTTAGGGCAGTAGATATATGGAGGAGGTGGAGAAAGATTAGGGCAGTAGATATATGGAGGAGTTGGAGAAAGATTAGGGCAGTAGATATATGGAGGAGGTGGAGAAAGATTAGGACAGTAGATATATGGAGGAGGTGGAGAAATTTTAGGGCAGTAGATATATGGAGGAGGTGAGAAAGATTAGGGCAGTAGATATATGGAGGAGGTGGAGAAAGATTAGGGCAGTAGATATATGGAGAAGGTGGAGAAAGATTAGGGCAGTAGATATAGGAGGAGGTGGAGAAAGTTTAGGGCAGTAGATATATGGAGGAGGTGGAGAAAGATTAGGGCAGTAGATATATGGAGAAGGTGGAGAAAGATTAGGGCAGTAGATATATGGAGAAGGTGAAGAAAGATTAGGGCAGTAGATATATGGAGGAGGTGGAGAAAGTTTAGGGCAGTAGATATATGGAGGAGCGGAGAAAGATTAGGGCAGTAGATATATGGAGGAGGTGGAGAAAGTTTAGGGCAGTAGATATATGGAGGAGGTGGAGAAAGATAGGACAGTAGATATATGGAGGAGGTGGAGAAAGATTAGGACAGTAGATATATGGATGAGGTGGAGAAAGATTAAGACAGTAGATATATGGAGGAGGTGGAGAAAGATTTGGGCAGTAGATATATGGAGAAGGTGGAGAAAGATTAGGGCAGTAGATATATGGAAGAGGTGGAGAAAGATTAGGGCAATAGATATATGGAGGAGCTGGAGAAAGATTAGGGCAGTAGATATATGGAGAAGGTGGAGAAAGATTAGGGCAGTAGATATATGGAAGAGGTGGAGAAAGATTAGGGAAGTAGATATATGGAGAAGGTGGAGAAAGTTTAGGGCAGTAGATATATGGAGGAGGTGGAGAAAGATTAGGACAGTAGATATATGGAGGAGGTGGAGAAAGATTATGGCAGTAGATATATGGAGGAGGTGGAGAAAGATTAGGGCAGTAGATATATGGAGGAGGTGGAGAAAGTTTAGGGCAGTAGATATATGGAGGAGGTGGAGAAAGTTTAGGGCAGTAGATATATGGAGGAGGTGGAGAAAGATTAGGGCAGTAGATATATGGAGGAGGTGGAGAAAGTTTAGGGCAGTAGATATATGGAGGAGGTGGAGAAAGATTAGGGCAGTAGATATATGGAGGAGTTGGAGAAAGATTAGGGCAGTAGATATATGGAGGAGGTGGAGAAAGATTAGGACAGTAGATATATGGAGGAGGTGGAGAAAGTTTAGGGCAGTAGATATATGGAGGAGGTGGAGAAAGATTAGGGCAGTAGATATATGGAGGAGGTGGAGAAAGATTAGGGCAGTAGATATATGGAGAAGGTGGAGAATGATTAGGGCAGTAGATATATGGAGGAGGTGGAGAAAGTTTAGGGCAGTAGATATATGGAGGAGGTGGAGAAAGATTAGGGCAGTAGATATATGGGGAAGGTGGAGAAAGATTAGGGCAGTAGATATATGGAGAAGGTGAAGAAAGATTAGGGCAGTAGATATATGGAGGAGGTGGAGAAAGTTTAGGGCAGTAGATATATGGAGGAGGCGGAGAAAGATTAGGGCAGTAGATATATGGAGGAGGTGGAGAAAGTTTAGGGCAGTAGATATATGGAAGAGGTGAGAAAGATTAGGGCAGTAGATATATGGAAGAGGTGGAGAGTTTAGGGCAGTAGATATATGGAAGAGGTGGAGAAAGTTTAGGGCAGTAGATATATGGAGGAGGTGGAGAAAGATTAGGGCAGTAGATATATGGAGGAGGCGGAGAAAGTTTAGGGCAGTAGATATATGGAGGAGGTGGAGAAAGATTAGTGCAGTAGATATATGGAGGAGGTGGAGAAAGATTAGGGCAGTAGATATATGGAGGAGGCGGAGAAAGATTAGGATAGTAGATATATGGAGGAGGTGAGAGAAAGATTAGGGCAGTAGATATATGGAGAATGTGAGAAAGATTAGGACAGTAGATATATGGAGAAGGTAGAGAAAGATTAGGGCAGTAGATATATGGAGGAGGCGGAGAAAGATTAGGATAGTAGATATATGGAGGAGGTGGAGAAAGATTAGGGCAGTAGATATATGGAGAATGTAAAAGATTAGGACAGTAGATATATGGAGGAGGTGGAGAAAGATTAGGACAGTAGATATATTGAGGAGTTGGAGAAAGATTACCACAGTAGATATATGGATGAGTTGGAGAAAGATTAGGACAGTAGATATATGGAGGAGGTGGAGAAAGATTAGGACAGTAGATATATGGAGGAGGTGGAGAAACATTAGGACAGTAGATATATGGAGGAGTTGGAGAAAGATTAGGACAGTAGATATATGGAGGAGTTGGAGAAACATTAGGACAGTAGATATATGGAGGAGTTGGAGAAAGATTAGGACAGTAGATATATGGAGGAGGTGGAGAAAGATTAGGACAGTAGATATATGGAAGAGGTGGAGAAAGATTAGGACAGTAGATATATGGGGAGTTGGAAGAAAGATTAGGACAGTAGATATATGGAGGAGGTGGAGAAAGATTAGGACAGTAGATATATGGAAGAGGTGGAGAAAGATTAGGACAGTAGATATATGGAGGAGGTGGAGAAAGATTAGGACAGTAGATATATGGAGGAGTTGGAGAAAGATTAGGACAGTAGATATATGGAAGAGGTGGAGAAAGATTAGGACAGTAGATATATGGATGAGGTGGAGAAAGATTAGGACAGTAGATATATGGAGGATGTGGAGAAAGATTAGGGCAGTAGATATATGGAGGAGGTGGAGAAAGATTAGGGCAGTAGATATATGGAGGAGGTGGAGAAAGATTAGGCAGTAGATATTTGGAGGAGGTGGAGAAAGATTAGGGCAGTAGATATATGGAGGAGGTGGAGAAAGATTAGGGCAGTAGATATATGGAGGAGATGGAGAAAGATTAGGACAGTAGATATATGGAGGAGGTGGAGAAAGATTAGGGCAGTAGATATATGGAGGAGGTGGAGAAAGATTAGGGCAGTAGATATATGGAGGAGGTGGAGAAAGATTAGGACAGTAGATATATGGAGGAGGTGGAGAAAGATTAGGGCAGTAGATATATGGAGTAGGTGGAGAAAGATTAGGGCAGTAGATATATGGAGGAGTTGGAGAAAGATTAGGACAGTAGATATATGGAGGATGTGGAGAAAGATTAGGGCAGTAGATATATGGAGGAGGTGGAGAAAGATTAGGACAGTAGATATATGGAGGAGGTGGAGAAAGATTAGGGCAGTAGATATATGGAGGAGGTGGAGAAAGATTAGGACAGTAGATATATGGAAGAGGTGGAGAAAGATTAGGACACTAGATATATGGAAGAGGTGGAGAAAGATTAGGACAGTAGATATATGGAGGAGTTGGAGAAAGATTAGGGCAGTAGATATATGGAGGAGGTGGAGAAAGATTAGGACAGTAGATATATGGAGGAGGTGGAGAAAGATTAGGGCAGTAGATATATGGAGGAGGTGGAGAAAGATTAGGACAGTAGATATATGGAAGAGGTGGAGAAAGATTAGGACAGTAGATATATGGAAGAGGTGGAGAAAGATTAGGACAGTAGATATATGGAGGAGATGGAGAAAGATTAGGACAGTAGATATGTGGAGGAGGTGGAGAAAGATTAGGGCAGTAGATATATGGAGGAGGTGGAGAAAGATTAGGGCAGTAGATATATGGAGGAGGTGGAGAAAGATTAGGACAGTAGATATATGGAGGAGGTGGAGAAAGATTAGGGCAGTAGATATATGGAGTATGTGGAGAAAGATTAGGGCAGTAGATATATGGAGGAGGTGGAGAAAGATTAGGACAGTAGATATATGGAGGAGGTGGAGAAAGATTAGGGCAGTAGATATATGGAGGAGAAGAGAAAGATTAGGACAGTAGATATATGGAGGAGGTGGAGAAAGATTAGGGCAGTAGATATATGGAGGAGGTGGAGAAAGATTAGGACAGTAGATATATGGAAGAGGTGGAGAAAGATTAGGACAGTAGATATATGGAAGAGGTGGAGAAAGATTAGGACAGTAGATATATGGAGGAGTTGGAGAAATATTAGGACAGTAGATATATGGAGAAGGTGAAGAAAGATTAGGACAGTAGATATGTGGAGGAGGTGGAAGAAGTGTTGGACTGTAGATATATAGAGGAGGTGGGGGAAGTGTTCGACGGTAGATATATGGAGGCGGTGGAGGAAGTGTTGGACGGTAGATATATGGTGGAGGTGGAGAAAGTTTTGAACAGTAGATATATGGAGGAGGTGGAGGAAGTGTTGGACAGTAGATTTTTGGAGGAGGTGGAAGAAATGTTGGACAGTAGATATATGGAGGAGGTGGAGGAAGTGTTGGACAGTAGATTTTTGGAGGAGGTGGAAGAAGTGTTGGACAGTAGATATATATGGAGGAGTTGGCGGAAGTGTTGGACAGTAGATAAATGGAGGAGTTGCAGGAAGTGTTTGTACAGAAGATATATGGAGGAGGTAGTGTTGGACAGTAGATATATGAAGGAGTGGAGAAACTCTTGTACAGTCGATATATGGAGAAGGTGTTGGGCAGTAGATATATGGAGAAGGTGGATGAAGTGTTGGACAGTAGATATATGGAGGCGTTGGAGGAAGTGTTGGACAGTAGATATATGGAGGTGGTGGAGGAAGTGTTGGACAGTAGATATAAGAAGGAGGTGGAGGAAGTGTTGGGCAGTAGATTTTTGGAAGAGGTGGAAGAAGTGTTGGACAGTAGATATATGGAGGAAATGGAGGAAGTGTTGGACAGTAGTTTTTTTGAGGAGGTGGAAGAAGTGTTGGACAATAGATATATGGAGGATGTGGAGAAAGTGTTCGGCAGTAGATATATAGAGAAGGTGGAAGAAGTGTTGGACAGTATATATTTGGAGGAGGTGCAACAAGTGTTGGGCAGTATATATTTGGAGCAGATGCAACAAGTGTTGGGCAGTAGATATATAGAGAAAGTGGAAGAAGTGTTGGACAGTATATATTTGGAGGAGTTGGAAGAAGTGTTGGACAGTATATATTTGGAGGAGGTGCAACAAGTGTTGGGCAGTATATATTTGGAGGAGGTGCAACAAGTGTTGGGCAGTAGATATATAGAGAAAGTGGAAGAAGTGTTGGACAGTATATATTTGGAGGAGGTGCAACAAGTGTTGGGCATTAGATTTATAGAGAAAGTGGAAGAAGTGTTGGACAGTATATATTTGGAGGAGGTGCAACAAGTGTTGGGCAGTATATATTTGTAGGAGGTGCAGCAAGTGTTGGACAGTATATATATGGAGGAGGTGCAATAAGTGTTGCGCAGTATATATTTGGAGGAGGTGGAAGAAGTGTTGGACAGTATATATTTGGAGGAGGTGGAAGAAGTGTTGGACAGTATATATTTGGAGGAGGTGCAACAAGTGTTTGGCAGTATATATTTCGAGGAGGTGCAACAAGTGTTGGGCAGTATATATTTGGAGGAGGTGCAACAAGTATTGGGCGGTATATATTTGGAGGAGGTGGAAGAAGTGTTGGACAGTATATATTTGGAGGAGGTGCAACAAGTGTTGGGCAGTATATATTTTGGAGGAGGTGGAAGAAGTGTTGGACAGTATATATTTGGAGGAGGTGCAACAAGTGTTGGGCAGTATATATTTGGAGGAGGTGCAACAAGTGTTGGGCAGTATATATTTGGAGGAGGTGCAACAAGTGTTGGGCAGTATATATTTGGAGGAGGTGCAACAAGTGTTGGGCAGTATATATTTGGAGGAGGTGCAACAAGTGTTGGGCAGTATATATTTGGAGGAGGTGCAACAAGTGTTGGGCAGTATATATTTGGAGGAGGTGCAACAAGTGTTGGGCAGTAAATATTTGGAGGAGGTGCAACAAATGTTGGGCAGTATATATTTGGAGGAGGTGCAACAAGTGTTGGGCAGTATATATTTGGAGGAGGTGCAACAAGTGTTTGGCAGTATATATTTGGAGGAGGTGCAACAAGTGTTGGGCAGTATATATTTGGAGGAGGTGCAACAAGTGTTGGGCAGTATATATTTGGAGGAGGTGCAACAAATGTTGGGCAGTATATATTTGGAGGAGGTGCAACAAGTGTTCTATCTATTGTCCTTTCGAGCCGAAGACGGCACATAGGGCAGAACCACAATCTCAAAAATAGAAACCTTGCGTGCCAAAATGGCACATATTGCAGAGATCACTGCTTCTAAAATCTATGGTCTGTTTCCATAACAATGCTTTTTACAATGACAGCTTGTCAAGCCATGGATCAACCTCCTTAGTCGCCTCATACAACATGCCTGGAAGGTCACAGTGTCACTATTCTTTACATCCCACATAATGGGGCCCCGGTAACACACGGGCAACAAAGGAACTTACTACACAAAAAAAAAAAAAAAAAAAAAAAAAAAAAATCAACAAGTGTTGGGCAGTATATATTTGGAGGAGGTGCAACAAGTGTTGGGCAGTATATATTTGGAGGAGGTGCAACAAGTGTTTGGCAGTATATATTTGGAGGAGGTGCAACAAATGTTGGGCAGTATATATTTGGAGGAGGTGGAAGAAGTGTTGGACAGTAGAAATATGGAGGTATTGGAGGAAGTGTTGGACAGTAGAAATATGGAGGTATTGGAGCAAGTGTTGGACAGTAGAAATATGGAGGAGGTAGAGGAAGTGTTGGACAGTAGAAATATGGAGGAGGTAGAGGAAGTGTTGGACAGTAGAAATATGGAGGAGGTAGAGGAAGTGTTGGACAGTAGAAATATGGAGGAGGTAGAGGAAGTGTTGGACAGTAGAAATATGGAGGAGGTAGAGGAAGTGTTGGACAGTAGAAATATGGAGGAGGTAGAGGAAGTGTTGGACAGTAGAAATATGGAGGAGGTAGAGGAAGTGTTGGACAGTAGAAATATGGAGGAGGTAGAGGAAGTGTTGGACAGTAGAAATATGGAGGAGGTAGAGGAAGTGTTGGACAATAGAAATATGGAGGAGGTAGATGAAGTGTTGGACAGGAGAAATATGGAGGAGGTAGAGGAAGTGTTGGACAGTAGAAATATGGAGGAGGTAGAGGAAGTGTTGGACAGTAGAAATATGGAGGTATTGGAGCAAGTGTTGGACAGTAGAAATATGGAGGAGGTAGAGGAAGTGTTGGACAGTAGAAATAAGGAGGTAGAGGAAGTGTTGTACAGTAGAAATATGGAGGAGATAGAGGAAGTGTTGGACAGTAGAAATATGGAGGAGGTAGAGGAAGTGTTGGACAGTAGAAATATGGAGGAGGTAGAGGAAGTATTGGACAGTAGAAATATGGAGGAGGTAGAGGAAGTGTTGGACAGTAGAAATATGGAGGAGGTAGAGGAAGTGTTGGACAATAGAAATATGGAGGAGGTAGAGGAAGTGTTGGACAGTGGAAATATGGAGGAGGTAGAGGAAGTGTTGGACAATAGAAATATGGAGGAGGTAGAGGAAGTGTTGGACAGTAGATATATGGAGGAGGTAGAGGAAGTGTTGGACAATAGAAATATGGAGGAGGTAGAGGAAGTGTTGGACAATAGAAATATGGAGGAGGTAGAGGAAATGTTGGACAATAGAAATATGGAGGAGGTAGAGGAATTGTTGGACAATAGAAATATGGAGGAGGTAGAGGAAGTGTTGTACAATAGAAATATGGAGGAGGTAGAGGAAGTGTTGGACAATAGAAATATGGAGGAGGTAGAAGAAGTGTTGGACAATAGAAATATGGAGGAGGTAGAGGAAGTGTTGGACAATAGAAATATGGAGGAGGTAGAGGAAGTGTTGAGCAGTAGATATATGGAGGAGGTAGTGAAAGTTTTGGACAATAGAAATATGGAGGAGGTGTAGGAAAATATAAATGTGCGGACGCAGAAGCACGTAGGTCAGTAGAAATGTGAAGGAGGAAATGTGAATGAAAGAATAGGACAGTAAAATATAGAGAAGGCGAGGAATGCACAAGACGATACAACAAATAGAGGGCAAGGGGATTTGGTAGTGGGATTTTTAACGTTGAAGAGATAGAGCCAAAATCTTGTCTGAACATTTCCAATCTCTTCTCTTATATTTTTTTTCTTATTTGCTTAAATCGTTCAACACTTCTCTTCCCATTTTACTTAATCTCTCATTCTTCACTTCTCTATTGATTACACGATCTAGCTCCACTATCAAAGGCAGGCACATATGGGAGGGGGTCTTGATAGAGGTGATCCTTATAAAGTTCCAAATAAGCAATTTTCCTCCCTTGATATTTCTCGTTAAAACGTGTGCGAGACATTGATCGCCATCATTATCTTTGTAGACTTCTTGAGAAAGATGCCAGATTTTGAAATACATTCTTCATCTCTACAGGTACCCCACACACACACACTGGTTTTCTTATTTCTTATTTCTCTCTATTTTTGTGTTAATTAAATGTGACTTTTTGTGCTGTATGACATTTTGTATATTTACTTTTCCTTTTGTTTTTATTTTTTATGCTTTTATTATGTTTGTTATTATTAAGAATTATTATGAAATAACAAGGGGAAGACAGGGAAGGTCAGAGGGAACTGACCGAATAAATTGACAATGTCACTGTGGGGACAGGTTATGTCATGTAGAAGCGAGACCTGGACAATTATTAATCTACCATGAGACTCCATTCACGTTATAGGGATTAAATGTTAGATTATTTCATCTTAGAAATTCAGAAGAAACAAAATGAAAATGTTGAAAGTTCCATAAATGTGAATCATACGATTAATGAAAACTTACAAGAAATGTTAATTTCGATGAAAGGAGAAACAAATACAGAAATAAGCAATAATTATTTCATCAAATGTACAACTGAAATAAACAAAAGAATAGGAATGGTAAAAGTAATTTTAATGTTATGAAGAACATACTAACATCAAAACAAAACACCAGGGCTAAAACTAAGAATAGAAATATGGTATGTCTTCTCAACATTCCTATATGGTGCAGAAACATGGACATTAGACAAGAAAACAGAACAGGGAATTGAAGCCTTTGAAATGTGGATATACAGAAGAATAGGTAGAATTGAATTGAAAAAAAAGAAAACAAATGATGATGTCTTAAAACAACTAAAATTGAAGAGAGAACTACTAAACACAATTTAAAAAAGACATGCGATTTTTGGGCCATGTTAAAAGACACAACAGCCTACTAAAAGTAATCTTGGAGCGGAAAATACAAGGTAAAAGAGGCAGACCAAGACTAACATGGACGAGTAACATCACAAGATGGACAAATCAGCCTATGACAACCTGCGCCATCAAAGCAAGAGACAGAGCAGAATGGCGCTCCATGGTTGCCAACCTTCATTGCGGAGATGGCACTTGTTTATGATGATGATTTCATCAACATCAATGCAGTGGTGATATCTGGCAACAGTTCTGAGAAAGATTGTAGAAGACAGCCGAGAAAATGTATATTCTAAACAGTTCATGATCATCATCATGTGCTATACCGTTTTGGCGCAGCGATCTTGTCCATCCACAATCTTCTATCCACAGTGCATCATACCAATTTTGTTGTTGACTGTTTTCCATGCCATGACATCAAGTTATCTAGTAACTTCTCTCTTTGTCGTTCCCGATCTCTCTTTCGCTGTGTTTTGCCAGTTGTCAACCAAGTAAGTATTCCAGCTTTCCTCTTCTCAGGATGTGTCCAAAAATGTTGATTGTTTCTTATTTTTTTCTGATGTTTTTTTATGAGCCCCTTTTTTGTGCTCGCTTCTTTGAGAAAGACCTTGGTCTTTTTGACTGTCCAGGGAACTTTCAAAATTCTTCTGAGAAATCTCATCTCTGTGGCCTGTAATGGTTTTTTTCATGTGTTTGTCTATGTCCATGAGTCGCTTCCATGGGTCACAATTAGCTCTATAAAGCTCCGATTAACTCTATTTCTCACTTCTATTTAATTAGACTTGTTGCATAAGATGTTTTTCATTTCCAGAAATGCTATTTTGGCCTCGGCTGTTCTGCTTTTTATTTCTGGGGTGCATCTTCCATCTGATGTTATTGTCCCCAAGTATTTGATGCATTTTACTCAGATTTATCCTGTTTATTCGTATGCCGTATTATAGTGATGATTGTTTCTTCAAATTGACCGCTATGTCTGTTTTCTTATTATTCACACTCAGACCTTTTTTTTTTGTTCTTTTCTTTTACTATTATGTCTATCATTTCTTTCTCTAAACGGTTCAACGACGTGACATTTAACGATTTTCAACAACTGGGCTGATTAACGAAGCCTGAAAACGAGAAACTAGACATCAATGATCGCAATAATTAAGAGAGTGCTGATCGATGATACAGGCGGAATATCCAAAAAATTGCACAAGAATAGAATGCCCTTGCTAAGTGGTTCTTCTTTTATCGAAAATAGACAACCGTGAACATTTATTTTGATTACAATATACGACCGTGTACGTCATCACAGCCATCTATACTTGTAAGGCCGTCTGATGAAAAGGGATCACCTCAATTTTGTGACGTTTTCGATTTGCGAGGTTGTGGTTAGAAAGACATCAGCCGTCTATTGCTCCCATAGCTGAAAACGTCACGTTTGCGGGGGTTTTCTAGGACATTTGTCTCTACCAGCTGGCTTTGCTACTATACATGTATGTGTTATGTCATAGGCCATATTTGTAGATAATGTATATTTTCAAGACTATAATTTTTGTGATAAATTAAACAGAGCAGATTATTTCTTCCAGTTTCATTTTTGTAAGTTAAAAAAAAAGTGTTCTATTGCGACATTGCGAACGTCAGCAGTGAGTCCCGACACGACCTTGGCAAACAAGTGAAGATGCATTTTATCATAGGCGGAAGGCTTCTAGTCGAACAAGCTGTGAAAAGTATGGGTAACTCATTGAGTTGCTGTAGGATGTGCTAACCACTCCACTTTAAAGTGTGATAGGCTCGTCTCTTCATTTACCTTTCAGCTCCCTGTTGAGCATAGATCTTCAACAAACACTTTCCAAGCCGTTCTGTTTCTTGCCATTCTTTTAAGATCGTTCCATGTCTTCCCCATCATCTTCATCTTTGCTTCTATCTTCTTCTCCAAGAATTCAAGTTTTGTAGACTCGTACTTGGATATTCACAACTTTAAAGCACTACATATCACATGCGGTGAGAATAACTTCACCTGTGTTACGTCATAGCCACTTTTCTTTGTTAATCTAGAATGTTTTACCGGGTATCTGGAAAGAGAAGCCGCATTCCTAGTACGAGCGTTGTTAACGAAGTGGTAACGTGTTTGCTTGGAGGTTAAGGGAATGTTGGTTCAATCCTAGCTTGTCGCTTCCCATTCAACCCTGCTGAATGGTTCCATGATCTGGTTCATTCAGTCAGCAAAGATCAATAACAGCGAGAAATAGCACTGGCCTTCCTCACCCCCAATTGCTGCGGTCTAACACAGTGAAGTGTAATAATTTACTACTCCGCGACATTAAATTATAGTAAAGTAAATATAAAGGTAAAGGTAAAGGTAAAGGTAAAGGTAAAGGTAAAGGTAAAGGTAAAGGTAAAGGTAAAGTACAAGACTTGAATCGGCGTCTTAGCACGCTGTTTTCACCCATATGTGCTCGGCCGTCTAGAAGTTTTCGGACACTTCTGGATAGTGTCGCTTTAAGCATTGAAACTCACGATGCGAGGCGGAATTCCACACCTTCCCAGAGTATTACCCTGGTACCCATTTCTACCAACGGTTGGGGCGACAGCGGGGGTATTTTTTGTTTCCAACAACCAGTACAATTCATACTGCTTCCAAATGAGAATTGAACACAGGTTGTTTGAACGTCGGTAGCCCAGTTGGGTGGTTTTCCCATCTAGGCTACCGACGGCCTCGACATTAAAATATGTAATATTTCACTCATCTGTGACATAAAAAAATGTAATATTTCACTCATCTGTGACATAAAAAAATGTAATATTTCACTCATCTGTGACATAAAAAAATGTAATATTTCACTCATCTGCGACATTAAAATATGTAATATTTCACTCATCTGCGACATTAAAATATGTAATATTTCATTCATCTGTGTCATTAAAATATGTAATATTTCACTCATCTGCGACATTAAAATATGTAATATTTCACTCGTCTGTGACATTAAAATATGTAATATTTCACTCATCTGTGACATTAAAATATGTAATACTTTTAGTCCTGTAGAACATTAAACTATGTCACTAGCAGGCCTCCACATCACTCTCCCTATCCCGCCTCCATACGCCCCCCCCCCAAAAAAAAAAAAAAAACACACACAAAACAAAAGAAAGGAAAAGAAAAAAACATTTAAAATTACCATCTTAAGGTTTCGCACTACTGGTATGAAAAAAGTGTAATCCCACAAACTAATTCTGGTAATTTTTTTTTTTTTTTTTTTTTTGGGGGGGGGGGCTCCTCGGATTATGTGATACTATGCTGTAACTTATTTAGCTCATATGTAAATCTGGCCCAGTGACTGGAAACGTTTTACTGTAGATCCTTTGCAGTCATCACGCAGTGTACAAAACATAGTTTGTAAGTCATTTCTGATTAAAGAAAACAGTCGGGAATCCAGGCGAATCCAGGCTATGTCCACAAAAATAACAAACGGTTCGTTTAATCCCATTAGCCATCCTTTGCCACTGTATTCTTGATCTTAGTCTCTTCCACTTATTCTTGTCTTTGCATTCATTATACCGTAATCCATTAAATTTCAACGATGAGGATTTTACGTTCATTGTGCTTTCTTGTAAGATAATAAACAGCTGCCTCACCCCGCCTCAAAAATAGAATACCCCGGCAACGAACGCACTCACATAATTATCAAAGTTGTAAGTTGTAGAAACGCGCAACCAAGCGTGATGACCTACTTGTAATCTCATCTTCTAAGAACGATCAAGCTACCACTCCCCCAGAACTAAAAGTCAAACCGTCCCGTTTGTCCCTGCCAATTTCGTGATCGTGGTACATTATTAGATATTATATCTGATGGTAAGAGAGAAAAAGTATAAGAGTCTATGCCCTATGGGCCGGCCACGGCTCGAAAGGTCAACAGACAGACATACAGACATAAAGACAGACGGACCAGACAGACTAGACAAACCAGACGGACTAGACAGACAGACCAGACCGACCAGACAGACACACCAGACCAGACGAGACCAGACAGACAGACAGGCAAACAGACAGATGGACAGACGGACGGATGGACGAAAAGATAGATAGATAGATAGATAGATAGACAGACAGACAGACAGACAGACAGACAGACAGACAGACAGACAGATAGATAGATAGATAGATAGATAGATAGATAGATAGATAGATAGATAGATAGATAGATAGATAGATAGATAGATAGATAGATAGATAGATAGATAGATAGATAGATAGATAGATAGATAGATATCTGATGGTTGGAAAAAATGTTATCTGGAACAGCCGTTAGTAGTTGATAACTTAATCTCCTTGTTTATTTGAGAGAAAGTAGTATTTGACTCTAAATTTGAGGGAGGGTAGAATTTGACACTTAATTTGAGAGAGAGAGAGAGAGTCGAATTTGACACTTAATTTGAGAGAGAGAGTAGAATTTGACACTTAATTTGAGAGAGAGAGTAGAATTTGACACTTAATTTGAGTGATTTAAATGCTGAGAAATCCTTTTTTCTGCTCTAGAGTAAAGGCTACATTTACAACAATAATTTGTTTCCCCAATATGCATTTATAAAACATCTCAACACAAACACATACATTACATTACAGAGACATTGGCATTTTCACAACACTGGGACAACAATTCACAACAAGTGCACAAATCTGTGTGCACAAATACATTTGTCGTTCTTCTAGTTTTTATGGAATTTTTTGGCCTTTAGTCTCGGAGTTTCCTTCCCTAATCAACATCTCTTGCATTCATTTATCATGTGCCATACCGGTTGACGTAGGCGATCATTTCCTTCTGCAATCTTCTATCCACAGTGCATCGTATCATTTGTGAATTTGGCTGTTTTTAATGTCAGAACATCAAGCTACTCTCTGTCTACCGTGATCTCTCTTTCTCTGTATCTTGCCAGTTGTAACCAAGTATTCCAATTTTCCTCTTCTCATGATGTGATGATGTGCCCGAAAAATATTGATTGTTTCTTTCTTATGTCTTTTTTTAAGGGCTCCCTTTTGTGTTGGCCTCTTTGAGAATGTCCTCGTTGGTCTTTTTAGCTGGCCAGGGAATTTTCAACATTGTTCTGAGAAATCCCATCTCTGTGGCCTCTAATCGTTGTTTCATTTGTTTGCCTATGTCCATGATTCTTTTCCATAGGTCACAATTGGCTTTATATAACACAGATAAACTATCTTTCTCACTTCTATTGACATAGATTTGTTGCATACGACGTTGTTTATTTTTTCAAATCTAATTTTGGCCTCAGCTATTCTACTTTTTATTTCGGTGGTGCTTATTCCATCTGATGTTATTATTATGCCCAAGCATTTGACACGTTGAACTTCTTTCACATTAGTCCTGTTTATTTTTTAATGTTGCATGATGTTCGTGTCTCCTTATTTATAATTATTATTTCCTTCTCTCTATAATAACAAAATATTTAACCTGAAATAGCACTCAAATATTCATTTGTATCACAAAATGTAACTACTGCCATTAGTACTTCATTAAGACATAAAAAAAATATCCCGAACACTATTTACTCATTAAAAATTTGTTTGTGGAAAACTAAAATAATCATACAAAATATTTCGCACATTCACTATTACATCTGTAAGGCTTTAATTAAAATACCGCTCTCAGAAACTAGCGGTCGAGCCAGCCCCGCTTGAGGCCCTAAAACTCGTGGTACGTCACTGGATGCAGGAACAAAGCACATCCAAATGTATTTTGTGTTCCCTCAATCCTCTAGCGACCAGATCAGAAGAAACCTCATTAAAGATTGATGAAACTAAGATTAGAATACACGAGGCTCGTACAAGTGCAGAAATGTATTTGGAGACGTTAATTTCTGGGTGAAAGTACACCTTTGACCAGGAAAATGAATTATAGGATAGTAGGCACCATTTTATAGCACAGAAGACACCGAAAACACCTTTGATAAACATAATTTTCATTCAGAAGGCATTTCACTATCAGTTGATTCATTGGCTAGCTGAACCGATGTGATCGTGTGCATCATAGTCCAAAAGGTGTAATGACCCTTTCTTCATTCAGACTTCAGAGAAAGAGAATAGTGTTTGGGGGGGGGGATAGAGAAGGAGGAGAATGTCAACAAAATCAAATTAAAAATATGTTAAGCCTAGTTCAGCCCGTATAGCCAATCAATTTGTGTGGTTATTTTATTGTTTGTTCATAAGCCTTGTGTTTGTTGTTGGCTTTGGAAGATCCCATCAGAAGCAAGATCCGGCCAGAAGCTAAGAATAAATGCAAGGCTTTTAAATAGCAACCAATTATATCATTCTTTTTTAACAAAATTCTGAGTTTTGAAAAAAAAATGTTTCTCTCAGGAAGTCAAATATAATTTTTTTAAATATTTGTTTTACGCCAGATGTGTTTATTAGTTGAACAATGAGGTAGACGCACAACAAAAGTCACAGTAACAGAAGTGCGAAACGTTGTCAATTTATTTTTTAAAATAACATTAAACGATTAGATTCTCAATATTCCTGTATAGTGCAGAAACATGGACTAGACAAGAAAACAGAACAGAAATTTGAAGCCTTTGAAAAGTGGATTTATAGAAGAATAGGAAGAATTGGTTGGAAAGAAAACAAAACAAACGATGAAGCTTTAAAACAACTGAAAATAAAAAGAGAACTACTAAATACAATTAAGACAAGACAAATGACATTTTTGGGGCATGTTAAAAGACACAACAGCCTGCTAAAAGTAATATTGGAAGGGAAAATACAAGGTAAAAGAGGCAGAGGCAGACCAAGACTAACATGGACGAGTAACATCAAAAGACGGACAAGTCAATCTATGACAGCCTGCACCATCAAAGCAAGAAACAGAGTAGAATGGCGATCCATGGTAGCCAACCTTCATTGCGGAGAAGGCACTCGATGATGATGATGATGATGATGATGATGATGATGATGATGATGATGATGATGATGATGATGATGATGATGATGATGAAACGAGTAGTTATCTGAATCGGAAACTGGGAAATTGTTAAGGTGGAATATTGAAAATAACAAAACGTTCCTGTCTACTTGTTTTATATTGATTTTTACGTTATCACTGAATTATATAGAAATTATCTCTTCTTAAAAAATAAAGAAATAAAGAAAGGATAAGAAAGAAAGAAAGAAAGAAAGAAATAAAGAATGAAAGAAAGAATAAGAAGATGAAGTAGAAAGAAATACAGAAAGTAAAACAAAAAGTAAACTTTCTTTCTTTATAGTCTTTCATATTTTTGTTTTTCTTTCTTTCATTCTTTTTAGAAGAAGTAATACTATAAAATGCAGTGATAAAGAAGAAAGGAAGAAAGCAATAAAGGGAATTTTCTTTCTTTCTTTTTTTTACTTTCTTCATCCCTTCCTTGCTCTTTCTTTCATTTCTTCCATACCCCCCTTCTTTCATTCCAATCTTCTTTCTTTCTTTCTCCTAAAAGAAAACCTTTGCTCTAACGGTACTTCAACAACTCGAGACCGCCAACCGTGCTTGTTCTGCCTGAGTGCTAATCACGCCCT
The DNA here is from genome assembly GCA_032433765.1 of Megaustenia siamemsis. Classification (NCBI taxonomy): domain Eukaryota; kingdom Metazoa; phylum Mollusca; class Gastropoda; order Stylommatophora; family Ariophantidae; genus Megaustenia; species Megaustenia siamemsis. The sequence continues at coordinate 18,458,940 of JAVIAB010000073.1, read as the reverse complement.
GAACTAAAACAACACAGAAAGCCAGGCTTCACTAGACACTTTACATGTGTATCAGGGAATGCATTATATTGTTATTTATTTTCCTTTAATTTAGTCCCTGATAATTTGTGGACATCAATCTGGGCCGCAGATGAAAATTAAATTAATCAGAGTTAAGTGCCTTCTTCGGGGAGCCGCGATAGCTCAGTGGGTAGTGAACTGGACTACAAAGGACAAGAGGTAGGGTTCGATCCCAAAGATGTTTTCCGGGTTCACCCAGCCTTAAATGGGTACCGGATTTTTTCTGGGAAAGTAAAGCGGCACGGGCGTAATACCGACCACATTACCCCAAAAATCATGTGCTGAAGGTCTGTAAAATGTATGGTCACTAACACCATATTCCCTATATGCCACTTGGCGTGACGGGGGCTCTTTACTCTACTTAATTGCGTTTCTCGCATTGAATGTCGAAGAACATAAGTCCTTATCACGACTTGTATTATGCCATGATGCCTTACCCTGACCGAATAGAAATATCAAGTAAAGCTAAAGGTGAGGAAATAAGTTCTGAATAAACGTTTGCTTCAGAGGTACTCTATGCATAGGACAGTGGTGCGCCTGCCATAAGCTCATAGGTTAGTGAACTGGACTACAAAGGACAAGAGCCTTAAATGGGGCATCATCAAATACCATGCCTGCTGGCGTAGGTGATCATTCCTCTCAGCATATGTCGATCTCGACAGTTATATATCATTTCTGTTGTTGACCATCTACAAAGCTTCTCATAAGCTATCTGGTATCTTTTCTTTTTCTTCTCTATTTCTTCGTCCCTCAACTTTCCCAGTTGTCACAATATTTCCCAGCTGTTCCCTTCCCAGTAAAAAAGTAAAGTACCCCCCGTCACGCCAAGTGGCGTATAGGGAAATATGGTGTTAGTGACCCTATATTTTACAGACCTTCAGCACATGATTTTTGGGGTAATGTGGTCGGTATTACGCCCGTGCTGCTTTTACTTTCCCAGAAAAAATCCGGTACCCATTTAAGGCTGGGTGAACCCGGAGCCGTCGGTTGGGATCGAACCCTACCCCTTGTCCGTAGTAGTCCAGTTCACTAACCACTGAGCTATCGCGGCTCCTACTAATTTTTAGGGAATTAGTAAAACCCAGGTGTCCTCGCCAGGATTACGAACCCCGGCTGTTGCCGTGGTAAGCCAACCGCCTATCGATTGCGCTAACCGGACACCCTCCCTTCCCAGTACATGGCCAAAAAATGATGATTGTTTCTTCCTATTATTGGAAATTAGCTCTCTCTTTGCGTTGGTCTCTTTCACAATGCTTTCATTTCTCTTCTTAGCTGTCCATGATATTCTCAACATTCTTCTGTAAAATCACATTTCTTCAGCATCCAGTGATTTTCTTGTTTGTTGTCCCATTGTCAATGATTCACATTCATATGTTAAGACTCGCTTTATATAACATTTAAGAACTCTTTTTTATTGTTTTTATTGTCAAAATTGGATTGCACAGTGTCTTCCTCATTTTTCTGGAAAGTTGCTTTTACCTGAGCCATTCTGCATCTCACCTCTGTTGTACATCTACCAACTGAGTTTAACAATGTTCCCAGATATTTAAATGTATTTACCTCTTTTAATATTGTTCCACTTTACTTTATTGTGTATTGTGGTGATGTTTTTTTCTTTGTTGCTACCATTACTTCTGTCTTTTTTGCTATTAACGCTGATTCCTGTATTTTTTATTTTCTTCACTATAATGTTTAACATTTTTTGTAACTCATTTTTGCCCTTAGCGATTAAGGCTGTGTCATCAGCATACCTTATATTTTTTAATATTACGATCTCCAATTCATGAACTAAAACTTAAATTAAAACTTAAATGAGTACCGGATTTTTTTCTGGGAAAGTAAAACGGCACGGACGTAATACGACCGCATTACCCCAAAAATCGTGTGCCGAAGGTCTGTAAAAAATATTGTTCTCTCTATCTATTGACCTTTCGAGCCGTAGCCGGCCAATAGGGCATAGACCCAGATACTCTTTCTCTTATCTAAATTTTTATTCTAGAATTTTTCAATCCTTGTAAAGATATTTTATCAAATCACGTCATTTGTCTCTGTTTTGTGCAAAAAAAACTCTTTTATCTCATTGAGTGAGCCGATTCCTGCTGCTCTTAAAATTATGGTTATTATCATCATATACCCTATACGACACTTGGCGTGACGGGGCTCTTTACTTACTACTTACGTCTACCATAGCGTATGGTATTTCTATAATAACAGAGAGTAGGAGAACATAACGAAGCAATCTTGTATTGTTTGGTATAAAACGCGGGTCCTGACACAGCCAACTATATATTTACTTAGGCTTGCGTGCAGAGAGAGGATTGCTGGAAGTCGACAAACTAGTGTGACGCCTTCAGCTTTGTGAGCAGGGGTGGTTGCGGGTAGAGCGAGATCAGTCGTCTATAACTCCTATATTTGAACACGTCACGCGAGTTGGTGGGTTTCCGGTTTTATTTTCTGTCCGCGGGTCTTAGTAAATATATATTTGGCTGTGGTCCTACCACGGTGAGGGGATAAAAGAATATAACCAATGCCATCTGCCAAGCTTGTCGTAAGAGTTGTGTCTAAGGTTTTGGGAGAGGGAGGGGGGCAATGTCTTTGCCGGTGCTTTGGAGTTTGTGCATCTGAGCTGAAGGAATCGTCAATGCCGTGCGAATGATCTTCATGATGGAGAGCGTGCTGAGGAGGACATCTAAGCTGAAGAAATCGTCAATGCCGTGCGAATGATCTTCATGATGGAGAGCGTGCTGAGGAGGACATCTAAGCTGAAGAAATCGTCAATGCCGTGCGAATGATCTTCATGATGGAGAGCGTGCTGAGGAGGACATCTGAGCTGAAGAAATCTTCAATGCCGTGCGAATGATCTTCATGATGGAGAGCGTGCTGAGGAGGACATCTAAGCTGAAGAAATCTTCAATGCCGTGCGAATGATCTTCATGCTGGAGAGTGTGCTGAGTAGGGCATCTAAGCACTGTGGAGTTGTCCGTTGTACATTGAAGGTGATCTTTCGAATAAACTAAACTAAACTAAACTAAACTAAACTAAACTAAACTAAACTAAACTAAACTAAACTAAACTAAAACTTTTGCTAAAGAGTTCTGTTTTAATTAACACGTTAATACTGCAACATACACTTTTGTATTTTTTTTCGCTTATTGGCTCAGCTGTACTGCAACCTGTCATGTTTGAGTGGGTAGACATTCGTCATCATCATCAGGTCGAACGTTGCATTCGCCACAGCCCGTCTGAAAGAGCCTCTGTCTCTCTACCTTGATCCCCCACTTCATCTGTTGTCATGTTCAATCTCTCTTTGATGTCTTTAAACCACTTTCTTCTTGGTCTTCCCCCGATGTGTCCCTCAGAAACCATGCCTTCCATCATTCTTCTTTCTATCCCGCTGTGTCTTTTGATGTGACAGTTTATTTTACATTTCATCTTTTAAATGGTGTTTATAAGCTAGTTCTGTTAAGTGTTTATTTCTTTGAATATTTAAAAAAAAATCTTTTCAATGAGACAGTACATTATATATATTCATGTGTATTCCCACTGACTATTAACACTGGATACTATTTCTTATTTACGCATGGGGGTCTCAACACACAATTCAGTATATCATATTTTTATGATATGATATGATGATGATGATGATGATGATGATGATGATGATGATGATGATGATGCGGTCGCCCGATGATTTGAGGTATTCTAGCGGATACGAACCGTAGACTTCCTCCTCGTCATCCGCCCTTAAAAGGACGTTAAGTGGACGTAGTTACGTTGTGTTGAAGTTTGCAGTGTAACACTGTGATATCTGCGCCTTTCGGCCCAACACATCCGACTTCAGCCGACATTTTTGAGTACCGGGTTTGTCTTCCCTCTTCGATCCCTGCTCGCTTGGCCAGACTAGACAGGTTAGTCTGTTTCTGGAGGCACCGCGGAGAGGTGTAGCAGGGTCTGGATGGTTCTGGTTCACCGATCCTGGCGCAAGCCATCAGTTATGAGTCACTGACGACTTCCAGCTCTGGTGCTTGGTGGGGCGCGCCTTCGCCTCCATGATATGATATGATATGATATGATATGATATGATATGATATGATATGACATGATATGTCAGTCATCGGATTATCCTCATCGTACATATAACAATTGTCCAAAGGTGCTCAGAACTCGTCCTCAGCAAATCCAGCAGCTTAAAATGTCTGAGAAATGAAACCTTGCTGGTTCACAAGTATTCCCATATTGAAGACTATGCATGAAAAGTATTCCTTGTTACAGTTTCCTCATATTCCAAGTCCGGCTTGTTGCAGGAGCTACTGCGTTAAGTGCTCTGTGCACACCGTGAGCTGTGTGTCTCATCCGTTTTGATCATGTTTCGCTATTCCAGTTGTTTACGATGAATGATGATATCGTATGACAGGGAACAATTTTCTGTTTACTTTCTGCGTGGTTTCGCCTTATGTCTTTTGGCGTGTCCTGAGACTGCTACGATGGGGACTGCAGTTGCCTTTCTTTGTGTGGGAGATGAGATATTAATTCGGATGATTCCACTGGCACGGGCGGTTGAGCAATTATGGATTTAATTCGTTTGCGGTGATACCGGGGCCTTCCATAACCAAATTACCAAATAGCCAAATTCCCATATTACAACAACTTTCACCAACATTACATCTTGTAGGCTGAAGACAATGAAGAGGAAAGAGACGTCAAAACGAATGAAGATAAAGATGGAAAATAAATGATTTTATTTGTGTTTTTCTTTCTTCTATGCATATTTATCTCAACAAAATAAAATACAGCATTTCTTATTTATAATGCAAGCCATAGATTCTTTTGTTCAGTCGGGCAGGCAAGTATAGTGTAGCGGTAAAGCTGGTAGCAAGGAGCCAGTAGTGGGGTGTGATGTACACTCCAAGGTAAGGTGATAGCTTTATAAAAAAGGAACAGAACAAAATAATGACGTTTCGTTCTAAGGCCTTCTTCAGAAGACGAAGACAAGGACAACGACAACAAACGGCGAAGCACAAATATCTCTAGCCACATGTCGGATGATAAAGTTAGGCGGAGGTAGACAGAGGGATCATGGGATTAGAAAGAGATGTGTCACATGTTAGAGGATAGGTGAAGTGTAGAGATATACAATTGTAAGTATGGAGAAATAAATGTAGAACTGACAAATTAAAAAAATATTTTAAATGACTTAGTTGGAGTAGTGATTGCTCCGGGTGGAAGAATGTTCCCAAACGTTTGGTAGAGGGACTGGTTGGTTTCGTTGCAAGACGCCGGCCTCGAGACAGAGAGGTTGAGGGTTCAAATTCCGGCTGCGCCAGTTGGGATTGTTATTTATGATTTCTCTCTGTGGCAACCACCCCTGGTCTCAGCATCGAAGCCCAGCTTGAAACGTCAATTACTCATCGACGGAAAAAATATGAGTTCCTCCGAAGACGGAGTTTTCTGTCTGCGCGGCGAGGGACCCCAGTGCACACGGCTGCCAGGGAAAAATAAATTAACACGCAAAATTCAATTCCTAGTCTCTAGGGACTTCTTTTTTTCTTCTTCTTTCCTTTCTCATCTGCCTTTCAGCGTCGAGGGGAGATATAATTTGCGGTCTTTTGCTCTTCTGTTCGCCTCTGCTGCTGTTATGTTTCCTAGTGCATCTAATATTCCATCGATCCATATTTTTCGTGGTCGACCCTTGGGTCTGGTGTTCTCACAACGTTTATTGAAGGCTCGTTGTGTTGTATTTTTATCTTTCTGCCTTGTCACGTGGCCAAACCATTTTATCTGTTGTTTCCTTATACATTCTATGGCGGGGGCTATTCCTAGCTTTTTTCTCAGTTCTTTATTGGTATTCTAGGGATTTCGTCAGAGGTAAAAGTTGGCGAATGAAAACAAAAATTGTTTGGTAGATTCAAAGCCCACTACTGACTTCTTTTATTCAAGCATCATTGTAAAACATGTAAAATAAACATGACATTTTTCTTAGGTTACTTAATTCTTCTTTGCAGATCTACTCGCGGCCCTGAATAGTCTTTAATGTTCCATGTTCGTGAATATCTCCATTATTGTAAAACAAAACTAATTTTGTGTCTTTCAACTTAATGAAGTCTCCCAACCTCCGACCTGTAATCAAAAAACAAAAAAAACACACCCACACTTAGAAGTTAAATCTGGTACCAAAAATACTTCTCTATTTCCAGCCTATAATAATCGCAATCATCTTTCCGAACTGGTTAAACTTGTCTCGGTCGATGTCCAGTCAGTTAAATATGGGTCACAATGTGGGTCTCTCACGACACGTTCCCAAAATGAAGTTAGTAAGTACAGCACTATTACTTGTAATTTCTTGCCGTTATAGTTAGTCTCAAATCCCCGGTGCTTTAACTCACTTATGGCACGGAAATGCTTTCTCTCCTATATGTAGACTTAAGAAATGTCCTTCCTGTCTTGTAATTGCCAGAAATGTCACGAACGGCGATAGCTGTGGCAAGTGCCATTAACGTATTACTTGTACTCTGACATGAGGCTGGGACTGAGTATATTTTATGTTGCTGTACCGCAAATTCGGAACAGAATATAGTTTAGAAGAAGACATGAATATCTTAAAAGAATATAGTTTAGATAACTAGAAGACAGGGGAGGAATATCTGAACAGAATATAGTTTAGATAAATAGAAGACAGGGGAGGAATATCTGAACAGAATATAGTTTAGATAAATAGAATAAATAGAAGACAGGAATATCTGAATAGAATATAGTTTAGATAAATAGAAGACAAGAATATCTGAACAGAATATAGTTTAGAAAATTAGAAGATCGGATGTCCGAACAGAGTATATTTTAGATTACTAGACCCACATATGGGGGCAGAGAGCAATTTAGCTTACATGAATCTGTTATATTAACAGAGTATAGTTTTAGTTACAAGATTGTAGTATACGAATAGAGTATAGTTTAGATTACTGTCGTGGGGTGTATGAATGAGTTAAAGGTTACTGGACAGAACATATGTCGATATATCATCATCATCAAGTACCGAGCCTACTGGCGTAGGTGATCATGATTCTCCACAACCTTCGATCTCGGCAGCTATTTATCATTTCTGTTGTTGACCTTCTGCCAAGCCATTCTCTTATGCTGTCTGTTATTATTTCTCTCTGCTTCCCTCTATCTCTTCGTCCCTCAATTTTTCCAGTTGTTACATTATACTCCAGTTGTTCTCTTCTCATTACATGGCCAAAAAATGATGATTGTTTCTTCCTAATATTGGAAATTAGCTCTCTTTTTGCTTTGACCTCTCTCAGAACATCTTCATTACTCTTCTTAGCTGTCCATGGTACTCTCAAATTCTTCTGTAAAACCACATTTCTCAGACTCCAGTGTTTTTCTTGTCTGTTGTCCTATTGTCCATGATTCGCATCCATATGTCAAGACTGGCTCAACATAACATTTAAGAACTCTTTTTCTTGTCGATATATAGCTTTAATTATAAGATAGGAATGTGTGAAGTGGGAGACCTGACACCCGTACGGCGCAATATATTGCGAGCCATCCCAAATCATTTTAAATGGCAGTTATATCCACAAGGACAGCTATTATCAAAGCAACTGAAGTGTCGCGTTGCAATTCCACTGTAAGAAAATCCAGTATCTGATATTTCGTAAAGATCGTAAAGTGAATAAAAGAATCTATCTAGAAAACACAAGGTGGAATTAACTTTCAACTGTGGAAGCTGTCGCTAAGAGAATTATCTGCTCTTGCTGGCTGTTCAGAGGTCACTCATCCAAACAGAATATGTTTGAAGGACACGCCAGAAGGCATGCTCGATGTACGAAGAGTTCTTCAAAATAATTGTTTTGTTCAGGCTGTTTGTGGACTTTGATAGACTCCTCTCTTGTCTGCCGTTTTAAGTGGAAAGTGAGATTTAGACGGGCTAGGGACACTTATATATGGGGGTAACCGTATCTTCTAGGCGAAATATTCGTTTGTGAGTTAGAATTTGGAATATCCGTTTATAAATGGACAATATATATGTGTGTGTGGTAGGTGGGGGTAAACATATCATCCTCGTCGTGAAGTCAACAATCAGCACATAATGTCCTCGCGGCTGCAGGCACTTCAGTGTTTCAATTAAGCTCAACATTATTCTCTGAACCTGTTTTAAACAGAACGATGGTAGAGATTTCGAGTTCGATGGATAAACGCATAAAATAGCATGTGTTTATGTGTGTGTCCGGACGTGAACAAATTTATGTTGTGAGCTTTCATTTTTATAGATTGTAATAATTCACACTCCTAATCAAATCTAGCGAGATATGTCATTTCCCTTGACAAATTATACCCACTGCCTGAGTCACGTTTCAATGATGTGTTTAAAGATTGAGAAATCAAATTATTTTGTGGGCATAATATTTTCTTTAAATCTGTCCTTAATTAACCTTTTACACACTAGAAAGACATGTAAACAAAAGGGTTCTTAAATTATGGTTCCGATTAGTTACATACAACAAAACAATAACACCAACAATTATCTGTATACGTGTTATTGTCTACAATAATAACAGTCTAGCCAACGATGTAGATTCACAAAGATGAAGTAAACAAAGTAAGGACAATATTTCACCTCTCGTGTGTACGAAAAAGCTTAAATGTAATTGAATTTGAACAAGCAACAAAATAAGCTGCCACAAGAGAGAAAACGTATTAAATAGCCGAATCATGAATTATAAAAGATGTTCATTCTGTGGTTAAATTAGATTAAGTTGTTACATTGCGTTCATCATTTCGGAATGAAGTTACCAAACATATTGGAAGTAATAAGTGATAATGAATTTGAACCACCTACTAGCTATCGATATGGTAAGGGATAATACGATGTGGAAGCACATAGACGATTTATAACAAAAAACACCTAGTTGTTAAGTGTTGATCTGAATCAATGGCAAGCCAGCAAAGTTACTTGAGGGAAATAGGGTGTAAACACGGTCACAAATAGTAAAAAGCGCCTTATAATTAAAAAATGTTGATAAATTTCATAGAATAACAAGGTGAACGATGAATAAGCATTTCTTCTATCTTCATTTTCTGAAGTATACTATTAGTGCACATCTTGAAGACATGAACCTGATCTTGGTCTTCAAAACTCCACATTTGCTGTGCTCTCTTTCTCACGCACTGATTTCACTGATGACTGAAAGTATATATGTTCCCTCTACACGAGATTAGAGCCACGTGCGTATGAACCATGGGGGCCTCGGTAGCCGAGTTGGGAAAACCACCCGACTGGACTAATCGACGTTCGGACAACCCGTCCGTGAGGAATGTCGCTTCGCATCTGAGGTTAGATGCTTGAGGCGACACTATACAGAAATCTCCGAACATTTCTGGATAGGCGGCCGAGCACATATGGGTGTAAACTATGGTGCTAAGACGCCGGTTCAAGTCTCGTACTTTACCTTTACGTTTGAACCAGAGTATAGTGCCCTAGCCTGTACAGATACAACAACCCTCACCTCCACTCTTTGTAGTACCCAGCTACGTATAAACAAAGACATTTTGACATACATAAAATACTTTGGCAAGGAAAAGAAAAGGACACAAGTGACAGAGGAACACAAAGATTACCATGTTAAAAGTGATTGTGTAAAGTAATTATTTATTTCTATTCTCTTGACTCAAAAGACGTCACTGCGTAAATTATTTCCATTTTCGATTGTTTTTGAAGCTGTGGTAGCAATGTGGTTAGGGACGTTATCTACTAAGCCGGTGGAGTGCGGTTCAGTTTCCATATATCACAAATTCTATTTTCTCTGACAGACAAGACTTCCAAATATGACCAATTCCATTTTTCTCTGACAATCAATACTTTAGAATATGACCAATTCCATTTTTCTCTGACAATCAATACTTTAGAATATGACCTATTCAATTTTTCTCTGACAATCAATACTTTAGAATATGACCAATTCCATTTTTCTCTGACAATCAATACTTTAGAATATGACCAATTACATTTTTCTCTGACAGAAAAGACTTCTAAATGTGATCAATTCCTTTTTCTCTGACAGACAAGGGTTCCAAGTGTGATCAATTCCTTTTTCTCTGACAGACAAGGCTTCTAAGTGTGATCAATTCCTTTTTTCTCTGACAGACAAGGCTTCTAAGTGTGATCAATTCCTTTTTTCTCTGACAGACAAGGCTTCTAAGTGTGATCATTTCCTTTTTTCTCTGACAGACAAGGCTTCTAAGTGTGATCAATTCCTTTTTTCTCTGACAGACAAGGCTTCTAAGTGTGATCAATTCCTTTTTTCTCTGACAGACAAGGCTTCCAAGTGTGATCAATTCCTTTTTTCTCTGACAGACAAGGCTTCTAAGTGTGATCAATTCCTTTTTTCTTTGACAGACAAGGCTTCTAAGTGTGATCAATTCCTTTTTTCTCTGACAGACAAGGCTTCTAAGTGTGATCAATTCCTTTTTTCTCTGACAGACAAGGCTTCTAAGTGTAATCAATTCCTTTTTTCTCTGACAGGCAAAGTTTCCAAGTGTGATCAATTCCTTTTTTCTCTGACAGACAAGGCTTCTAAGTGTGATCAATTCTATTTTTCTCTGACCGACAAAACTTTCTTGATGCCCCACAGAAAGACTGACACCATTGTGCTGGCACAATTCGCCCTACACTCCATGATATATATATCACCGCTGAATGGACAGTAGATGTTGTTTCCCCCCGTCAGATCACAGTCTGCCATAGGCACTATTTGATGATCCAAATGGCACAAAATCACACAATTGGCAAAAGAAAATATTCAAGAAGACACCAAAGATTGCTTGTAATATCAGTCCTTATGGACGCGACAACTTTGCTGTTGATCCTTCAGTCTGGAAGATTGCTTGTAATATCAGTCCTTATGGACGCGACAACTTTGCTGTTGATCCTTCAGCCTGGAAGAGTGAAATTACTAAGGTTTGACGATTTTTGGTGAAATAATAAATTGCGTCATCGTGTATCGTTCGCTTCGCAAATCAAACTTTTACACAGCGTCATCCTTCCTACACACCTTTGGCAGGGCAAGGCATCCATGTGCTTATAACATCTGACATATAAAGGTTATTAGTTGTCTCGCCAGTCATCTCTGAATATATTATTTATGTAAGTAATAAAAACCCGGTCTTCTTTGCTATGGATCAACGGACAATATTGCTGACGATGAATGATGATATCATATAACGGGGAACAGATGGATGTGCATAGAACTTTGATTATAGAACTTTCATCATAGAACTTTCTGTGCGGTTTCGCCTTATGTCTTTTGGCGTCTGCTGAGACTGCTATGATGGGGATTGCAGCTACCTTTCTTTGTTTGTGAGATACGGTATTAATTCGGATGATTCCACTGGCACGGACGATTGAGAAATTATGGACTTTAATAGGTTTGCAATGATACTGAGGCTTTCTATAACCATAACAATAACTATAACTATAACGACTAACAACAAAAAACGAAAAAAATATCCCGATGTATCAAGGAAAAGGTCCAGCTAAGTGTCTAGGAGAGCACAGTTATTTGACACTGATATTTTAGTTCATTTGCTCACATGTGCCTTTCCAGAAAAGTAAAATAAAAATTCCTCTTCTATTATACATTCAAAGTCGCTGAAGAATACGTGTCTTAGAATTAAAAAAAAAAAGTGTTTGTGGTTAAACATTAAATATTGCAACCCAGAAACTCTCATATTTGTAAATTTGGATCCTCCAGCATTTTTCTACTAAAATATGATGAATTGATATTTACTTTCGCTAAAATGTTTGATGTTTTGTGTGTGTGTGTGTTTGTGGTCGCGGCTGTCTTAGCTTTATCCCAGCACATTGATGCTCTCTTCCTGGTGGCAGCAGTCTAAAACCGCTAGTATTGTGCGACGTCCGCTTGTCACACGCTGCTTTGTGATGGTGGTAAGGATAACATGGTACTTACGAAGGTGATTATAAGTATGTAAAGAGCCCCGTCACGCCACGTGGCGTATAGGCAATACGGTGTTAGTGACCATAATTTTTATAGACCTTCGGTACATGATTTTTTGAGGTAATGTGTCGGTATTACGCCCGTGCCGCTTTACTTTCCCATTAAAAAAATCCGGTACCCATTTAAGGCTGGGTGAACCTGGAAGCCGTCGTTCAAAATCGAACCCGACCTCTTGTCCTTTGTAGTCCAGTGCACTAACCACTGTTAGGTGATTATACTATGTTAGGTGATTATACTATGTTAGGTGATTATACTATGTTAGGTGATTACACTATGTTAGGTGATTACACTATGTTAGGTGATTATACTATGTTAGGTGATTATACTATGTTAGGTGATTATACTATGTTAGGTGATTATACTATGTTAGGTGATTACACTATGTTAGGTGATTATACTATGTTAGGTGATTATACTATGTTAGGTGATTATACTATGTTAGGTGATTATACTGTGTTAGGTGATTACACTATGTTAGGTGATTACACTATGTTAGGTGATTATACTATGTTAGGTGATTACACTATGTTAGGTGATTACACTATGTTAGGTGATTATACTATGTTAGGTGATTATACTATGGTTTCATTTTTGTCAATCAAAACGTACCATATTTGGGACATACATTTGTTAACACAATAATTGTTTTTACAGTATTGGTTTAACTTCTGGAGCTAGCGAAGAGGTATTTGGGGGGGGGGGGGTTGATAATGATGGTTACCTGCCCATTGTTGTCGTTACGCGATGTACATATCAGATGTTTTATTTCCCCTCGATATGTAATCAGAATTGAAAATGGATATTGATTATTCTAACATTTCCGCCTGTCCAGAAGCATATGGCTAAAAGATTATGTGTTGTAAAATAAATGTTATTGGAAGGGAGAAATCATCAGCTCTCTAAAAACGTTAGGCAGAGCAGATTATTTTTTTTTTTTCTTAAATAGCTATTTTTTTTATCCACAGCAAACGATTTTCATTGGACAGGATCCTGGAAGTAGTTCCAAAATGTGAGATCAATGCTCTGACAAGCCAATCAAATCTTTGCGCTCGATGTCACGGAAAAATAGTTCAGGGCAGAAAGACAGGGAACATCTGAAAATAGATTTTACTTTGAAAGATCTTCGTTTAGATTGGTAGTCGTACCGTCTAGTGTCAATTAGAAATATTTTATTACAGAAAAATGGAGAGAGATGGAACATAACGTAAAAGAACGATTACTTCCAAATTGGATTAAACTATGTTCCCCAATATTTTATACGTATAGATGCATATTTAACATTATTCTACGAATATTCTAGAATAATTGCATACATACAGAACATTAGTGACACTATTAGAAAGTGTGAGTTAAATATGAGTGTATCTGCAATTAATAATGCGATTTTTAAAATGTATAATTTCTAGTTAATGTCCTATAGTTTAAAGAACATGTTAGTGCCGGACAACCCCTTGGATGCGCTCACAATTTAGAAACGGAAGGCTAAAGTACGTAGGTTAAAAAAAAAATATAGTATCCCCCGTCACGCCAAGTGACGTATAGGGAATATGGTGTTAGTGAACATAAATTTTATAGACCTTCGGCACATAATTTTTGGTGTAAAGTGGTAGGTATTACGCCCGTGCCGCTTTACTTTCCCAGACAAAAATTTCCGGTACCCATTAAAGGCTGGGTGAACCAAAAGCCGTCGGTTGGGATAGAACTCTACCCCTTGTCATTTGTAGTCCATTTCACTAACCACTGAGCTATCGCGGCTCGAAGGGCGTAGGTAGATGTTTGTTATTTCAGTATTTCAACCAAATCAGACAACTACCACTTGTCTGTGCTGTCGTTGACGTCAACCAAATCAGACAACTACCACTTGTCTGTGCTGTCGTTGACGTCAAACAAATCAGACAACTACCACTTGTCTGTGCTGTCGTTGACGTCAAACAAATCAGACAACTACCACTTGTCTGTGCTGTCGTTGACGTCAAACAAATCAGACAACTACCACTTGTCTGTGCTGTCGTTGACGTCAAACAAATCAGACAACTACCACTTGTCTGTGCTGTCGTTGACGTCAAACAAATCTGACAACTACCACTTGTCTGTGCTGTCGTTGACGTCAAACAAATCTGACAACTACCACTTGTCTGTGCTGTCGTTGACGTCAAACAAATCAGACAACTACCACTTGTCTGTGCTGTCGTTGACGTCAAACGCATGTATTTATTTTTGTGTTGGACATTCTAGCACGAACGAGCGTACTTTGTTTACTTTCTTCTACTCACCAACTTATCATTTTTCTTTTCATTCTTTAACTCAATCACTTTTTAATTATTCTCAACTTTCTTTATTGTTCTTATTTCGCAATATCTTTTCTATTTTTTTTGCTGCAACTCATCTTCTTCTTTGTCTTCTCTGCTCCGCATATTTGCATTTATCTATTTTTTTCTTCGTTAAAGGTGTTCATTTTCGCTTTTTCCTTTTATTAGTCTCTTTCAGCTTTGGCTTTTTCATTGAAGACAATAATAGTAAACGAATAGGTGACTTCCGAGGTGAAAAACAAAGAAATAACAGTCTTCTATGTTAACATCATCATCATCATTGAGTGCCGTCTCCGCAACGAAGGTTGGCTACCATGGAGCGCCATTTTGCTCTATCTCTTGCTTTGATGGTGCAGGTTGTCATCGGTTGATTTGTCCATCTTTTGATGTTACTCGTCCATGTTAATCTTGGTCTGCCTCTGCCTCTTTTACCTTGTATTTTCCCCTCCAGGATCACTTTCAGTAGGCTGTTGTGTCTTTTAACATGGCCTAAGAATCGCATTTGTCTTGTTCTAATTGTGTTCAGAAGTTCTCTTTTCATTTTTAGTTGTTTTAAGACTTTGTCATTTGTTTTCTTTTCCTTCCATCCAATTCTACCTATTCTTCTATATATCCACATTTCAAAGGCTTCAATTCTCTGTTCTGTTTTCTTGTCTAATGTCCATGTTTCAGCACCATATAGGAATATTGAGAAGATGTAACATTTTGCTATTCTTCTATGTTAACAGCACTTGGAAAAATTCACAAACAGAAAACAGAGAGAACAATAGACAGCACGAACTATGATGAAACCTTACTTTTCAAAACCTACGTTTCAGCAAACTGGCAGCTAGGTTACCTGAAAAGATTGTTATCACTAGCGATGTCTTGCATGCATTAGTCATCCCTGACTGTAGCATAAGAATACGACAACAACCTGATAATGAACGTATAGACACAATTGTATATCTGTGCTTCCTATTAGACAAGCGAAGTCACACACAAAAACAATTAGGCTGAAATAACAATGGCTGTTCACAAATAGTACAGGATGAAACAACACAAGCATTTTGGTTTAGTTAGTCTAGTCGACGGATCATCATCACTACACATCGTACATCGTGCACATCATACATCGTGCACATCATACATCGTGCACATCATACATCGTACACATCATATGGACTGAGCAGTCCATTAGTGCTCATATTTCCTCCACAGTATGTTCCTCGGTGTAAAGGTAAAGGTAAAATACGAGACTTGAACCGGCGTCTTAACACGCGAGTTTCCACCAACAAGTGCTCGGCCGCCTATCCAGAAATGTTCGGAGATTTCTGTATAGTGTCGTCTCAAGCATCAAAACTCAGATGCGAGGCGACATTCCTCACCTTCCCAGGGTAATACCCTGGTACCCATTTCTGCCAACGGCTCGATCGACCGTAGGGGTATTTTTTTTTTCAACCACGAGTACAATTCACACTGCTCCCAGCGGGAATCGAACACGGGTTGTCCGAACGTCGGTAGTCAAGTCGGGTGGTTTACCCAAATAGGCTACCGAGGCCTCTTCATTATGTGGAGAGTGACGACTCCAGTTCTGTGTTCATTTATTATTCTTGTGTGTCTCCCCACGTAGTGGTACTTTCTGCCATCTCTAGCATGAGTAGAGTTCCCAGTGGTTTAGACTGAACACAATTAGTAAAAAAAAAAAGTAAAGGTTCCCTTCACGCCTTGTTAGGCGTAGTGGGAATATATCGTGTTCGTCACCATATTTTTTCTATAACCACGGCACATTTTTGGGTGATGTAGCCGGTATCACGCCAGGCCGCATTTACTTCCCAGAAAAATGTATACAACCTAATAAGTGAACGAACATTAATTGCGAATGCAAACTCACGAACCACAGATAAATGAACTTATTAGTTTTCTTCCTATTCTTTTATGAGTTCACTCTTCTTCACAAACGTCTACAAGAAGGTTTTGTGTTTCTTGCTGGTGTATCAGTGGGATCTGTCTCAATACTGCGAGTCCAATACGGCGGGTCCAATGCTGATACAATTCTATCTTTCAGCGACGTCTGTGAGATACAATAAACAAATCAGACCAGGAACTAAAACATTTGGATAACGTTTCTCAACAAGAGTTCAGTAGCCTGAAGCAGGAAAAATAAACAATCTGTCTAGAAAAAAAGATCAACATCACAAAGGCTCTATCTTCTTCTTCTTTCTTCTTTTCTCTTTTCACTGATACCTAAAAGGTGTTGTGGTTTATATCTTTTGTTGTACTTGAGCTGCTCGAACTGTCTAAATTAGTGATTTCCCTTTGTTGTTACATGTCTCTGTCACTGCATCTATCCATCTTCTTTTCTCTTCTCACTGATACCTAAAAGGTGTCGTGGTTTATATCTTTTGTTGTACTTGAGCTGCTCGAACTGTGTAAATTAGTGATTTTCCTTTGTTGTTACATGTCTTTGGAAAAGACCAAAGAGGAAGACGCAGAAGAAGAAGGATAGATGCAGTGACAGAGACATGTAACAACAAAGGAAAGTCACTAATTCAGACAGTTCGAGCAGCTCAAGAACGACAAATGATATAAACCACGACACCTTTTCGGTATCAGTGAAAAGAGAAAAGTAGAAGTTACATGTCACTGTCACTGCATCTATCCATCTTCTTCTGGGTCTTCCTCTTGGTCTTTTTCCCAGCATTCTCGAGAAGAACGCCCTTGATGGTGATTGATAAGGATTCATTCTGATCAGGTGGCCAAACCATTTAAATTGTTGTTGTTCTATATATTCTTGGCAGGGTTTTGTTCCTACTATTTTTCTTATGGTTTCATTTGGTATTCTATCTCTTATTGTGTTGTTTGTTATTTTTCTCAAGCATCGCATCTCATATGTATTGATCTTTCTTAAATGTGATTTAGAAAGGGTCCATGTTTGACTTTCATAGCACAAAGCTGGTATGAAAATGATATTTATCATTTGTTGTTTAGCTGCCATAGAAATGTTTGGATGTCTTACCAATGGTGAAAATATTTCTTTTCTTTATAAATTCAACTATTTCTGTGCTTTTATCACCTAAACCGCAGATGTTCCAAGTACCTATTAACCGTTCTGATTGTTTTCTTTGTGTTGTTGTAGTTGTAGATGTCCCGCTTTCATTTTGCATTTTCGTTCATGATCGTAATAGCACAATGGATGGTAATTCTACTTATATCGCACAAACTTTAAGAATAAATCACACATAAATCCGTTCGAAATGACACAAGAACGCTTGAATTTCCTTTAACTGCGGGCATTGAAATTCATTTATAACTTAAATTTGACTCCCATCAAAAATTGCATCGTGTTGCCAACATAGTCACGCACCGGAAGTCCAAAGGCTCTATAAATTTTAAAAAATGCATCTATGAAATATCTGCTGTTGTATTCTAGTGCCACAGTTATTGCTGAAGTCATTAAATTCAGCACTTCCTTAACGATAGATCGCGTTGAACGTAGCCTGTTCGTGCTCTTGTATTATCATCATCATGTACCATACCGGTTGGCGTAGGCGATCATGTCCTTCCACAATCTTCTATCTACAGTGCATTGTATCAGTTCTGTTGTTGACTGTTTTCCATGCCATGACACCAAGCTATTCAGTATTTTCTCTCTTTGTAGTCCGCGATCTATCTTTTCTTTTATTTTGCCAGTTGTAACCAAGTATTCCAACTTTTATCTTCTCATGATGTGCCCGAAAAATGTTGATTGCTTCTTTCTGATGTTTTTTAGGAGCTGCCTTTTAGTGTTGGCCTCTTTGAGAACTTCCTCATTGGTCTTTTTAGCTGCCCAGGGAACTTTTAACATTCTTCTGAGAAATCCCATCTCTGTGGCCTCTAATCGTCTTTTCATTTGTTTGTCTGCTGTCCATGATTCGCTTCCATAGGTCAGAATTGGTTCTATATAGCACCGATGAACTCTCTTTCACAATTGTATTGACATAGATTTGTTGCATACGATATTTTTCATTTTCTGAAATGCTATTTTGCCTGAGCTATTCTACTGTTTATTTCCGTGGTGCATCTTCCATCCGATGTTATTATTATGCCCAAGTATTTGACGCATTGCACTTGTTTCAGATTTGTTCTGTTTATTTTTATGCTGCATGCTGGTGATGATTGTTTCTTCGATATGACCATTACTTCTGTTTTCTTACTATTCAGACTGAGACCTTCCTTGTATTTTAGCCGTGGATAAGAATCAGTTAGAGACAGTCTACGGGGATTCAAATTTGTTCAATCGACGACTTCTAGAAATTTACGCTTTTGTAAGCGAATGGATTTTGGAGAAGCGGTATGACAGCACTTACGCAGTGCTGACCAATATGCCGACGGTAAATATATATATATATATATATATATGTAGGCAGCAAGGGGATACTCTTGATATTAATCTTTATTTTCTTTACTTTTCTCTTTCGTAAATTACTATAATTAATTTACCCACATAATGTCTTTTAGTGTCTTCATTTTACTCGTAATTACATAAGGAGATCCTTGTGGACTTCAGATGAACAAACTACATAGCATCGTCAAGAGTCTGTGGCTTATTGTAAGAAATTGTGGTGATTGTAATCAAAGTTGCTAGCACCATTATTGTTTTAGCATCGGTAAGAGGTTTTCTGTTTTTGAAAAACAAGTTTGGAAATATTAATGTGATGTTGCTATGACAATTATTGTGTTAATATCGGTGAGAGGTTTTCGCTTTTTGAAAAACAAATTTCGTGATATTAATGTTGCTAGAACCTTTCATTGTTGTTTCCACTTCAGTGTTACCAGGGCGTGGGCAAGCAGATCCTCATTTTGAATTTCGAATGCTAAGAGTTTTGTTGTTGTTGCATGCTCATCTTTATTCAGGCTGGATTTACGTTGTGAAGATGGTGTTCCTCATTTACCTTTCAGCATCGATGGGAGATATAGTTTACCATCTATTACTCTTCTATTGGCCTCTCCTGCTGTTATATTTTTTTAGTGTTTATAATATTCCATAAATCCACCTGTTTCGTGGTCGGTCCTAGGGTCGTGTGTTCTCACAACGTTTATTAAAGGCTCGTTGTGTTCTGTTTTGATATTTCTATCTTATCACGTGCCTAAACATGTTTATCTGCTGGTTCTGTACGTACTCTATGGCGGGAATTATTCCTAACTTTTTTTCCCCCTCAGTTTCACTTTTCTGATATTATCTCTGTTTCCTCTCAAGCGTCTAACACATTTCATTTCAGCTGGTAGATGGTCGCAGCAAATGGAGAAGTAGCACAATCATATTTTTAATGAAATTAAATGAAAGCTAGAAGAAAAAGTTCGCTAGAGAAAAGAGTTGACACCTTATATCATTTTCTTGTTGAGTGTATTGGGTGGCCTGTCTATATATTTATATGTACTGGTACTGATAGCAGCCATGAGAGAGATTGCTCGGCAAAACAGCGTCTCTGAAGACATAAAGGGTCACACATGTATAAGTGAATCAGTAGCAAGATGGTTAGCGCATCGGCTTGGCGATATTGAATGCAGGATCTCCCTTTTCTCTGTTTATCCGTTAGTTACTCCTACATGTCGCCCACACTTTAAATGGCGTTAAGCAAGCATAATTTTGATTGGGTCGTTGCTCACAGGAAGCCGCGACATCTGCGTCTCCTATCCGCCCAACTAATGTGAGTTCAGCTACATCATTACATTATGAGGTCGATTCAGTTTAAAAACAACAGTGAGTCCCTGACTCGCTGAATACTGAGACGTATTAACACCCAGGACAAGCACTGCCTCCACCCCCCTCCCCCCAGCCCTCATATAATTCTCATATAGTCTGGTATAGTGCAGCCTAATATTGAACTCCACTGTTTTATCATATCTTCATCATCATCGGGTGCAGTCTCCGCATCAAAGATTGGCTGCCATGGAGCGCCATTCCGCTCTGGATCTTGCTTTGATAGTGCAGGCTGTCATATGCTGACTGGTCCATTTGTTGATGCTACTCGTCCATGTTGGTCTTGGTCTGCCTCTTTCACCTTGTGTTTTCCCTTCCAAGATTACATTTAGCAGGCTGCTGCGTCATTTAACATGCCCCAAAAATCTCATGTTATCATATCTAAGGGACCATCATTCACCTTCAGTTTGAAAGAAGCAGACGGAATAAAAATGTCAGAAGGAATAAGTTCATCCCGATCAGGTTTAGTTAGCTGGTTCCTCTCAGGTTGAGCACGGCACATAGGACGGAGGTCATAGCTGTCCACAAGTGACGATTTGCTGCTATTTCTTGCAGGTCTTGGCTGTTTCTTAGTCCCATAGTCGAGCCTTCCCTTTTAATTATTCTGCGAAGCGATTTTCTTGATCTGCCTTGTTTTCTTTTACCAGACGGTTTCCACAAGAATGTCTGCCTCGTTTTCTTTTACCAGACGGTTTACACAAGAATGTCTGCCTTGTTTTCTTTTACCAGAAGGTTTCCACAAGAATGTCTGACTTGGAAGCCTTTCTTCATCCAATCCTAGAACACGACCGATGTTTTTTTCCCCCAACGCCGGCTAGTTTTTCCGTTTCGGTAATTTTTTTAAAAATTAACAGTATTTTTTAAAATAGTGGCTTATTACTCGGTTTAGCGTTTACGAATTATAGCGTCAGTGCCCCTATATTTTAACAATGGACACAACTTTAGATAAGATGGGTCAGCACCAGTCCTTGTCTTCTGGTGGTTCGCAGTACCGGCACCTACTTTTTTATATTAAAATTCTAATTTAATGACAGTAAATATGTTAGCCTCTCTGTTGTCAACGAATTCCCTTGACCATGTGTACGATGTGCCTTAAGTGTCAAACTACTGCGTAACTGTGAAGTGACCACTTACCTTTAAATGCTTGAAATAACGTCCTCCACTGTAGGCACTTCTCGACCTAATACTTAACTACTGGATAGCATTGTTAAACTGCTATACATTTCCATTTAATTATTAGTGATGTGACTGAATGACATAGACACAAACTTTATTCATAACATAGACACAAGCTTTATTCATGACATAGACACAAACTTTATTCATGACATAGACACAAACTTTATTCATGACATAGACACACAGTTTGTTAATGACATAGACACGACGTTTCTTCATGAGTTAAAGCACAGTTCAGCGAACTACTATAGTTCACCACAAAAAACGACACCAAATGTTAATATCAATTTAAACTATAAGATATATTTAGACATGTGCATTTCTTTTACTAATGTACTGTCCTTTGTGTTTGCTTTCCTTCAGACTATAGTGAGATAAGTTAAAATAAATACTAATCCTCAATTGCAAAAAAAAAACAGAAGTAATGGTAACAACAACAAAAAACTCGTCACTACAATCAACAATAAAGACAAGTTGAACAGTATTAAAACAGGTAAATGAAGAATTTAAATATCTGGGAACAATAGTAAACTCAAATGGTAGATGTACAATAGAGGTACGATGCAGGATGGCTCAAGCAAAAGCAGCTTTAAAAAAATGAGGAAGATACTGTGCTATCTATTTTGACAATAGAAACAAGAAAAAAAGTTCATAAATATTATGTACAACCAGTCTTAACATATGGATGTGAATCATGGACAATAGAACAACAAACAATAAAATCACTGGAGGTTCTAGAATTGTGATTTTACAGAAGAATGTTGAGAATTCCATGGACGGCTAAAAAGAGTAATTAAAACTTTCTTAAAGAGGCCAAAGCAAAAAGAGAGAGCTAATTTTCAATATAAGTAAGAAATAATCATCATTTTTTGGCCAATATAATGAGAATGAAACAATTGGAATATATTGTGACAACTAGTAAAATTGAGGGACGAAGTGTTAGAGGGAAGAAAATAGAAAAGTTACCATTCAGCTTAAGAGAAAGGCTTGGCAGATAGTCAACAACAGAAATGATAACTGTAAAGATTGAGAGTTTTGGAGACACATGATCACCTACGCCAGGAGGCATGGTATTTGATGATGATGATGTACTTTTCCTTAACCCACCTTCAGTCGACCACAGACATTTCCTTTACAGACAACTACATTGTAAACGTCCAGCAGACAATTGCAAGTTACCAGGAAGAAATCAGTGTCGCATAATTAGCTTCCGATAGGCTCTGTTATTTTTCCATTAATAGAGACCCGATTTTGGTGTCAGGATGACGAGCGATGCTATGTCTGAACACGCACTCCCCATTTGTACTCTTCCCTATACTGTTAGTTATTACCAACTGGAGATGACCAATCATGCGAATTTGTTTAAATGTCTTCCATTTTATTCATTAGCTTCGTGTACAGTAGGTAGACGATTACTTCAAAAATGTCCCGGATTTCTTGATTTGTTTACTTCAACTTCCTTCAGTATAAGTAACGTTATTTTCTTGTTCCTTGTTTTTGTCCTGTTTTCTTCTTCATTTAACTGTCCTCGTTTGTCTTTCATGCGTCGAGGGGGAAGGGGTGTAGTTGATAGTCCTTTGCTCGTTCTATTGTTGGCCTCTTCTGTTATGTTTCTTTGTGATGATAACATTCCCTCGTTCTATTTCGTTGTCTTATCTCAGGTCTAGTGTGCTCTCAGCCTTTATTAAAAGCTTGTCGTGATGTTTTTCGATCTTTGTCTTATCTCAAAATCATTTCATTTATGTTTCCTTTATGTGTTCATTCAATGGTGTGAATTATTTGTAGTTTTTTCTCCGTTCTTAATTTCTGAGCTTATCTCTTCGGGTGTTTTCTGTCATGCCTCTAACATATTTTATTTCGATACGTGTTACTTTTCTTATTACCCTTGAGTGTAGCGTCTAGGTCTGGCCTTGGTAGCACAATGTTGAAATGAACATTATGATGTATTGTACCTGCTTTTCCTCTAGTGTTGTTCCTAGTTAGACAGCATTAGTGATAAATGTAGATGACTTGGTAATTGAGGTAATCTTAAACATTATTATATTTAATTTTAAAAAGATATTTAGACTTGTTGTGTTAGAATAATGTAACATCGTTCACCGAGTAAACAAAGAGCAACTGTGGGAGATACTAACAACATTCGGAGTAAGCCAACATCTAACCAACCAAATTAAAAGTTAAATTAAATTAAAAGAGTGACCGTATGCGTCAGAGAGAGAAAAGATACTGTTAGGTATAAGAGTGACAGTGAATGTCAGAGATAGAAGATACTGTTAGATATATATATGAGTGACAGTGAATGTCAGAGATAGAAGATACTGTTAGATATATATATGAGTGACAGTGAATGTCAGAGATAGAAGATACTGTTAGATATATATATGAGTGACAGTGAATGTCAGAGATAGAAGATACTGTTAGGTATAAGAGTGACAGTGAATGTCAGAGATAGAAGATACTGTTAGGTATAAGAGTGACCGTGGATGTCAGAGATAGAAGATACTGTTACGTATAAGAGTGACCGCGGATGTCAGAGATAGAAGATACTGTTACGTATAAGAGTGACCGCGGATGTCAGAGATAGAAGATACTGTTACGTATAAGAGTGACCGCGGATGTCAGAGATAGAAGATACTGTTACGTATAAGAGTGACCGCGGATGTCAGAGATAGAAGATACTGTTAGATATAAGACTGACAGTGAATGTCAGAGATAGAAGATAATGTTAGATATAAGACTGACAGTGAATGTCAGAAATAGAAGATAATGTTCGATATAAGAGTGACCGTAGACGAAAGATAAATACGATACTAGATAAGTTCACTTCGTGGGAAGGTAGCCAGTCACCGTGGTAACCAGTAACCTGAATTCATCTGAGGAGAGGAGACTGTCATGGCCGTCAAAGTAAAGCGGCAACTATACATGAACAAAAGGTTGTTTTCAACTCCTCCATCTTATGGTCCACGAATCAGATCCAACATTAACATTCTATCAGCAAACGAAGAAGGTTTGTGAAGATGCATCACCATGTACACACCTCGTCATCTGCATGTACACACCTCGTCATCTGCATGGACATACCTCGTCATCACCATGTACACACCTCGTCATCTGCATGGACATACCTCGTCATCACCATGTACACACCTCGTCATCTGCATGGACATACCTCGTCATCTGCATGTACACACCTCGTCATCTGCATGGACATACCTCGTCATCACCATGTACACACCTCGTCATCTGCATGTACATACCTCGTCATCTGCATGTACACACCTCGTCATCTGCATGGACATACCTCGTCATCACCATGTACACACCTCGTCATCTGCATGGACATACCTCGTCATCACCATATACACACCTCGTCATCTGCATGTACACACCTCGTCATCTGCATGTACATACCTCGTCATCTGCATGTACACACCTCGTCATCTGCATGTACACACCTCGTCATCTGCATGTACATACCTCGTCATCTGCATGGACATACCTCGTCATCACCATATACACACCTCGTTATCTGCATGTACACACCTCGTCATCTGCATGTACACACCTCGTCATCTGCATGGACACACCTCGTCATCTGTATGGACATACCTCGTCATCTGCATGTACACACCTCGTCATCTGCATTGTACACACCTCGTCATCTGCATGTACACACCTCGTCATCTGCATGTACATACCTCGTCATCTGCATGTACACACCTTGACATCTGCATGGACATACCTCGTCATCACCATGTACACACCTCGTCATCTGCATGTACACACCTCGTCATCTGCATGTACATACCTCGTCATCTGCATGGACACACCTCATCATCTGCATGTACACGCCTCGACATCTGATGTAAGCGACTGTGCATGAATGATTTTTTTTTCCCCAGAATGCTATTACGTCAGCAAATGCAATAAATAATGATCGTAAAGATTTTCCAGAGCAGAAAGTCGTGGTGACCTGATGAATTGAAAACATTGCTACAACAATTACTTTCATTATCAACACAATCATCGAAGTAAGCAGTGCCTTTAGTAATCAATGATCATTTCCTACAGTAAAGTGCTGGTAGTTTATATTTGTCATTACTTCTAATACCCCGGAAGAAAAATAAAAGCACAGCAGTCCAAGAACATGGAAGTTGAAACAGGGATAAATAATTCCCTACTGTGGCCCAGAAAAGAAGGTTATTCCTAATCGTTCCATAGCCACCTTCATACATTAATATAGATCGTTTCTCTTTTTTGTTTTCCATTAACAGTTTACCCCAGAATCTGTCAAACTCTCACAATTCTGTCTGTCAAAGGTCTGTCAAACTCTCACAATTCTGTCTGTCAAAGTCTGTCAAACTCTCACAATTCTGTCTGTCAAAAGTCCGTCAAAATCTCACAATTCTGTTTGACAAAAGTCTTTCAAACTCACATTTCTGTCTGTCAAAAGTCTGCCAAACTCTCATAATTCTGTCTGTCAAAAGTCTGTCAAACTCACGATTCTGTTAGTCAAAAGTGTGTCAAACTCTCATAATTCTGTCTGTCAAAAGTCTGTCAAACTCTCACAATTCTTACTGTTAAACTCACAATTCTGTCTGTCAACATTCTATCAAACTCTCACAATTCTGTCTTTCAACAGTCTATCGAACTCTCACAATTCTTACTGTTAAACTCACAATTCTGTATGTCAACAGTCTATCAAACTCTCACAATTATGTCTGTCAACAGTCTATCAAACTCTCACAATTATGTCTGTCAACAGTCTATCAAACTCTCACAATTCTGTGTGTCAACAGTCTATCAAACTCTCACAATTCTGTCTGTCAACAGTCTATCAAACTCTCACAGTTATGTCTGTCAACAGTCTATCAAACTCTCACAATTATGTCTGTCAACAGTCTATCAAACTCTCACAATTGTCTGTCAACAGTCTATCAAACTCTCACAATTGTCTGTCAACAGTCTATCAAACTCTCACAATTATATCTGTCAACAGTCTATCAAACTTTCACAATTATGTCTGTCAACAGTCTATCAAACTCTCACAATTGTCTGTCAACAGTCTATCAAACTCTCACAATTATGTCTGTCAACAGTCTATCAAACTCTCACAATTATATCTGTCAACAGACTATCAAACTCTCACAATTATATCTGTCAACAGTCTATCAAACTCTCACAATTTTGTCTGTCAACAGTCTATCAAACTCTCACTATTCTGTCTGTTGAATTCTCAATTAAAAGGTACTTGATATTAGCATTTTGTTTGCGGGTTTAAAATCCCCCTCAATTTTTCTATAAAATCGATCAAAAATGATGGAAGTGTCTTCTGAACTTTGCTTAATCTTCTTATTAAAAATAAAAAAAAAAACAACTTATGATTGAGAAAGGAACGATGTGTTTGGGGGAAAGTGGAGGGGTGGATGGTTACATTTTCTGTGGCAGTGACTTTCTCATGTCAAAATGTGGAATGCAAAAACAATGGCAAGATTTAAATCTGGAACCAACGAGATCGAAAGCGTGTTATGTGGTCTGTAAAATGCTGTCTCCATATACCTTGCTTCGACTTATGTTATGGGAACGTAATTATTTCCTGTGTTCGCTCTTGAATGATCTTCTATGACACATACATATATCGGACTTCCGGTCAATATGGCGGATACGCAACAGGAACCGTTGAGGTTCTGTTTGAAAAGTGTTCCTTGTTGCAGTTTCCTCATATTCCAAGTCCGGCTTGCTACTAGAGCTACTGAGTTTAGTGCTCTCTGCACACCGTGAGCTGTGTATTTCATCCGGATCGTGTTTTGATATTCCGATGGTTTACGATGAATGATGATATCGTATGACTTAGGACAATTTGGCTGCTTTCAATTTCGGTGCGGTTACGTCTTATCTCCTTTTGGCATGTGATATAGCTGCTATAATGGGGACTGCAGCTGCTTTTCTTTGTTTGGATTATTCAATGCAATGAGATGTTAATTCAGATGATTCCACTGGCACGGGCGGTTTGAGGAATTATGGATTTTTAATTCATTTGTAGTGACACCGGCCTTCGACTAACTACAACATACACCTATCTTTGAAGTATGAGGAATAAACGCAATTAACGAAACACAATTATTGAGATATATTTAAAATATAATTTTAATTTCCCCCCAATTAATCATTATAAAATGAACAATATTCGGCAATACTGAAAGATAAATTCATCATATTCATGTGCAAGACCGGGTGGCCTAAGAGATCATATCCTTCCACAATTCTCTATCCACGGTGCATCGTATCAATCTAGGGGGTCTCGGTAGCCTGGTTGGGAAAACCACTCGACTGGACTACCGACGTTCGGACAACACGTGTCCAATTACCGTTGGAAGTAGTGTGAGTTGTGCTCTTAGTACTCTGGGAAGGTGAGGAATGCCGCCTTGCATCGTGAGTTTCGATGCTTGAACGACGCAATCCAGAAGTCTCCGAACACTTATGGATAGGTGTCCGAGCACATATGGGTAAAATCTCGCGTGCTAAGATGCCGATTCACGTCTCGTACTTTACCTTTATCGTATCAATTCTACTGTTGACTGTTCTCCATGCCATGGCACCAAGATGTCTAGTATCTTCTATCTCTGTCGTCCTCGATATCTCTTTCTTTGTATTTTGTCAGTTGTAAACAAGTATTACAAATATTCTATTCTTATGATGTGTCCGAATAATGTTGATTGTTTATTTCTACTTTACTTTTGGAGCTGTCATTTTGTGTGTGTTGACCTTTTGAGAATTTCCTCGTTGTTCTTTTCAGTTGTTTAATGAGCTCTCAGCGTTTTTCTAAGAAATCCCATCTCTTTGTCCTGTAATCGTCTTTAATTTGTTTGTCTACTGTCCATGATTCGCATCTATAGGTTAAAATGTGCTCTATACATCACCAATGACTCCATGTTCTCACTTCTATTGGCTTGGAATAGCTGGAAACGATGTTTTCCACTTTCTGAAATGCTACTTCGGCTTGTTCCTTTTTTAAGTTTATTTCCGTTGAGCATCTTTCACCCGATGTTTTTATTGTGCCCAAATATTGGGTTAAAAAAAATAGATGATATAATTACTATGAGTTCTGCATTACCCCAGCGATAGAACACTATTCGAATAATTACATCAGCAGAAATGATCACTCTCGTTAGAACTGATAAAAATATGAAACAAGTACGTCAGTTAACAGAGTTGATGTTATCTGAGGTGGATTAACTTTATTTATTCATGAATTAGAAAAGACATCCGGTGTTAAATAATTTTCATATAAATTGAGCTGAGTTCATTACAAGGAATAAATCACTGAATCTTCTTGCTTTAATGTTTGTGCAGTGATTGGAGCATGAGTTATGTGTAGCTTCTTGATTGCTATTCATTGTTTAGCTTGGGTTGTAGTTATCTCGCATTTATTTAGTCACTCTCAGATTCCGTCTACCCACCCTTTTTCTCTCCTTGGAACGCCATTTAGATTTGTTTCCTAATATTTTACATATTAGTTGCAAGCAACAACCGTGACAACTGAGGGGCTAGTACACTTTCTACGTATCTGAAGTTTTCAGGTTCGAATCCCAGATGTTGCTACTTTTTTTTCCTGGACAGACGCAGAGTGGGAATTTATCTAGCTGGGAACATTAGTAACAGACGTTTTTTTTTCCTGGAAGGCGTGACACCGACCCTATCAGACAAACAATGCATCTTTGGTCATTGAATAGAATAATTACTGAAGTTGCTTTCTCTAAATGTGTTGGAGACATTTACTTTTGTTTAGTTTGCTCGTGCCAATGGTTGCCACGTTGTGATTACGCGTCCAAAACTTGAAGTTGGTTGATATCCGGTAAAAGCATCACATCTTACTGAATTAAATAATATAATATTTTGTTATTGAGTTATTTGCGGGTCATCATCATTGCACTCCGAACATGTCCATAGGTGCTCAGATCCCCTACTCAGCAAGTCCTGCAGTGTCCAGCGACTGACGACTCCAGTGCTGTGTTGGTTGATAATAAACGACCAGACTTGGGAGGTGGATACCACATGCCACCACTTAGAGCATTTATGGATGACACCACCGTCCTAGCATCAGAAGAGAGCCACGCCCGCAGGATGCTTGAACGCCTGGACGAACTCATCGTGTGGTGCCGGATGAGCTTCAAACCAAAGAAGTCACGAAGCCTATCCATCAGACGAGGAAGACCAAGCAAGTTACATTCAATGTGGCGCAACAGAGGATTCCAACCGTCTGCGAGGAGCCAATAAAGAGCCTTGGCAGAGTGTATGACGCCTCATTGAAAGACACGAAAGCAGTTCAGAGAGTAAGAGAGATGACAGAGCAAGGGCTACATATCATCGACCGGAGTAGACTTTTAGGAAAGTTTAAGATCTGGTGCCTCCAGTTTATGTTGATACCCAAACTGCTATGGCCTCTTCTGATATATGAGATCAGCTCAAGTACGGTGGAAGCGATGGAGAGCAAGATTAGCAAGTACACGCGGAAATGGCTGGGAGTACCACCGGGACTGACGGATGTTGCGCTGTACTGTAAGAAAGCCAAGCTGGTCCTTCCGTTCAAGTCAGTCCTAGAGGAATATAAAGCCGGCAAGGCCAGACTGGCAGTTATGCTGCAAAGCTCGTCAGACGAAACTGTCCGAACAGTGGAACCCACAGTGAAGACCGGTCGGAAGTGGCAGGCGTGTGCAGCAGTACGCGAAGCACGTGAGAGTCTCCAGCTAAAGAAAGTAATGGGCTACACGCAGACCAACAGGCGTGGATTTGGTCATGGAGACATCCAATGGTGGTCAAAGGCATCAAATAGACAACGAAGGGACATGGTAGTCAGGGAGATAAGAGATGTCGAGGAGAACAAGCGTGTACAAAAGGCAGCACAACAGGTGCAGCAAGGCCAATGGACTACATGGGAGATGGCTTTGCAGAGGACACTAACATGGAATGACATGTGGCATATGGCACCGCTGCGGCTCAGCTACATAATCAGATCTATGTATGACCTTCTACCATCAGCCTGCAACCTTGTGAAGTGGGGGAGACAGATGACAATCGATGTCCTCTTTGCGGAGGAAGACAGACGATGGAACATGTTCTTTCCTCATGCAAGACAGCACTAGGCCAAGGGCGGTACACATGGCGACACAACAGAGTGCTGCATGAACTGGCTGCCACCGTGGATGGGGCGCGGATGAAGGCCAACAATAAAGTTCGACCTGCTACGACTAACACCTACTTTTTGAGAGCGGGACAGGCTGCACGCCCCAAGCAGAACCACTGGAACGACTTCACTATCCTGGACATAGCTAACGATTGGGAGATGGCGGTTGACCTCCCAGGGCGAGGGAAGTACCCAGAGTGCATTAAGAGATCTAAAATGCGTCCAGACATTGCACTCTACACGTCAAATATGACCCATGTCATTTTAATAGAACTCACAGTGCCATTTGAATCCAGGATAGAGGAACAGCATATATTCAAACTATCTAAATACAAGGATCTCGCCACCGAGCTGAGAAAGCAGGGAGTACAGAGTAGAGTGTTTTCGGTGGTGGTTAGTGCCAGAGGACTCACAACCCCATCCCTCTACGACCTCTTAAAAATGCTAGGAATTAAGGGAGGGATGCGGTCAAGAACAATGAAGACTATTGCTGAGTCAGCAGAAAGAGCGTCGTGCTGGCTGTGGCAGAATCGAGACAGACCAACAGTTAAATAATATTATGTCCAGACCAGACGGATCGGGCGACTATTTTACACCTTGACCACTTATTGCTCCCACATAAGTCAACAGAGTAGGGAGAATTGAAGTAGGGCCCGAGACGAAGCGATAAGAAGTTACATAATCGACCGGAGGTGAGCATCAGACCAGATGCTTGGGGCAACTACCATACAAACAGCAGGCCTAAACAACAAGAAGACCAGACAACTAGGCGTCAATCTTAACCAGCAGATGCCGATTTCCCACGAAAGTCAGACACTGACGGGTCTAGAAAATATCGTTGCATCAGTAGCCAAGTCGAAAGCGCAGTAACGCGCTAGGTTTAAACCAAGAGCAGGTAAGGTATCTATTCTCGAGTGTGTTGCCTATTAAATGCAACTATTTTGTGCCGAACATGAAATGTAAACCTTAAGTTAGGTAATCTATTTTCGAGTGTTTTGTGTATTAAGTGATAGTTATTTTGTGCCGAACATAAGCTTAGTTTAGGTAAGCTATTTTAGAAAGTTCTGTGTATTACGTTTAGTTAGTTTGTGCCGAACATACGGTGTAAGCCTTAGAAGCAATGCGGCAGGAGGTCGACGCCTGGGAGTCATGACCCAGGCGGGCCCACCTCCCCTAGAGTGTCAAGAAGCTAAAGGGCCGAAACACTTGCTCGACGGGGGGTCTTCTTCTGATGATCAGATTGCCTCCTGCTGCGAAGCTCTGTACAAAGAGTTTCCTACTACTAATATAATAGCTGGGGCCAAGCAATGTGTTCATAAGATACGTTAATAGCTGTTATCAAACCATAACTGTCAGATAACGGTGGGACCAGTTAAACAGATCCTATTCAATCTCCACTTGATAGCTCTACAGACAAATGATCTATTCTACTCAAGCGTGTAGGAACTGCAGAGGTCTGGCAAACGAAATGATCAATTATTATGCTTAAGTGAGATGTACAAAATGACAGTTACGATGTTTTAACTATGTGAACAAGATAAGACTAAACAAAAAAAAACTAGCGTTTCGACCGAAAGATCTACATGGGCGTTGAAAACAAAGAAAACAGAAGACACATCTTTACAAATCAGAAGAAATATCAAAAGCGATCAGTGTCATGAAGCACCATGAAGTATGATGTGTTTAGTCGCAAGACGTAAATACTGCAGTTTGCCGTAAATCACAATAAAAACGTATCTTAAGTCCCATTTAACGTTATTTTCAGGAGGACGAAAAACAAAAGTGAACTTTTAGCGGATGCGCATAAAAAAAAGAGACTAAACGAAAGTTATAATTTTTCAGTTTTTGATTGGCTGAACCTCGAGCTAACACTCTTTCCTCTTAAACTTTCAGGTTGTTGCTGTGTTCCTCAGCGCTTTTACCCTCGTCGCTATGAGTGTGGATCGCTACCTCGCCATCTTGAGACCAATGCGACAAAAGATGTCCACTCGTGCCTTCGCCATCACCATTGTCGTTATATGGGCTCTGTCCTTCTCTGTGCCCCTTCCAACAGCCATTATGTCCAGAGTTGACTACAATGACTCTGAAAATGGACTGTGTATAGAAGACTTTGGGAATGAACAGAATAAATACATATACAGGTGAGCTAACATACAAGAAGTAAGACTACTCTTAGCATTAATTTTGGTGAAATGACGTAGCGCGGTGGTTTAGGCGCTCGCGTCACTTTCAAAGAGCAGCGATTAGAATCTCGCTCTCGACTTAGAGTTTGTGGGTTATTTTTTTTCAGTAACACGTAAATTATATGTAGATGGAATAAAGTGCTTAATCATATAGGATACGAACGAGATTTTAAGGTAGACTGAATATAGTGCATGATGATATATAATAGAAGTGTGATACCATAAGCATAAGAGAAGAAAAAATTATTAGACGAGATAACAGAACATAAAATGTAAGCCTTTGAAGTGTGGATTGCATAGAAGAATAAGAAGAACTGGATGGAAATAAAAAGAAAACAAACGATGAAGTTTTATAATTGCTAAAAATGAAAAGAGAATTACTAACACAATTCAAACAAGACAAATGAGATTTTTGGGACATGTTAAAAGACACAACAGCCTACTAAAAGTAATCTTGGAAGGAAAATGCAAGGCAAAAGAGGCAGAGACAGGACAGACCAAGACTAACATGGACGAGTAATATTAAAAGATGGACAAGTCTGCCTATGGAAACATGGACTATCAAAGCAAGAAACAGACCTAGACTAACATGACGAAAAACATCAGAAGATGGACAAGTCTGCCTATGACAATCTGCACTATCAAAGCAAGAGACTAAGCGGAATAGCGCTCCATGGTAGCAAAACTTCGATGCGGAGACGGTACTCGGTGATCATAATGAATTAAGCATATACCATAGCCATCTATAAAAGAATGCCGGAGCGCAGAAACCCCGGACAACGCTTTGACATCACTGATAACCACAAGCGTGACGTTTTCAGCATTACCAGCAAGGTTGATTGGTGTCAGTAATCTACATTCCCATGGATGTATACCTCACGCTTGTGGGGAAAGGAAGGGGGGGGGGGGTGTTTATGTTTTCCCTTTCTGCGCTCAGGCCTTCCTCTATAGATTTCTATGGTTTATGCTTAATTTATGAACAAAAATATCAGATACGATAATCATGAAAGAAACATAAGTAAATTGGAATCATACGAAAAAAGGAAGGGGGAAGGGGGGGGGGGAGCTGCAAACAAAACAAGGAGAAATCGTGCTAAAAGTACAACTGTTAAAGCAAAGATCTTGTGAATCAATCTGAGTCTTGCCCGAAAGGCGTCAATGTCGACCGTCGGGGAGTTTACTGCTAAAGTAAAAATAAAAGTAAAGAGCCCCGTCACACCAAGTGGCGTATAGCGAATATTGTTAGTGACCAAAAATTTTACAGACCTTCGGCACATGATTTTTGGGGTAATGTGGTCGG
This sequence comes from Megaustenia siamemsis, assembly GCA_032433765.1. NCBI lineage: Eukaryota > Metazoa > Mollusca > Gastropoda > Stylommatophora > Ariophantidae > Megaustenia > Megaustenia siamemsis. The sequence goes on along the minus strand of JAVIAB010000073.1, from coordinate 18,424,989 downwards.
TATTACCCCCGTGCCGTTTTACTTTCCCAGAATAAATCCGGTATCCATTTAAGGCTGGATGAACCCGGAAGCCGTCGGTTGGATCGAACCTACCCCTTGTCCTTTGTAGTGCAGTTCACTAACCACTGAGCTATCATGGCTCCCAGTTTACTGCTAAGATTAAGAAAAAGAGGAAGATGATGTCACAATTCAAATAATTTAAATATTTCAAATTTGAACGAACAGGATAAAACCCTACTAGCCTTCAGCACAGGCGTAAAAAATGTAAGACTTTAATGTACGACAATGTACGACTGAAGAAAAGGTGGATAGACAACGGTAAACTTACAAAACAAGTTATGTCCAAAAAACCGAAACATAACAGTCTCTCTGCAAACAAACAGTTGGACACGAGGAGAAGCACTTTAAAAGTGCATTCTTCTTTATACAATTATTAGGATATCTAGGTAATTGCTTGTTTGTATTATTGACATAGAATCCCCAGAGAAACACACAGAAAAACAAAAATATTCTATATCCTGTTTACTTATATTTCGTTGTAATTCTCAGTGGAGTTTAACATTTTGCGATGTAACCTTGACGAGTGTTAACATCCTAACAGAGATGCCAGATCACGTCCATCACTTTCGTGTTTATTTTTTGTCAGTGATAAATATAAAGATAACTTAATATGTGTCACCACAAATTGCCGTGTTTGAATTATGCTAATTACGTCTGCTTTTTTTTGTTTGCGCTTTAGATTTAATTTCTTTTTTTCCCCCAAGCAGTTTGAAAGTACATTTGTTTCTGACTCCAGCGAAAATAATGAACCTTATTTGTTGACTGCCCTTGCGCAATATTTATGTTTCGACTCACAAAGATAATGCATTGGCAACTTCATTCAGTATTTCATTAAATGAAAAAAAAAACATTTATTTCTTAAAACAACTATAATAAATACATTAATAATAATAATTATTATTATTATAGTGATAATGACAACAATAGGTATTATATTCATTTATTTTTGTTGAATTGTTTTTAGGTTAAAACAAAAATGAAGGTAATAATACAACAGTGGGACAATTAGAAAAATTATAACAAAAACAGCATTGGAGGTACATATATGTTGAAAATGTGGAAACAAATCTGAAGTATTTAAATAATAAAACAGTAGATCGCAGGTGGGATATGTTGTTAGATATTAAACGGTTAATTTAATTGCTTAAAAATTTGTAAATTTTATGAATGGGTTAATTATTCATAATTAGTCACTGTAGTAATGAGTTGATAGTTCATAATTAGTCACTGTAATAATAGGTTAAATATTCATAATTAGTCACTTTTATAATGAGTGATTGTTCATAATGAATTATTTTTTTTTGCGGTGATTTCGGAAATCGCGGTGTCGAGATAGTCTGTGTGTTTTACTGTTGGTCAATTTTGTCTCAGTTCTAACATCACAACCACAAATGGTTCTAAAATAATATATATATATATATATATATGTGTGTGTGTGTGTGTCTGTGTGTACGTGTGTGTGAGAGCGTGTTTATGTGTGTGCATAGATGATCTACCATTTAATTTTACCACTAACTGTTCTCTCATCCAAAATATACCAACACATTTTTTTTTTTACCTAAAATGTGGGAACTCACACTTATTGTACAATAACACTCACAAACAACAACCGTGTTGTGCAAACACCCTCAGCCAAATGACAATGATCAGTAGAAAAACGCGCCAGGCAGATGTGCTACAACAATAATACGTCACACACACACACACACACACACAACACAGACACATCTCTCTAAATGTATGACACAATGAACTTGTTCCTGTTCAGATTTCATTGTAATATCTTCATCGGTATCAGAATTATTGAGGAAATCCTGGGTTCTGTAACGAGTGAGCCACCTTGTATATTTATCGAGAGAGCATGCTATGAGGAAGGCAGCAGTCATATCGATTCGATGGCCAATACAATTGGTTCACCTCTCTCTCTCCCTCTCTCTGTCTCTCCCTCTCTCTCCCTCTTACTTCCTCTCTCTCTCCATCTCTCTCCCTCTCTCTCTCCTCTCCATCTCTCTCCCTCTCTCTCCCACTCTCCCCCTCTCTCTCCATCTCTCTCTTCCTCTCTCTCCCTCCCTATCTCCCTCTCTCTCCCTCTCCATCTCTCTCTCTTCCTCTCTCTCCCTCCCTATCTCCCTCTCTCTCTCCCTCTCTTCCTCTCTCTGCCTCTCCCTCCCTCTCTCTCTCTCTCTCTCTCTCTCCCTCTCCCTCTCTCCCTCTCTCTCCCTCTCTTCCTCTCCCTCTCTCCCTTTCTCTCCCTCTATCCCTCTGTCCCTCTATCCCTCTCTCTCTCTTCCTCTCCCTCCCTCTCTCTCCCTCTCTCTCCCCCTCTCTCTCCCTCTCCCACTCCCTCTCTCTCCTTCTTTCCTCTCCCTCTCTCTCTCTCTCTTCCTCTCCCTCTGTCTCCCTCTCTCCCTATCTCTCCCTCCCTCTCCTCTCCCCTCTCCCCTCTCCCTCCCTCTCTCTCTCTCCCCTCTCTCTCCATCTCCCTCTCTCTCTCTCTCCCTCTCTCCTCTCTCCTCTCCCTCTCTCTCCCTCTTTCCCTCTCCCTCTCCCTCTCCTTCTCTCTCCCTCTGTCTCCCTTTGTCTCCCTCTCCTCTACCTCTCTTTAGCTTTTTATTCTCTCTGAAATAAATGAGCATTTATTTTTCAGGAATTTATTTCTCTTTCCCCTCCCCCCCCCACCTCTCCGCTTATTTTCTCGTTAAATCACAACAACAAAGAGAGAACTGGTTGTCAATCAACAACTGACCCCGTGGAACCTGAATCCACGCATTGAGTTACAACACAAATCTTCAATCCGAAAGTTTATCTTCCTCCTTTGATGCCATTTCTTACTCTCTCGTTTAATTACTCTTTACACGATTTCAAGCCACAAACTAACTCCTGTATGCCGTCATTAATTCAGAACTGGGAATGTTCTGTGAAAATCCCTTAACTTAACTGGCTAATTATTCATTCATTTGGAATCGATGGTCACACTCTCATGTTTGTCTTCTTTATTGTTCTGACATTTTCCTTATATTATGTGTGTACCTAGATCATTTATTTACGAGGCATTTATCACATTTGTTTGCCACTGGTACTGTAGTTGATTTGCAAATTTTCTATTTAAAAAAAGATATTCAAAGTAAATAGATGAAGCTGTATCTTTAATGTGATAACTGTGATGGATAAAGCTTGAAATTTTGCATCGTCTGAAACTCTCAGATTTGCTAAATATTTTGGTTTGTTAATATCCTAAACAACAAAAATAGCGTTCTTAAATAAATACCTTCTAAAAAATCTTTTAAGAGATCCGTTACACCAAGTTGACGTATAGGGAATATAGTGTTAGTGGCCATAATTTTTAGAAACCTTCGGCACATGATTTTTTGGGGGTAATGTGGTCGGTATTCCATGGCTTTCTGTGAGATGTTACGTGATGAGGCTCCAATCTCTTTCACGGTGGTCTGCAATACTCATCCTTCGTGTCATGAATATGCTGCCTCGTGTGTACCACACACTTTGCTGTTTTCGCTTTCTGGGCCGTTAATCATTTCTGATTCTTCCGCCCCATCCACTGCCACATATTTTTTACATAGTGGAATTAGATGGAAAGAAAAGAAAACAAACGATGGAGTTTTACTAAAATGCCACTTTGAGATGTAACTAGGAGCTGTAATATGAATGAATTTTTTAATGAAATACACACATCACCCTGAAATGTTTCCATGCATGTCAACATTTAACATAATCTACATTCTATTTGAAATGTAACATTATGTGTGTGAACTATTTCTTATACAAGTATATATATATATATATATTGTACCACTTTCTACACATGAGGACATATCATCGACATTGAAGAGGCTTGCGTGTCTTAGATGATGACCAAGAGGGTACAAAGCATACCTTATTGACCTTAAATAAATGTTCCCTAGAGAACATGGACGGTGCTAATCGTCTAATTAAAAAAAAATTCAAATTTGCGAAATATTATCTTTTTGTTATGATCCTAAACTACAAAAATAGCGTTCTTAAATAAATAACTTCTAAAAATTTTCAAAGCGATCAGTCACACTAAGTGGCGTATAGGAAATATGGTGTTAGTGACCATCATTTTTAGAAACCTTCGATACATGATTTTTGGGTTAATGTGGTCGGTGTTACGCCCGTGCCGTTTTACTTTCCCAGAAAAAAATCCGGTACCCATTTAAGGCTGAGTGAAACCGGACGCTGTAGATCAGGATCGAACCCTACCTCTAGTCCTTTGTAGTCCAGTTCACTGACCACTGAGCTATCGCGTCTCCCTAGTCATCTAATATGGGATAACTTTTATAGTTTACTTTATACTTTAAATTACTTTTATCATTTACTTTATCCTATCATTTAATTTATTGTATCCTTTACTTTACTTTATCTAATCCCTAACTTAATCATTTATTTTATTCTTTACTTTACTTTATTCTTGACTTTACTATATTCTTTACTAACTTTATACTTTACTGTACGCTTATGTTATCATATCCCTAACTGTATCTTTTACTTTACTATACCCTTTGCTTTATCCTATCCCTTACTTTATCCATTACTTTACTGTACCCTATATGTTACTTTATCCTTTACAGTACACTTACATTATCCTATTCCTTATTTTATCCTTTACTTTTCTTTAGTTTATCATATCCCATACTTTATCTTTTACAATACTTTGTCCTTAACTTACCTAAACCTTTATCTTTTGTTAATCTAAACATAAATGTAAGCACCAAAACTTCACATTATGCATTCGAATTAACCAACAAAATTAGTGCCTGGTTTATGCGAGCAAAACTGGCAATCATGTACAGACAGTCTGGTAAACAAACTGCTGCATTCTGTTTGAAGACTGATAAATTTCGCATTGTGCAGAGACCTTGTTAAATTTGTTTTGGTATGGTAATTTTTGGGCCACCCTGTAGCTCACACAAGCAAACATGTCATATAGAACATTCAGTGGTTAAAACAACAATTTTCATCCCCCCTTTTTACAATTGTCAGAAATTGTGTGTTAAATTACATTTATACCAACAAATGTTTTCGCTGTGGGCATATCACGCAGTATAACGAATATTCCCAAGGGCAGAATTTCTCACTATACACCCACTCGACTGACACACCCCACACAGACACATGCACACTCCAGAGCATTGCTATAATATTTATTTTGTTTTCATTAATGTTGATGAATTTGACAAGTGGGTATGAGATAATAATCTACAGAGTTACATAAGGACATAGACACATTTGTAGATGTACGAGAGTGTTGAAGTTGGGGCAATGGGACAATCATGAAGATAAATTTCTAAACTGAGACAATCAGACAAACAGGAATAATAGAATAGTCTTATAGTTTTGGAGTAGTTTATGTCAATCATTATCGAGTAGCAACTAAGGATTCGTTTATTCATTTACGAACATACGAATAAAACCGTTCGTTCATTAAGCTCTCGATACATACAGGCATAATTTTTCCTTTATTTTCACTCATATTTATTAACTTGTCAGTTGTTCTGGATACAGATATTGGCTATTCAATTGCCTTCGTCAAAAGAAGCAATTTTGACGTTTGCATATGCTCTATTGCCTTGGAAAGTTCAAGAAAACCGTTTGGGCTCTGAATTGATTAAAGTTTAAATCAGTTTCTTTTCATTAGAAATAATTTAACATGAATAAATGCATTCCCAGACCAGACCTTAAAACAAAGGCGATGGCGCTGGACAGGATACACACTGCAGAGGCCAAATGATAGTATTACACAACAGGCCCTTTTTTGGAACCCCCAAGACAAAAGACGAAGAAGAAGACCAGGATATTCTTGGAGAGACAGATGAAGCACAGATGAAGATAATGGGAAAGATATGGAATTATCTTAAAAGAATGAATGACAAGAAACGGAAAATTGGCTTGGAAAGTGTTTGTTGAAGACCTATGCTCCACAGGGAGCTGAAAAGGCAGAAGAAGATAAAAGAAGACCTTGAAAAGTATCAATATTATCAAACCTTAAATATCAAACATACATAAATAAAAGTAATGATGGCACAAATAAATAATATTAATAGTAAACTAATAATGAAAACAATAAATACAAATTCGTAGATATAATAAAATGTTATAATTAAAAGAAAACTATATTTACTAAATAAAGTAAACATACAATGGTATGTAGTAGCTAAACTAATAGAAAGGCAAAACAAACTACAACGCTTAGTATTTAATATCTTGTATATTTGATATATAGTGACACTGTGACCTTCCAGGCATGTCGTAAGAGGCGACTAAGGAGCTTGATCGATGGCTTGATAGGCTGTCATTGTAAAAAGTATTGTTATGGAAACAGCGCCATATAATTTAGAGCAGTTATCTCTGCAATAAGGGAGCCGCGATAGCTCAGTGGTTAGTGAACTGGACTACAAAGGACAAGGGGTAGGGTTCGATCCCAACCGACGGCTTCCGGGTTCACCCAGCCTTAAATGGGTACCGGATTTTTTTCTGGGAAAGTAAACAGCACGGGCGTAATACCGACCACATTACCCCAAAAATCATGTGCTGAAGGTCTGTAAAATATATGGTCACCATATTTCCCTATATACGCCACTTGGCGTGACGGGGGTACTTTACTTTTTTTTACTATCTCTGCAATAAGGGCCACTTTGGCACGCAAGGTTTCTGTTTTTTAAGATTGTGGTTCTGCCATATGTGCCGTCTTCGGGTCGAAAGGACAATAGATAGATAGATAGATAGATAGATAGATAGATAGATAGGTAGGTAGGTAGGCAGGCAGGCAGGCAGGCAGGCAGGCAGGCAGGCAGGCAGGCAGGCAGGCAGGTAGGCAGGTAGGCAGGTAGGCAGGTAGGCAGGTAGGTAGGTAGGTAGGTAGGTAGGTAGGTAGGTAGGTAGGTAGGTAGGTAGGTAGATATTTGATATCTGTGCTGATCTACATTTACTATGAGAGGTAATTCCACCTAAGACTGCTGGAGAAGAGGAAGTGCAATTCCCGTCCATCTTCTTCTACCTTTTTAGCTCCCAGTGGAGCATAGGTCTTCGACAAACACTTTCCAAGTCGTTCTGTTTTTTGCCATTCTTGTAAGATCATTCCATGACATATTCAGCTTTGTTGTTTCTAGCTCAGTGGTTAGTGGGACTACAAAGAACACGAGGTCGGGTTCGATCCTGACCGACGGTTTCCGGGTTCACCCAGCCTTAAATGGGTACCGGATTTTTCTGGGAAAGTAAAGCGGTACGGGCGTAATACCGACCATATTACCCCAAAAATCATGTGCCGAAGATCTGTAAAAATTATGGTCACTAACACCATATTCCGTATGTATACGCCACTTGGCGTGACGGGGGTACTTTACTTTTTTGTTGTTGTTGTTTCTACACTCTCTCTCTCTCTCTCTTATAATATAGGAAACAGATAATGGTTACATATATAATAAAACACCGAAAAAAAAGCGGGAAAAAATACTGAAAACAAACGAGAGTAACGCTACAGATGATTTGGACAAGGAACAAAATAGTCACAATTTATTTACGTGTAACATTTGTGTATTCACTGTGTCTGCTTGCGCACTTCAAAGATAGAAGAATTGTTCGAATTCCAGATAACAGATCTATATAATTTATCGTTCGAGTTCCATATAACAAATGTATAAAATTTAACGTTCGAATTCCTGATAACAAATGTATAAAATGTAACGTTGGAATTCAGGAAGATTCCAAGGATCATTGGAAAAATGAAATTCCACTAGCATCAGACTATCAGTTATCAAGAAACTAGTTCAAAGAAGTGTAAACTGTTCACACACCAGTTAGTTCAAAGAAGTGTAAACTATTCACACACTAGTTAGTTCAAAGAAGTGTAAACTATTCACACACTAGTTACTTAAAGAAGTGTAAACTATTCACACACTAGTTACTTAAAGAAGTGTAAACTATTCACACACCAGTTAGTTCAAAGAAGTGTAATCTATTCACACACTAGTTAGTTCAAAGAAGCATAGATTGTTCACGTACTCATTTCAAATAAGTATAAATTTTTCACATATTATTTCCAATAATTGTTAATTGTTCACATATTATTTCCAATAATTGTAAATTGTTCACATATTATTTCCAATAATTGTAAATTGTTCACATATTATTTCCAATAATTGTAAATTGTTCACATATTATTTCCAATAAGTATAAATTGTTCACATATTATTTCCAATAATTGTAAATTGTTCACATATTATTTCCAATAAGTATAAATTGTTCACATATTATTTCCAATAATTGTAAATTGTTCACATATTATTTCCAATAATTGTAAATTGTTCACATATTATTTCCAATAAGTGTAAATTGTTCACATATTATTTCCAATAAGTGTAAATTGTTCACATATTATTTCCAATAAGTATAAATTGTTCACATATTATTTCCAATAAGTGTAAATTGTTCACATATTATTTCCAATAAGTGTAAATTGTTCACATATTATTTCCAATAAGTGTAAATTGGTCACATATTATTTCCAATAAGTGTAAATTGTTCACATATTATTTCCAATAAGTGTAAATTTTTTACAAGCAAACATAAATGGAATCACCTATCGAACTCTGCCATTCCCCAGCGTGGTCATAATGATGTTGCAGTACTTTGTACCTCTGGCAGTGATCACAGTTACCAACGCACACATCGGCTACATCGTCTGGATCAAAAAGACACCCGGTGAAGCGGAGGAAGACAGAGATCGAAGAATGGCCGCGTCCAAAAGACGAGTAAGTGTGGAAAGAGGTGTCAACCATAGTTGTTGTTTTTTTTTTGTGGGGATTTATTTGATAAGGGAGATAATAATTGTCAATTTAAAAGGGTTGTATTCTCTTTGCTTCGTAGATTTACTAGTGAAAATGTGCGTTTTGTAGATGTGTTGATGTTTTTATCGAAGGTGTGTGTTTTGTAGATGTGTTAATGTTTTTATCGGAGATGCGTGTTTTGTAGATGTGTTGATGCTTTTATCGAAGATGCGTGTTTTGAAGATGTGTTGATGTTTTTATCGGAGATGCGTGTTTTGTAGATGTGTTGATGTTTTTATCGGAGATGCGTGTTTTGTAGATGTGTTGATGTTTTTATCGAAGATGTGTGTTTTGAAGATGTGTTGGTGTTTTTATCGAAGATGTGCGTTTTGAAGATGTGTTGATGTTTTTATCGAAGATGTTTATTTTGTAGATTTGTTGATGTTATTACTAAAGATGTGTGTGTTGTAGATGTGTTGATGGCATTATTGAAGATCCGTGTTTTATAGATTTGTTGATGTTACCAAAGTTATTATTAAAGAATCGTGTGAAGGTTTGTGTTCTGTAGATTCGCAGTTTCATTTGGTATTTTAGATTTTGTTTTTGGTAGATTTGTCGATAATAGTAATGGAGTTCTGTGTTTTGTAGATCTGTAGATGTTGTTATTAAAGATTTGTGTTTTGTAGTTTTTTATATGTTACAATTGGCAATGATGAATATTATGTTATTTAGATTTTTAGATATTATCATTGAAGATGTGAAAGATTTGTAGATGTTATCATTGGAGATGTGAAAGATTTGTAGATATTATCATTGGAGATGTGAAAGATTAGTAGATGTTATCATTGGAGATGTGAAAGATTTGTAGATATTATCATTGGAGTTTTGTAGTATGTTGTTTAATGGATCTTTCTATGACAGGGTTGTGGTCTAAGATGTAGCTCGTGCTACCGTAAAAGGATTGTGATTTGCAAATTAGAGGAAACATTGCTTGCTACCCAACCGTTTTCAAGTTGTGTCTCCCTCCAATAGCAGATCGGTAACCAGCGGTACCTTTCATAGCAATTAAGGAAGGAACTTAAACCAACTTTTATAATAGTCATGAAATTTACGATTACAATCACGAAATTTACGATTACGATCACCTTTTATAGCAAACCATGACATTTACCATTACGATCACCTTTTGTAGCAATCATGAAATTTACGATTACGATCACCTTTTATAGCAATCATGAAATTTATGATTACGATCACCTTTTATAGCAATCATGAAATTTACGATTACGATCACCTTTTATAGCAATCATGAAATTTATTATTACGGTCACCTTTTATAGCAATCATGAAATTTACGATTACGATCACCTTTTATAGCAATCATGAAATTTACGATTACGATCACCTTTTATAACAATCATGAAATTTACTACCTGCTGTTTGAAAAATGAATTTTTTTAATCGAACACATTTGTGACCAGATTTTCTCAAAGACTAAGAAAAAAAAGCCACTCATAAAATATTACACGATCCGTTTGGTCATAACATCCACAGTCTCTTTAGCATTAAATCAATAATTCTCTAAATCTTGTAAATATCTCTAATTATTTAGCTCGAGGGAAAGGACTAAAATAGACATATTAATAAGCCAAATCGGACCATGAAATTATGAGTACGTTCTTCTTTCCTATCAACTATTTTGCTTGTTTTAATCGGTCAGAAGTAACGTTCCACTAATATGAATAATCACTGCATTGTTCTGTTAATGTCAAGGTTTGTTATTGTTCCACGTCAGTGTGGTTGTTATTCAGTCACGTTCCAACGAATACTCAAATAACACGTGACTAACTGACCTACATAGAGATTGGCTATTCTGTATTCTGTTCTGAATGTCATACGCTATCAACTGAACTCGGGTGGTTACTGGTTCAGTTTCCACTGAACGGATACTGGCAAATGCACAAAGTAATCTTCTTTTTTCTTCTTTCCTTCCTCATGTGCCTTTCAGCGTCGAGGGGAGATATAATTTGCAGTCTTTTGCTCTTCTGTTTACCTCTGCTGCTGTTATGTTTCCTAGTGCTTCTAATATTCCATCCATCCATTTTTTTCGTGCTCGACCCTTGGGTCTGGTCTTCTCGCAAATTTTGCTGAAGGCTCGTTGTGTAGTGTTTTGATCTTACTGCCTTGTCACATGGCTAAACCATTTTATCTGTTGTTTCCTATATATTCTATGGCGGGGTCTATTCCCAGCTATTTTCTAATTTCTTCATTTCGACCTTATCTCTCAGACTGTTTCCTGAGAAAACTTCCGCAAAGCAATGTTTACCCATAATAACAGTGTTACTAATCCAAACAGATTATCAGTTAAGTTTCAGAATGTGATAAAGAGTGTTTCTTTAGAGATTATGTTTCTGGATGTTAGATGGATAACCGACCCTTTCTACTTTTATCGGTAGCCAGATGGGAGCCGCGATAGCTCAGTGGTTAGTGAACTGGACTACAAAGGACAAGAGGTAGGGTTCGATCCCAACCGACGGCTTCCGTGTTCACCCATCCTTAAATGGGTACCGGATTTGTTCTGGGAAAGTAAAGCGGCACGGGCGTAATACCGACCACATTACCCCAAAAATCATGTGCTGAAGGTCTGTAAAATTTATGGTCACTAACACCATATTCTCTATACGCCACTTGGCGTGACGGGGGCTCTTTACTACTTTTTTTACGATAGCAAGATGGTTAGCGATGTGTGATGGTGATGGTCTAATGACCAACTCATAACTACATCAAGCTCTGGCAGATGGTGCTCCTAAACCTGGGAAGGCCGACCATCTAAGGACAGAATCCCCCTACAGAAAGACAATCTGCTGCCTTGCAAGAAGATTGGGGACAATCAAAGGCTAAGAAAAGCAAACCTGAATAAAATGCTGGCAGAAATCGGATGCTTTGGGCCACTGGAGCAGAACTTAGTGCAACGTTTTAACAGGTATTCAATCTGAATTTATCTAACCGACTCTAATTATGGTGTTCTGTCTGTGGAGTTTCGACGACGTTTCGGTCAATTATCCCTTCAGCTGGAACAATGAACAACAACACAACATATATAAGGATATGAACACAAATCTAATTACATGACGATAAAGTGCTGGACTATTTGAAAAGGAAAATAAGTTACCTCCCTGTAGTCCGGAGCTTGGTCAGGCATCGACTGGACTGGAATTGATAAGGCCGCCTGACAGGGTGGACGCAGGTGTGAAATCCAGTAAAAGGGACGGTTCTAAAAAATATGTGGAGGTGGGTACAAGATCTCAGACTCTACAATTACTGGAAGCGTAAATATTAGTGGGATTTCCACTAAGTGTATCTACACGGAAAAAAAATATATTGTATATAATATACGGCAGGACTAAGACAAATCGTGGACAACAGGGCGTGGCAATACCTACCTGTCGTTGATAATAGTAAACACATTCTACCATATGTTTATTCTCGAATATTCTGGCTAGAGAGTACGAAACGGGGAAATTGAACAGAGGAGCTTGAACTTAGTAATAACTGTCAAGCAATGAACGTTTGAATGTAATAAGAAACTAGTTATGGGCAGAAAGAAAAAGACTTCAAGATAATAATAAACTAGTTATGGACAGGGATAAGGCGAGTGAAGGTAATAATAAACTAGTTATGGGCAGGGAAATAGAGACTTGAAGGTAATAATAAACTAGTTATGGACAGGGATATAGAGACTTGAAAGTAATAATAAACTAGTTATGTACAGGGATATAGAGACTTGAAAGTAATAATAAACTAGTAATGGGCAGGGAAATAGAGACTTGAAGGTAATAATAAACTAGTTATGGACAGCGATAAGGCGACGTGAAGGTAATAATAAACTAGTAATGGGCAGGGAAATAGAGACTTGAAAGTAATAATAAAGTAGTAATGGGCAGGGAAATAGAGACTTGAAAGTAATAATAAACTAGTAATGGGCAGGGATATAGAGACTTGAAAGTAATAATAAAGTAGTAATGGGCAGGGAAATAGAGACTTGAAAGTAATAATAAAGTAGTAATGGGCAGGGAAATAGAGACTTGAAAGTAATAATAAACTAGTTATGGACAGGGATATAGAGACTTGAAAGTAATAATAAACTAGTAATGGGCAGGGAAATAGAGACTTGAAAGTAATAATAAACTAGTAATGGGCATGGATATAGAGACTTGAAAGTAATAATAAACTAGTAATGGGCAGGGAAATAGAGACTTGAAAGTAATAATAAACTAGTAATGGGCAGGGAATAGAGACTTGAAAGTAATAATAAACTAGTTATGGATAGGGATATAGAGACTTGAAGGTAATAATAAACTAGTTATGGACAGGAATATAGAGACTTGAAGGTAATAATAAGCTAGTTATGGACTGGGATATAGAGACTTGAAGGTAATAATAAACTAGTTATGGACAGGGATATAGAGACTTGAAAGTAATAATAAACTAGTTATGTACAGGGATATAGAGACTTGAAAGTAATAATAAACTAGTAATGGGCAGGGAAATAGAGACTTGAAGGTAATAATAAACTAGTTATGGACAGCGATAAGGCGACGTGAAGGTAATAATAAACTAGTAATGGGCAGGGAAATAGAGACTTGAAAGTAATAATAAAGTAGTAATGGGCAGGGAAATATAGACTTGAAAGTAATAATAAACTAGTAATGGGCAGGGATATAGAGACTTGAAAGTAATAATAAAGTAGTAATGGGCAGGGAAATAGAGACTTGAAAGTAATAATAAACTAGTTATGGATAGGGATATAGAGACTTGAAAGTAATAATAAACTAGTAATGGGCAGGAAAAAAGAGACTTGAAGGTAATAATAAACTAGTTATGTACAGGAATATAGAGACTTGAAGGTAATAATAAGCTAGTTATGGACAGGGATATAGAGACTTGAAGGTAATAATAAACTAGTTATAGACAGGGATATAGAGACTTGAAAGTAATAATAAACTAGTTATAGACAGGGATATAGAGACTTGAAGGTAATAATAAACTAGTTATAGACAGGGATATAGAGACTTGAAGGTAATAATAAACTAGTTATAGACAGGGATATAGAGACTTGAAGGTAATAATAAACTAGTTATAGACAGGGATATAGAGACTTGAAGGTAATAATAAACTAGTTATAGACAGGGATATAGAGACTTGAAGGTAATAATAAACTAGTTATAGACAGGGATATAGAGACTTGAAGGTAATAATAAACTAGTTATAGACAGGGATATAGAGACTTGAAAGTAATAATAAACTAGTTATGGACAGGGATATAGAGACGTGAAGGTAATAGTAAACCAGTTATGGACAGGGATATAGAGATGTCAAGGTAATAATAAACTAATTATGGACAGGGATATAGAGACGTGAAGGTAATAATAAACTAGTTATGGGCAGGGATATAGAGATGTCAATGTAATAATAAACTTATTATGGACAGGGATATAGAGACGTGAAGGTAATAATAAACTAATTATGGACAGGGATATAGAGATGTCAATGTAATAATAAACTAATTATGGACAGGGATATAGAGACGTGAAGGTAATAATAAACTAGTTATGGACAGGGATATAGAGTCATGAAGGTAATAATAAACTAGTTTTGGACAGGAATATAGAGACTTGAAGGTAATAATAAACTAGTAATGGACAGGGATATAGAGACGTGAATGTAATAATAAACTAATTATGGACAGGGATATAGAGACGTGAAGGTAATAATAAACTAGTTATGGGCAGGGATATAGAGACATGGAGATAATAATAAACTAGTTATGGGCAGGGATACAGAGACTTGAAGATAATAATAAACTAGTTATGGGCAGTGATATAGAGACTTGAAGATAATAATAAACTAGTTATGGGCAGTGATATAGAGACTTGAAGATAATAATAAACTAGTTATGGGCAGTGATATAGAGACTTGGAGATAATAATAAACTAGTTATGGGCAGTGATATAGAGACTTGAAGATAATAATAAACTAGTTATGGGCAGTGATATAGAGACTTGAAGATAATAATAAACTAGTTATGGGCAGTGATATAGAGACTTGAAGATAATAATAAACTAGTTATGGGCAGTGATATAGAGACTTGAAGATAATAATAAACTAGTTATGGGCAGTGATATAGAGACTTGGAGATAATAATAAACTAGTTATGGGCAGTGATATAGAGACTTGGAGATAATAATAAACTAGTAATGGACAGGGTTATAGAGACCTGGAGATAATAATAAATTACTTGTGGACAGGAAGATTTGAATATTGTAATAAATTAGTTGTGGACAGGAAGATTTGAACATTGTTATAAATTAGTTGTGGACAGGAAGATTTGAATATTGTAATAAATTAGTTGTGGACAGGAAGATTTGAACATTGTTATAAATTAGTTGTGGACAGGAAGATTTGAATATTGTAATAAATTAGTTGTGGACAGGAAGATTTGAACATTGTTATAAATTAGTTGTGGACAGGAAGATTTGAATATTGTAATAAATTAGCTGTGGATAGGAAGATTTGAACATTGTAATAAATAAGTTGTGGACAGGAAGATTTGAACATTGTAATAAATTAGTTTTGGATAGGAAGACTTGAAGATTGTAATAAATTAGTCGTGAACAACAGGAAGACATGAAGATTGTAATAAATTAGTTGTGAACTGGAAACTTGAAGATTGCAATAAATTAGTTGTGAACAGGAAAACTTGAAGATTGTAATAAATTAGTTGTAAACAGGAAGACTTGAAGATTGTAATAAATTAGTTGTGGAAAGAAATCAGGAATACTTGAAGGTAATAATAAACCGTTTATCGTAAAAAGTTACTGGAAAGTAACAGCGAAGTTGAAGCAAGGGAGCACTTGGAAATGTTTGCCGGGATTGAAGTGTCAGTATAGGGCTCATAATACATTCAACCAATTACCACCATCCATTGAGCCACGTGACATTTGCAAAGTTTGTCAAACTGTAAATGTGTGGATTTCAAAGTTTAAATAAGTGATTACGTGTCCTGAAATCTATTTAACTTTCTTTAAACGTCTGTTTCTATAACAATTTACGATCAAGTAAACTAGCTGAATATATATGCGGGCACAGCGACAGAGAATTACGGTGGGTTTGGTTCGGGTTGAAAGGGTAATGATCTCAAAGCAAATCTAGTATACAGGGAAGTCGATAAATAACCATGCGATTAGCTTCAGGCTGTGTTAAGATGTGGTTTGTTCACTGCATGGCCGGAGACATTCAGTCAGTGTTAGATAAGTTCATCGCATAGCCGGAGCCATTCAGTCATTGTTAGATAAGTTCATCGCATAGCCGGAGCCATTCAGTCATTGTTATATAAGTTCATTGCATAGCCGGAGCCATTCAGACAGTCATTGTTAGATAAGTTCAATCCATGGCTGGAGCCAGTCAGTCAGTCTTTGTTAGATAAATTCACCACATTGACGGAGCCATTCAATCATTGTTAGATAAGTTCATTGCATAGCAGGAGCCATTCAATCATTGTTAGATAAGTTCATTGCATAGCAGGAGCCATTCAATCATTGTTAGATAAGTTCATCGCATAGCAGGAGCCATTCAGACAGTCATTGTTAGATAAGTTCAATCCATGGCTGGAGCCAGTCAGTCAGTCTTTGTTAGATAAATTCACCACATTGACGGAGCCATTCAATCATTGTTAGATAAGTTCATCGCATAGCAGGAGCCATTCAATCATTGTTAGATAAGTTCATCGCATAGCAGGAGCCATTCAGTCATTGTTAGATAAGTTCATCGCATAGCAGGAGCCATTCAGTCATTGTTAGATAAGTTCATCGCATAGCAGGAGCCATTCAATCATTGTTAGATAAGTTCATCGCATAGCAGGAGCCATTCAGTCATTGTTAGATAAGTTCATCGCATAGCAGGAGCCATTCAGTCATTGTTAGATAAGTTCATCGCATAGCAGGAGCCATTCAATCATTGTTAGATAAGTTCATCGCATAGCAGGAGCCATTCAGTCATTGTTAGATAAGATCAACTGTCATCAGACAGTTATTGTTAAATACGTTCTCCGCGTAGCCATTCAGACAGTCATTGTTGGATAAGAATATTGCAGAACTGATCTTGGTGAGGTTCTCGAGAAACCGAACCGAGAACGATTTCCTTAGAAGAGAGATAACCAATTGACGCAACCAGATGAGGACAATAAACGATGTTTAAGATAAGTGAACCTGGTAATCTAGATAAGGATTGTTCCCACTATTATTCGGGGGCTAAGTCCAGAGATGATATCACAAACGATATGCAAATATTCTGTTATAGGATTACTATTTATAAACAGTAAAGAGTTGTCTTGCAAAGCAACAAACTCCCATCCATCATGACAACACTTAGTAGTTTCTAGATTAATGTGTCTGGGTCATCTATGAAGAATGTCAAACAAATATTGTATAGCAAACCTAGGAACGGACAGAGACCAAAGGGCAGACCAGTATCGAGACATAAGGATGTTTGCAAGCTCCCTTGAGTCAATTCTCTATCAGCGAAAGAAACGTAGAAAATATGGCATGAGATCGCAGCAAACGGAGAACAAACAAATAAAAACAGTACAGCAACTTTCGAGGAACCGTTAATGTTAAATTGGTTCGGCCACATAACAAGACAAAAAAAACTTACAATGACTCAAAGAGCCATAAACAAACGCTACGAAAACACCAGATTAAGAGGAAGACAGAGAAAGTGATGGATAAAGGGAATACTAGAGTCACTAGGAGGATATTCTTTAAGATACCTTCATACCATACATTGCTGCGGTAATTCGATTCAACTTTTAAAATGATTCACAGAAGGCGGCTGTTAAAACTTGCATATACATTTTTTAATTGTCGGACTCTGCATATAAAAATATAACCAAAAAAAAAAAAAAAATATGTATGTATACACACACATAAGCATATATATATATATATATATCCAATATTAGGAAAAAACAATTATCATTTTTTGGTCGTGTAATGAGAAGAGCACAGCTAGAATATATTGTAACAACTGGGAAAATTGAGGGACGAAGAGATAGAGGGAAGCAAAGAAAAGAGATACCAGACTGCTTAAGAGAATGGTTTGGCAGAAGGTCAACAACAGAAACGATACGCCAACAGGCCTGGTACTTGATGATGATGATATATATATATATATATAATGTGAATTCTTTGAAGAAGTAATAATTAAGAGCGAAAATACTTTTATCAAAATGAAAATCAAACATGACATATTTATTCTCTCAGCAAAGTCTCGGTGCAAGGCTAGAGTACAGTCTCATATCTTTTTGTCGGTTCTGTCGACACTTCCGGGCAAATAATAAGGGCACATGAACTGTCATTCACACGATCACGGTTGGAAGACGAAAGACTTGGCGATTCTGAACAAGAAGAAAACAGTGATGAAAGATATGAACAACGTGATTGAAGCAATCCAAGAAGGGAGTTAATAACCGAGCGATGTCGAGATTTGTTGTTGATTTCACAAATGATGTAACAAAACATTTTCGATTCTCGTTGTTTTGTCAATCATTAGATAATAACAAAGAAGTTCTTAAAAAGGCAGACTCTGAAATAAAAAAAAATAAAAAAACGCCCAATTTAACATTGTCTTTCAGCGTGGAGGTAAAGACGGAGTTTTCGGTCCAATGCTCAGTTTTATGTCTCAAGTATCCTGTTTCGATGGTCCATTTAACATATTCTCTATTTCCGTGCCTAGAATGCAATACTCTTCGATTTTATTGCTAATGATTCTTATGATCGATCCCATTCCACTTCCAGCAATTCCAAAAATGTTCAGTTAACGAAAATGGATATTTTTTCAAGCTATTGATATCGGAAAATATGGTGGTCATCATCATCATGTGCCATACCGGTTGGTGCAGGCGATCATGTTCTTCTCCGTTTATCTGTCCACAGTGCATTCTATTAATACTGATAACTGTTTACAATGCCACAACACAAAGCTTTCTAGTATCTTCTCTCTTTATCATTCGCGATCTCTCTTTCCCTGTATTTTGCTATTTATGATTAGGTATTCAAACTTTCCTCTTCTCATGTAAGTAAAAAGTAAAGAGCCCCCGTCACGCCAAGTGGCTGTATAGGGAATATGGTGTTAGTGACCATCAATTTACAGACTTTCAGCATATGACATATGGGGTAATGTGGTTTGTATTACTCCCGCGCCGCTTTACTTCCCCCCCCCCAAATAAAATCCGGCACCCATTTCGGGCTGGGTGGACTCGGAAGCCGTCGGTTGGAATTGAAATCTACACCTTGTCCTTTGTAGTCCAGTTCACTAAGCACTGAGCTATTGTGGCTCCCTCCTCTTCTCACGCCGTGCCCTAAAAACGTCGATTGTTTCTTTCTGATTTCTTTTAGGAGCTTCCTCCGTGCGTTGGCCTCTTTGAGAATGTCCTAGTTGGTCCTTTTAGCTGTTCAGTGAGCTCTCAACGTTCTCCTGAAAAATCCCACTTTTGAGACTTCCAATGGTCTTTTAATTTAGTGATTGTATGTATATCTATATATTTAAAATGTGTGATGTATGTGTTCAGCAGCACGTCAGATCGCTCCTAACTTTTGGCTTAAATGTTTGCTTTCTTCTCGCATTGGTCGACATTAAAAGAACATGACCGAACCACTAACCGGCACACTGGCTCCATTTTGAATGTACTACCGAACCAGAAACCAAAACATCAGCTGGGACCGATAAAAAAAAAGGAAAGTACCCCTGTCACGCCAAGTGGCGTATAGGGAAATATGGTGTTAGTGACCCTATATTTTACAGACCTTCAGCACATGATTTTTGGGGTAATGTGGTCGGTATTACGCCCGTGCTGCTTTACTTTCCCAGAAAAAAATCCGGTACCTATTTAAGGCTGGGTGAACCCGGAAGCCGTCGGTTGGGATCGAACCCTACACCTTGTCCTTTGTAGTCCAGTTAACTAACCACTGAGCTATCGCGGCTCCCTAGGATCGAGTACTGTTGAATATTCTAATTAAAGTAATGATCTTGTATAAATAATCACCAATACTTGTATTCGATGTCTAGAAGAAACTTTATAATTACTTCCTTCGATTACCATATGGCATTTTTTCTTTGTTTTGTAGATAGATTGGTTGATTTGTCGATGGGAATGTTTTTTTTTTTCTGACAAATAGTGGCCACACCAATTCTTGTGCCTAATTTCTTGACATAAATTCATCAAGTAAAGTGTATTTTGAAGAACGTTGGATTAGTTTGTGTTTAATTTTGAGACGAATGGATAGCAACACGCTTTTAGTCAGGGAAAAATAGAGGTACGTGGTATATGACATTTTGAATTAAAAATTATCTGCCTTTGAATATTTTAATGATATTTATAATAACTATTTTTTTTTCTTCGGATGTCATCAATAAATTAACGTTTTTATTTTCTTCAACCATTTTCCTTCCCAGTGATGTATAACATGTACCACTTTTAATTATATTATTGTGTGAAATTGTAAAATAAAAATGACATCTGATGGAGTTTCTCTAAATTGAAAATTGACCTGGTCCAAACGTAAAGAAAGCCTAAAGTCCGCCAAAGTCCGGAAAGAGTCAAGTAGCAGAGAAATCACAAGTTTCCGAGCAAGACGAGCGTTAATTAGAACTGGCGAATCTCTACATGGAGCACTATTTAGTTGAATGCCGGAGAAGTGAATCAGTGTCGGCGGAGACACAGGAATTTAGGCTCATCTATACCTGACTGAACAATATTGAACTATACACGATGAAACGCGTTTCCGGTTGGATCCAAAATGGAGGATTTGTTTTTTCTTCTGCTTGGTATAGAACCGTTGATCAGAGGTTCAACAAGTCACTATCGTAATAACGCTTTTGTTAAATAAACGTGGACGTGATACAAAATGTGTAAATTAGAAGTAGAAATCTCCAATCAACCACTTATATCTTCAGTAATCAAGAAAAGATGATGATCATGTGTTGGACATGAGAAGAGGAGAGATAATAACCAAATAACAAAGCAAGCCCTCATGTGAGAAACAACAGGTAGTAGAAAAAGAAGCTGACCCAGAGAGACCATTGAGAAGAACATTGGTCAGAGAGGCAAGAGCAGCAGGAATCGGCTCCCTCGATGAGATAGAGTTGCTTGCACAGGACAGAGACAAATTGCTAGATTTGATAAAAGATCTTTACAGGGATTGAAAACTGCCAGAATAAATAAATAGGTAGATAGATAGATAGACAGATATAGATAGATAGATAGATAGATAGATAGATAGATAGATAGATAGATAGATAGATAGATAGATAGATAGATAGATAGATAGATAGATAGATAGATAGATAGATAGATAGATAGATAGATAGATAGATAGATAGATAGATAGATAGATAGGTAGGTAGGTAGGTAGGTAGGTAGGTAGGTAGGTAGATAGATAGGTAGGTAGGTAGGTAGATAAATAGATAGATAGATAGATAGATAGATAGATAGATAGATAGATAGATAGATAGATAGATAGATAGATAGATAGATAGATAGATAGATAGATAGATAGATAGATAGATAGATAGATAGATAGATAGATAGATAGATAGATAGATAGATAGATAGATAGATAGATAGATAGATAGATAGATAGATAGATAGATAGATAGATAGATAGATAGATAGATAGATAGATAGATAGATAGATAGATAGAGAGACGGACGGACGGACGGATGGATGGATAGATAGATAGATAGATAGATAGATAGATAGATAGATAGATAGATAGATAGATAGATAGATAGATAGATAGATAGATAGATAGATAGATAGATAGATAGATAGATAGATAGATAGATAGATAGATAGATAGATAGACAGACAGACAGACAGACGGACGGACGGACGGACGGACGGACGGACGGACGGACGGACGGATGGATGGATGGATGGATGGATGGATGGATTGATGGATGGTTGGATGGATGATGGATGGATGGATGGATGGATGAATGAATATATAAAAAATGAAATAATATGCGGGACCGCGTGTATAGCTGCAGAAAACAAAGAAAATAAACGTGAAATTATATTGAGTAGCGGAACATTAAATTTAATGCGTATAGTTTGTTTGTAATACATGATGAAGGTCGAAATGTTGTAGCATGTCTTGTATATCTGTTAGTTTAGCTGCTCGATACTATTTTATGCTTGTTTCCTTTACTATAAAGTGAGAAGGTTTTGAAAGACATATGTCCAAATTTCCTTCATCTCTTGTGGTGCCAGTTGTAAGCTGATGCAGTCCGTCTCTACGTCTATCTAAAACAATTTTTGTCGGTTCTGTCACGATGATTAATAGTGAAATCAACTTGTTTTTGTAATTTGTCATTTCTGAAAACGTCTTACTTTTTCAAGAATTAAGAATGTTACATAATCTCTGTATTCCCATTTTTGCCGTCCTAATTTTCCGTTTTTGCCATCCTAATTTTCCGTTTTTGCCATCCCAATTTTCCGTTTTTGCCATCCTAATTTTCCGTTTTTGTCTCAAAGAGAAAAAGTGTGTTTTAATATATCTGATGCATATCGGAGATGTGGAATATTCTATGTATCAAACAAGTTGGAACAGTGGAATATTCTGTGTATCAAACAAGTTGGAACAGTGGAATATTCTGTGTATTAAACAAGTTGGAATATTCTGTGTATCAAACAAGTTGGAACAGTGGAATATTCTGTGTTTCAAACAAGTTGGAAAAATGGATTATTCTATGTATCAAACAAGTTGGTACAGTGGAATATTCTATGTATCAAACAAGTTAGAAAAGTGGATTATTCTATGTATCAAACAAGTTAGAAAAGTGGATTATTCTATGTATCAAACAAGTTGGAACAGTGGAATATTTATTAAATTTATCAAATAAGTTAGAAAAGTGGGATATTCTATTCTCGACACAAGTTGGAAAAGTGAAATACTGTATAGACAATACATGAAAAAGATGAAAACGTGAAACACAAGCTGAAAAAGTGCAGCCATCAATGTTTGACACAAGTGAAAAATCTAGAATCTTTAGTTTCTGACACAAGTTGGAAAATATGATTTGAGTTAACGGAGTGTGTCTGATCAGACACATTAACATGAGTCTCCTCGCCGTCAAGTTCGGTGTGAACGCATTTGAGAGCTGTCTGGGGTGCAGTAAGTTCAGTGCTGTTGAACAGCAGTACATGACATGTAGGATAGCATCAGATAGTATCGACAATCATTGAAGAACTAATATCACAAACAAATTGTTCTAATAAAGGTTCAAGGTACTAAAATATCAGTGCTTCTGACAGTGATGAAGTAGTTATTATCCCAGGAGTGTTCTTTCTTTGACGGGCTTACACTCAAACACTCCCTAGATTTTTGGTCGAAAAACTCCATAGGGTTTTCTATACACTCACTCTCTACCTATTATTTTAGTCAATAACTCCACATGGTTTTCTATACACTCACTCTCTACCTATTATTTTGGTCAATAACTCCACATGGTTTTCTATACACTCACTCTCTACATATTATTTTGGTCCAAAAACTCCACATGGTTTTCTATACACTCACTCTCTACCTATTATTTTGGTCAATAACTCCACATGGTTTTCTATACAATCACTCTCTACATATTATTTTGGCCCAAAAACTCCACATGGTTTTCTATACACTCACTCTCTACATATTATTTTGGTCCAATACCTTCATATGGATTTCTATACACTTACTCTCTACCTAATATTTTGGTCCAGTAAACAAAATTTGTTATTTTATTCACTCAATTAAATTTTAAAAAATTCGCCCACTCACACTTGACTAAATTTATGCTGCACGCAGCTTAACTATGTTTTGGTTCACTCATTCCTAATATTTGTGATCCACTCATTCTCTGGATTGTTGCTCGACTTATTCACTTGATCATTAATCCACTCACTCCCTAGATTGTTGCTCCACTCTTTCTCTGGATTGTTGCTCCACTCATTCTATGGATTGTTGCTCCACTCATTCTCTTGATCTTTAATCCACTCAATCCCTAGATTTTTGCTCCACTCACTCTCTAGATTGTTGCTCCACTCATTCTCTGGATTGTTGCTCCACTCACTCCCTAGATTGTTGCTCCACTCATTCTCTGGATTGTTGCTCCACTCACTCCCTAGATTGTTGCTCCACTCATTCTCTGGATTGTTGCTCCACTCACTCCCTAGATTGTTGCTCCACTCATTCTCTGGATTGTTGCTCCACTCATTATCTGGATCTTTAATCACTCACTCCCAGTTGTCCCTTCACAGGCTCCTTTCATTTATGAAAAAGCATTATCGTGTTGCGTGTCCTATGCAGATCGTTGTACTCGTAACATCCCTACAGAAATAATCTCTCTCAATAACTAGATGTTCCACTTCTTCTGTCGCCAATGCTCAAGATCTTTTGATGACTTGAAATCAACTATTACATTGTCTGTACATGCCTCGTCTTCCTGGAACCTTGCCTGCCATTATTGTTCTTTCATGTCACTTTCATGTGTGTTTCCATATAGCAGTAATATTGTAATTGTCTCTGTAAGAGTCTCTGTAATAAGTAATGAGTAAAAGAGACTCTGTAAAGAGTAATGTCTCTGTTGTTTATAAGCCAGTACTGTTCAATATTTAGTATCTAAATGGTATTATCAACATTCTTCTGTAAAACCACATTTCTACAGACTCCTGTGATTTTCTTGTCTGTTGTCCTATTGTCCATGATTCACATCCATATGTTAAGACTGGCTCTACATAGCATTTAGGAACTCTTTTTCTTGTTTCTATTGTCAAAAATGGATTGCATAGTATCTTCCTCATTTTTTTAGAGAGCTGATTTTGCCTGAGCCATTCTGCAGCTCACCTCTGTTTCTTACCCAACTCTTATCCCTTTAATTCTTTTGCACTGTTTGAGAGGAAGACTGTATCATCAGCGCATCTGAATTCTGGAATTATGTTGCCATTTATTGTTTTTTGGGTCGCTCTTAAAAAAATTATAATTAATTCTATCATTCTACAAAATGTTCTCAACAAATATATTGAACTCGTACGCGCTCGTGCTTTACTTTCCTTTGTGCTTCGAACCAATCTAAAGTTCTACTCGCTATCATGACAGCTGCTTGCTGTTCTATTTATAAAGTTCTACCCCCTGTCATGACAGCTGCTTGCTTTTCCATTTCTGGAGTTCCACCCTCTGTCCTGACAGCTACTTGCTGTTCCATTAATGAAGATTAACCCGCTATCCTAACAGCTACTTGCTGTTCAATTAATGAAATTTAACCCGCTGTCCTCAAACCTCAAATACAACATGAAAATCAACATAAACAAAACAGAAGCCATTAATGTCGCCAAAATTAAACAGAACATCAACATAACTATAGAAGGCAGACAACTAAAACAAGTAGAGGAATTCAAATACCTAGGAAGTCTAATGACAAACGATAATTCCCAAACAGCAGAGAGGGAATCAAGATGCAACAAAGCTTGTCAAATCATCGGACAGTTATCACCACTATTGTCAAACAAGGAAATAACTCTTGAGGCAATGCTACCAATGCCAGACCTGGACCCTAGATGCAAGAACAAAAAGAAAAACAACTTCTACAGAGATGAAATGTGTTAGACGCAGGAAACAGTCTGAGAGATAAGATCAGAAATGAAGAACTGAGAAAAAAGCTAGGAATAGCCGACGCCATAGAATATATAAGGAAATAACATATAAAATGGTTTAGCCACGTGACAAGGCAGAAAGAACAAAACACAACACAACGATCCTTCAACAAACGTTGTGAGAACACCAGACCCAAGGGTCGACCACGAAAAAGATGGGTCGATGGAATATTAGAAGCACTAGGAAACATAACAGCAGCAGAGGCGAACAGAAGAGCAAAAGACCGCAAATGATATCTCCCCTCGACGCTGAAAGGCAAATGAGGAAGGAAAGAAGAAGAAGAACCCGCTGTCCTAACAGCTACTTGCTGTTCTATTAATGAAGTTTCACCCGCTGTCCTCACAGCTACTTGCTGTTCCATTTATGAAGTTCCACCCGCTGTCCTGTGTGGTGCAAAAACATGAACATTAGACAAGAAAACAGAACAGAAAATTGAAGCTTTTGAAATTTGGATTCATAGACGAATTTACAGAATTGGATGGAAATAAAGTAAAACAAAAGATGAAGTTTTAAAACAACTAAAAATGAAACGAGAATTACTAAACACAATTAGAACAAGACAAATTAAATTTGTGGGGCATGTTAAAAGAAACAACTGCCTACTAAAAGTAATATTGGAGGGGAAAATACAAGGTAAAAGAGGCAGAGGCAGACCAAGACTAACATAGACGAGTAACATCAAAAGATGGACAAGTCGGCCTATGACAATCTGCACCATCAAAGCAATAAGAGACAGAGCAGAATGGCGCTCCTTGGTAGCCAACCTTTGATGTGGAGACGGTACTCAAAGATGGATGATGACCCGCTGTTCTCACAGCTGCTTGCTGTTCTATTAATGACGTTTCACCCGCTACCCTCACAGTTTTTTTTGTATTCCATTTATTAAATTCACTCCGCTGTCCTCACAGCTGATTGATATTCCATTTATTAAAATCACTCCGCTGTCCTCACAGCTGCTTGATATTCCATTTATTAAATTCACTCCGCTGTCCTCACAGCTGCTTGATATTCCATTTATTAAATTACATCCGCTGTCCTCACAGCTGCTTGATATTCCATTTATTAAATTACCTCCGTTGTCCTCACAGCTGCTTGATATTCCATTTATTAAATTACCTCCGTTGTCCTCACAGCTGCTTGATATTCCATTTATTAAATTCACTCCGCTGTCCTCACAGCTGCTTGATATTCCATTTATTAAATTACCTCCGCTGTCCTCACAGCTGCTTGATATTCCATTTATAAACCAATTTCTCAAATGTAATGCAATTTCACCGGCTGTCCCCCACCCCAACCCAGACGTCACCCTCCACCCTCATTAATTCCAACTGACTATAACTCTTGACTTGGTGACTTAGGATAATCTTAATCAATTTTTAAAAACAATGATCGTCCTTCACTTTATCAATCTCATGTCTTGTTTATTATTTGATGGACAACGTTATCAATCTTTGTTTTCTTCTTCTACCCATCAGCTCCCTGTGGAGCATAGGTCTTCAACAAACACTTTCCAAGTCGCCCTGTTTCTTCTCATTCTTTTAAAATCATTCCATGTCTTCCCACCCATCCTCATCTCTGCTTCTATCTTGTCTTCTCAGAGAATTTCTTGGTTTTCCTCTTTATCTTTTCCCCTGGGGATTCCAAAAAAGTGCCTGTTGTGTAATACTCTCAATTGGCTTCCGCAGTGTGTGTCCTATCCAGCACCATCGTCTTCGCTGTATCTCTTTATCCACTAGATTTGACTGGTCCATTTCCATAATTCTAAGTTAGTGAATTTGTCCTGTCATTTTCATCCTTTTATTCTGCGTAAGCATCCATTAATGAAAGTCTGTATCTTCATGATTGTCAATTTTGTTGTTCTCCATGTTTCACATCCATATAATAGGACTGACTTAACATTGGAATAGAAAATTTTTATTTTAAAATTAAAATAAGAAATCTTTGTCTAGTCAGCCTATTATTATCCGCGTCATAGTATAATTAATTTTGAAATCTTCCAAGATTCATTCCTTTGTTCATTTTTTTCTTTTATTTTCACCGACGACTAATCCTTTTCATTGGTTGCCCTGAATAGACCCTTTTCATGCGTTGTGTTGTTGTTTACAGCATGTTGTGATATAATTTTTTTTTCGGGCCGACACATCCGACTTCAACAAAGCATCGGACACCTGATTGCCATTCATTTCTACCTCTCCATTTGCTCTAGTCAGAATGGTTAGTCTGCTACGAGAGCAAACACGGGGAGTTAGAACACAATCTTGTCAAGTGGTGGCAAACATCCTGACGTAAACAATCAGCTATGAGTCACTTTCAACCCAGATGCTATCCAACGACTTGTATTTGTCCTCTCCTTTCTTCATTGTCGATAGCAATCATCACAGCACTTCGGGCAAACACAAAGTAGCGAGCTCATTTTAGCAGATGATCAATCGTGAGCTTATAATGTGTACCTCACCAGGGCATGCTGTCCAACGACTTGTATTTGTCCTCTCCTTTCTTCATTGTCGATAGCAATCATCACAGCACTTCGGGCAAACACAAAGCAGCGAGATCATTTTAGCAGATGATCAAGCTTATAATGTGTACCTCACCAGGGCATGCTATCCAACGACTTGTATTTGTCCTCTCCTTTCTTCATTGTCGATAGCAATCATCACAGCACTTCGGGCAAACACAAAGTAGCGAGATCATTTTAGCAGATGATCAATCGTGAGCTTATAATGTGTACCTCACCAGGGCATGCTATCACTGCAGCATGTTTGCGCAGTATTCACTGTCGTAAACGGCCCCTTAACAGAATTGTAATCAACAGTTGTGTAGATACCTGCATACAATCTTTGAAAGTATTTCAAAACTCCGCCCGTCCATAATCTCTTGAGTCTCCTGGGCACAGCTGTGACCAGCCTATCTGCTCATTGGTTGTCAGGAATAGCCGCGTTATCTCCATATCCAAACAAGACGTTTTAAGTTTCATGCTTGCAAACAACTCATCAATTCCTATATCCAATTCCTAATCAAAGTCTTTACTTTGTTAATGAGTGTGCCCCCATTATTTATTGGTTCATTAAAATAGTGCATCTCGGTTCTTCTTTTTGTTTTATGTTTTTGGCATTTGCTTGAAGTAAGAATGTTTCTAATAACAGCTGAATCAGTATTTGCTTTTTTTCATTCCTGGGTCGAGAGCAGCTTCAAGTCCTGGTCACTTAGAGTAGCGATGTCTCAGTTACTAAGGAAAGTTGGCACATTTCTTTTATGGTTATTCATTTAAGATATGGAATAATTACGTCATAGACATTAAACTTAATTCGGCTCTGAAAACTACTCACTAACTTAATTACATTTCTAGGATAGTCTAGACAATGGATGTCCAATATGTTTATATATTGGGGACGTCTGACCGATGGTCGTGGGAACTGGTGCGCCAAGTTACTATTGCGATGATAAATAATAATATAAGTATCATTCGCAGTGCATTCTTACGGTCATTAAAATTTTTAAAAATGAAAAATTTTCCATGAAAAAAATGATGTCATTACTTACTACTCAATTTGGAAATTATAATTAACGCTAAATTTTGCTGAGTAAAATGTAGTGTCAAGAAAGTAAGTTCAGGGAGCTAAGGGTTCCACATTGGACAAGATACTGTAAATGATCAATATTCAAGCAAAGAATGCTACGGTCAAATTAATTCTCTTACCGGAAGATGCAGCATGAAAAGAAGAACACTCAAATAGGAAAACAAGAAAATTAGCGAATCGTCACTCAGTCAAATTAACATTCACAGAAGTGCTTGCTTGCGTTCGCCTGATGACTAAAGGAGTACACCTCTTCATCATCCGTCCTTAAAAGGACGTTAAGTAGACGTGTTTTCGATGTGTTGTGGTTTGCAGTATAACTGTGGTATTTGCGCCTTTCATTCCGACACATCCGACTTCAGCATGATTCACAGGAGTAATATCAAGCTCCTGTGCCAGCGTTGGAGTAACAATCATATTTGCACACTACATCTAAACCAACAATTGGGTGAAATGTGTGGTTTTCATCATCTTTGATGAACAAGCGGCAAAAGAACAAACAGACATTAAACTTAAACTGGTCCAGAGATAAAAGTATCCTAAAACAACTCTATGTAGAATAGATAACTAATGAGTTAAAACAAGGTTGATAAAATCCAACATAACGGTATATCCTATATCTCTATTAATCAATCATAACAATAAACAACAAATAATAATTAGGTTATGTTTGGCCATCTCCTTGGCACAACAGACCAGACAACATGTTAGATGAGATCTTTGAGAAGAACTGAACAATTTCAATAAGAAAACTCAAAGGGGTCAATTATTAAAATGGGTATACTGTAGCATCCACATAATGGCTTTTGATAGGCGGAACCAAATATATTTGGTAATTGTGTCTAGGTGTAACCTAAATAACTAACACGATGAGCTTTCTTGGTGTAACCTAAATAACTAACACGATGTGCTCTTTAGGTGTAACCTAAATGACTAACACGATGTGCTTTCTAGGTGTAACCTAAATAACTAACACGATGTGCTCTTTAGATGTAACCTAAATAACTAACACGCCCGTGCGCTGCCGGGGCCCGAAAGGGAAGTAAAGAATAGCGGCGCTGTACCCTACCAGGCATGTTCGTAAGAGGCGAGAAAGGAGGGTTAGGCATGGGACTGGCTATCCCATACTGTAAAAAAATAAGCCGAAAAAACTTCACAAACATGAACAAGTCAAAGAAAGATAAAGTAAATCCGTCAACCAGGAAAGAGAAGGGCTCTCTGTCTAAGAGATGTATGACGCAATCCGGAGAAAGCCATAAGGAGTCCGGGTTGCCGACTCACCCTTTGTCTACCAGGAAATCATCCAGAATTGGCACCTGGAATGTTCGTACCCTTAACGAACAGGGAAAAGCGGCACAAGTGGCAGCAGAAATGAACAACTACAAGATAGATATTCTGGGAATGTGTGAAACAAGATGGCTGGGAGCGGAGAGAATAAAATTGAATACAGGGGAGATGATTTTATCATCAGGACACCAGGAACCAGGAGCACAACATAGCGAAGGGGTAGCTATAATGCTATCAAAGAATGCACAGAAGACACTAATAGAATGGGAGGCAGTGGGACCAAGACTGGTGAGAGCAACATTTAGAACAACCAAAAACAAAATAAAATTACACATTATACAATGCTATGCACCAACCAACGATAAAGATGACTCAGTTAAAGATGATTTTTATAAACAGCTACAATGCCAGATGGATGCAAGACGAGCCAAGGATATTATAATCTTGATGGGAGACCTAAATGCTAAGGTAGGATCAGACAACAGAGGCTTTGAAGAGATTATGGGAAAACATGGACTTGGAGATATAAACGAGAATGGAGAGATATTTGTGAATTTCTGCGCCCTTAATCAAATGAGCCTAGGAGGAACAATATTCCAACATAAAAGAATACACAAAGCTACATGGGTGTCACCAGATCATAGAACGGAAAATCAAATTGATCACATATGTATTAATAATAAGTTTAAGTCATCCTTACAGGATGTAAAAGTATATAGAGGGACAGATATAGCTTCTGATCATCATCTTCTGTTAGCCAAACTTAAAATTAAATTAAAAAGGTATACTACAACGAATAAGGGCAGAACGTATTTCAATGTAGGGTTTCTTAAAGAACAAGGAATTAAAGATAAATTCGCAGTCACAATATCAAACAAATACCAAGTCCTCCAACAACTAGAAAATACTATAAATATAGAAGATCATTGGAAACAGGTAAAAAATATATGGAAAGAGACATGCGAAGAAACACTGGGGAAAAGAGAACGCCAGAATAAGGCATGGATGACAGCAGAGACCCTGGATAAAATTAAAGAAAGAAAGAACAAGAAAGCAGACATAAATAAAAGCAAAACAAGAAGTAATAAAGCCAAGACACAGGAAGCTTACACAGAGGTGAATAAAGAAGTGAGAAGATGCATTAAAAGGGATAAGAGGAAATATATAGATGAATTAGCTAAAGAGGCAGAAGAAGCAGCAAATAAAGGGAATATGAAAGAACTGTACAACAGCACAAAGAAATTAGGTGGAAAATACAAACAGATCAACGCCTTTATCAAAGATAAGAAAGGAAATCTGCTTAGTAATATAAAGGAACAAATGGAGAGATGGAAGGAGCACTTTGAAGAACTTTTGAACAGACCTGGCTCAAATAATCCTCCAGATATACTACCAGCAGAAGAAGAATTACACGTTAACTGCGGAAAACCAAGCAAAGAAGAAATAATGAAAGCCATCAAACTGTTAAAAGATGGTAAAGCCACAGGACCAGATGAAATTCCTTCGGAAGCCATCAAAGCAGATATTATCACCTCTACCAAGATGTTACATAATCTATTGGATAAAATTTGGGAGAGGGAAGAAATACCTAAAGACTGGAGAGAAGGTTATATGATCAAACTACCAAAGAAAGGAAGTTTACAGGAGTGCACAAATTATAGGGGAATTATGCTACTATCAGTGCCAGGAAAAATATTAGGCAGAATCATTCTGGAGAGACTAAAAGAGGCTATAGAGAAACACTTGAGGGATGAACAAGCAGGTTTTAGGAAGAACAGATCATGTGCTGATCAAATAACTACTCTACGTATAATAGTTGAACAAAGTTTAGAACTAAAATCCCCACTTTATATTGGATTCATAGATTACGAAAAGGCATTTGATAGTTTAGACAGAAGAATGCTTTGGAAGTTGCTGAGTCATTATGGAATCCCCATAAAGTTTATTAACCTGATAAAAACAATGTATGAAGGAACAAAATGTAGTGTGGTGCATGAAGGACGGCTTACAGAAGCATTTGAAATAAGAACAGGAGTAAGGCAAGGATGCCTTCTGTCTCCATTTCTCTTTCTACTGGCCATAGATTGGATTATGAAAATAACTCAAAACAACAGAAATGGGATCCAGTGGTCACTGACCAAACAACTCGATGATTTAGACTTTGCTGATGACATAGCTCTCCTATCACACAGCCACCAACAGATGCAAGATAAAATGAGTATATTAGATGAGAGATCACAACAGCTAGGACTAAAGATTAATAGAGATAAGACCAACATTATGAGAATTAATGCAGTTGGCAATAACCAAATAAAACTAGGAGAAATACCTCTACTAGACGTACAATCTTATATATATCTGGCAGTAATATAGATAAAGAGGGAGGAACAGAAAACGATACCAAAATAAGGATATCAAAAGCAAGAGGAGCTTTCATTGCACTGGGAAACATATGGAAATCCAAAGAAATTAGGCTAAATACAAAAATACAAATTTTCAACTCCAATGTTAAGTCGGTTCTATTATATGGCTGTGAAACATGGAGAATAACAAAATTGACAATCACGAAGGTACAGACTTTCATTAATGGATGCTTGCGCAGAATAAAGGGATGGAAATGGCAGGACAAAGTCACAAACGTGGAATTATGGAAATGTACCGGTCAAATACCAGTGGATAAAGAAATACAGCGAAGACGATGGCGATGGATAGGACACACACTACGGAAACCAACTGAGAGTATTACACAACAGGCCCTTTTTTGGAATCCCCAGGGGAAAAGACAAAGAGGAAGACCAAGGAATTCTTGGAGAAGACAGATTGAAGCAGAGATGAAGATGATGGGGAAGACATGGAATGATCTTAAAAGAATTGCAAAAAACAGAACGACTTGGAAAGTGTTTGTTGAAGACCTATGCTCCACTGGGAGCTAAAAGGTAGAAGAAGAAATAACTAACACGATGTGCTCTTTAGGTGTAACCTAAATAACTAACACGATGTGCTCTCTAGGTGTAACCTAAATAACTAACACGATGTGCTCTCTAGGTGTAACCTAAATAACTAACACGACGTGCTCTTTAGGGGTAACCTAAATAACTAACACGATGTGCTCTCTAGGTGTAACCTAAATAACTAACACGATGTGCTCTCTAGGTGTAACCTAAATAACTAACACGATGTGCTCTCTAGGTGTAACCTAAATAACTAACACGATGTGCTCTCTAGGTGTAACCTAAATAACTAACACGACTTATCTACTTCGGATAATGGTCAAACTTCAGAGACAGAAAGACCATGACATAAACGTGGATGACATTATAGAAATGCTTCAGCTTAACGAACAAATAACATTCAGCACGATGTACCTGGTTCAAGACAGAGAACTGCATCACCAATACGACTTCATGACTCAGCAGCACCAATATCTCTTCATCACGCAGCAGCACCAATATCTCTTCATCACGCAGCAGCACCAATATCTCTTCATCACGCAGCAGCACCAATATCTCTTCATGACACAGCAGCACCAATATCTCTTCATCACGCAGCAGCACCAATATCTCTTCATCACACAGCAGCACCAATATCTCTTCATCACACAGCAGCACCAATATCTCTTCATGACACAGCAGCACCAATATCTCTTCATCACGCAGCAGCACCAATATCTCTTCATGACACAGCAGCACCTATACCTCCTTTTTCTCTGCCTTTAACCATATCTTGATGATTGTTTATGATCATTCCAAGAAAACTGTTGTCCTAATTGGTTCGTCGATAATTCCTCATTATTTAGATTAATAATATAAATGGCTATGCCCTTATCAAAAACGGTTCTATTTATGCTCAATAACACAAATATTACCCAATAAATTTAGTTGGAAAAGAAACTTGTCTGTTTTGTGTACATTACGTGCTTGCTCCCCACAAATAACAACTTTTCCAAGCTCAAATAACGGACCACTTTTTACTTTTAATCTGCTTTTTTTTATTAAATATTTCCTTTCACTTAAAAAGGTTCGTTTCAATTTGTGTCCTTAAAGCAGAATAACACTTCGTGCAACACAAGTCTTTTGTCTTAATGTTTATAAGGGAGGAATTAATTGGATTTCGCAGAGGAAAAAAATATACGGTGTAGGAGAAAGAAAAATGGAGAAAAAGAAGTTTCATAAGATTAAGTTTATTATTATTTTGAACAAAAACAGGATTATTAATGAACAATAATTCTTTGTCTTCTTTCATTATTTTCCGTTCACTCATTCATTATCCCTCTCGATTTCTCTATCCTGCTCTCTCTCTCTCGCTCTCTCTCTCTCCCACATTCTATACCATTCTATCTTTATATATCTCCTGTAGCAATTTTTTTAAGGGCGATGTGTGTGTTAGCTCCTCGTAGAGTCATTGCACGAGTTTGCATCTACGAGAACGTGTTCTATCTAATACAAGCACAAATTTGCTACTTTTAGAGACAAAAATTACACCCAAAACAGATGCTACTTTTAGAGACAAAAATTACACCCAAAACAGATGCTACTTTTAGAGACAAAAATTACACCTAAAACAGATGCTACTTTTAGAGACAAAAATTACACCTAAAACAGATGCTACTTTTAGAGACAAAAATTACACCCAAAACAGATGCTACTTTTAGAGACAACAATTACACCCAAAACAGATGCTACTTTTAGAGACAAAAATTACACCCAAAACAGATGCTACTTTTAGAGACAAAAATTACATTCTAAGCAGATAAATGACTGTCGTCTTAACAATATAAAAGTAGTCAGTATTCATAAATTAAGATTTACTTTTTGTCGTTGACAAGCAAGAGTCTTGCGCAATAAAAGAACAAACTAGCGAGCGATGGTGTGGGAAAGATTATGGATAAGGAAGTGGATCCCGGAATTTACCCAAAGATTAGCACGTGGACGAAGGCTTGACAATTTATTGAACTACAGTCCATGGATGCCGAGATATTAAAACAAGCTAGCAAGTGGCTCGAATGGCGTATCACCGATGCGGAATGTGTTAAGTCACAAGAACAATTAGCTTACCTACTTCCTGCTAATATCAGAACGCTAGAGAGCAAGTCTATTATAGCAAAGATGCGTTGTTAACTACATCGTGAAGTGATACAAATATACGTAGGGAGGTCAAAAAGTAATGCACACCAATTTTTTTCTCGGAAACTATTCGGGCAAAACGTGTGAAATTTTCACAGATTGTAGCTGAACATCCCCTTTACACTACCTATTTTTCAACATAATCTCCGTCCAAGCGTATTGCCTTACGCCAACGCGAAATTAGGTCATGAATGCCTCGTTTGTACCAAGTTTTGTCCTGCTCGCGTAGCCATTTTTAACTGCACGGATCACACCCTCATCATTGTCAAAGTGTGTCCCACGCAGGAATTTTTTGAGTTGTCCAAACAGATGGAAATCTGAGGGAGCCAGATCAGGGCTGTAAGGAGGATGGGGCAGTACAGTCCAACCAAATTTGTTGATTGCTTCCCGTGTTACAAGACTTGTATGAGGGCGTGCTCTGTCATGTTGAAGCAACAAATCTGCAGATGGCTTATTAGGCCGAACTCTGTGGAACCGATTTTTGAGTTTTGTCAGTGTATTGATGTAAGCTGTCGAGTTGATTGTCTCACCTCTTGTCATTACATCAACAAGAATCACACCATCAATGTCCCAGAAGACAGTGATCATCACCTTTCCGGCTGATGGAGATGTTTTGAATTTTTTTCTTTTTGGTGACTGCGGATGATGCCATTCCATTGACTGCATTTTTGTTTCAGGCTCATAATGATGTGCCCACGTTTCGTCACCGGTAACAATTTTTGACAAAAACATTTCTCCTTCAACACCGAAACGCTCCAACAATTCAGAACAGAATGTTTTCCTTTGAACTCTGTGATCATTTGTTAGGCACCGAGGAACCCATCGATCGCAAATCTTTGAATATCCGAGAGTTTTAAAAATTGCGATTGCACTTCCCTTGCTGACTGTAAGCTGCAATGCCAATTGCTGACTAGTGATACGCCTATCCTTACGAATAATGGCATCAGCCCGGTTTAACTAATCTGTGCTGGTAACCGAGGCAACACGTCCAGAACGCGGTAAATCATGCAGCTCCACTCGTACACTTTCTGCAGCTTTAATTCTCTGAATCCAGCGACTAACTGTGCTCCTATCGACTGCAGAACATTTTACACTGCACGCAGTCGTTTATGAATGTTTGTCACAGTTTCTTTTTCCGCAACCAGAAATTCTATGACAATTCGCTGTTTGTAACGGACATTGTTGACAAGCTCCATTTTAACGGTTCATAGATTGCGTAATATTTATCAGAATGCTGTGCAATTTGGTACACATAATTGGAACATGTCATATTCCAAGTGTGTAAAATTTCATATTCCTATCTTTATTATTAGCCGAGAAAAAAATTGGTGTGCATTACTTTTTGACCTCCCGTATTATGTTCGGGTAGGATGTAACTTTTATTATCACTTTCGTTTCTTGTTTTTCTCTTCCAGTATTTTATTGTTTCCATGTCACTCCGCGATTCTTTTTGCTGCTGTCAAGTATATAATTATTTGTGTTAATATTTGATAATAATCTTTTCTTCTTGTCATTTATAATTCGTTCTGTTGCTAATTTACAGCACTCTGTATGTCACATTTATAATCCTTAAATGGCTAATCTTTAAAACTTATTTTATCAATAATTAATTATCTCTGCTCTAATTTACCTTCTTTTTTGTCAGTCCCTAATCCCAATGTCATTATTTATATGCATTTTAGTTTTCATGCATTATTTAGTTACTTTATCATTTACTTGACATATACCAACTCACACCTTGGTATTCTCCATTGCTTTATTCAATAAAGAACAATTTTTCCTGACAATTTCGGGAAGAGTGGTGACAATAGCTCGAAAGACAAACTTTTTCTTGGTGACTATTAATCGCTCTAGCTCTCTATCTCTGTCTCGCTCTCTATCTCTCTCTCGCTCTCTATCTATCTCTAGCTCTCTATCTCTGTCTCGCTCTCTATCTATCTCTAGCTCTCTATCTTTGTCTCGCTCTCTATCTCTCTCTCGCTCTCTATCTATCTCTAGCTCTCTATCTCTCTCTCGCTCTCTATCTATCTCTCGCTCTCTATCTATCTCTAGCTCTCTATCTCTGTCTCGCTCTCTATCTCTCTCTCGCTCTCTATCTCTCTCTCGCTCTCTATCTCTCTCTCGCTCTCTATCTATCTCTCGCTCTCTATCTCTCTCTCGCTCTCTATCTCTCTCTCGCTCTCTATCTCTCTCTCGCTCTCTATCTCTCTCTCGCTCTCTATCTCTCTCTCGCTCTCTATCTCTCTCTCGCTCTCTATCTCTCTCTCGCTCTCTATCTCTCTCTCGCTCTCTATCTCTCTCTCGCTCTCTATCTATCTCTCGCTCTCTATCTATCTCTAGCTCTCTATCTATCTCTCGCTCTCTATCTCTCTCTCGCTCTCTATCTATCTCTAGCTCTCTATCTCTGTCTCGCTCTCTATCTCTCTCTCGCTCTCTATCTATCTCTAGCTCTCTATCTCTGTCTCGCTCTCTATCTATCTCTAGCTCTCTATCTCTGTCTCGCTCTCTATCTCTCTCTCGCTCTCTATCTATCTCTAGCTCTCTATCTCTCTCTCGCTCTCTATCTATCTCTAGCTCTCTATCTCTGTCTCGCTCTCTATCTCTGTCTCGCTCTCTATCTCTCTCTAGCTCTCTATCTCTCTCTCGCTCTCTATCTCTCTCTAGCTCTCTATCTCTCTCTCGCTCTCTATCTCTCTCTAGCTCTCTATCTCTCTCTCGCTCTCTATCTCTCACTAGCTCTCTATCTCTCTCTCGCTCTCTATCTATCTCTAGCTCTCTATCTCTGTCTCGCTCTCTATCTCTCTCTCGCTCTCTATCTCTCTCTCGCTCTCTATCTCTCTCTCGCTCTCTATCTATCTCTCGCTCTCTATCTCTGTCTCGCTCTCTATCTCTCTCTCGCTCTCTATCTATCTCTAGCTCTCTATCTCTGTCTCGCTCTCTATCTATCTCTAGCTCTCTATCTTTGTCTCGCTCTCTATCTCTCTCTCGCTCTCTATCTATCTCTAGCTCTCTATCTCTCTCTCGCTCTCTATCTATCTCTCGCTCTCTATCTATCTCTAGCTCTCTATCTCTGTCTCGCTCTCTATCTCTCTCTCGCTCTCTATCTCTCTCTCGCTCTCTATCTCTCTCTCGCTCTCTATCTATCTCTCGCTCTCTATCTCTCTCTCGCTCTCTATCTCTCTCTCGCTCTCTATCTCTCTCTCGCTCTCTATCTCTCTCTCGCTCTCTATCTCTCTCTCGCTCTCTATCTCTCTCTCGCTCTCTATCTCTCTCTCGCTCTCTATCTCTCTCTCACTCTCTATCTCTCTCTCGCTCTCTATCTATCTCTCGCTCTCTATCTATCTCTAGCTCTCTATCTATCTCTCGCTCTCTATCTCTCTCTCGCTCTCTATCTATCTCTAGCTCTCTATCTCTGTCTCGCTCTCTATCTCTCTCTCGCTCTCTATCTATCTCTAGCTCTCTATCTCTGTCTCGCTCTCTATCTATCTCTAGCTCTCTATCTCTGTCTCGCTCTCTATCTCTCTCTCGCTCTCTATCTATCTCTAGCTCTCTATCTCTCTCTCGCTCTCTATCTATCTCTAGCTCTCTATCTCTGTCTCGCTCTCTATCTCTGTCTCGCTCTCTATCTCTCTCTAGCTCTCTATCTCTCTCTCGCTCTCTATCTCTCTCTAGCTCTCTATCTCTCTCTCGCTCTCTATCTCTCTCTAGCTCTCTATCTCTCTCTCGCTCTCTATCTCTCACTAGCTCTCTATCTCTCTCTCGCTCTCTATCTCTCTCTCGCTCTCTATCTCTCTCTCGCTCTCTATCTCTCTCTAGCTCTCTATCTCTCTCTCGCTCTCTATCTCTCTTTCGCTCTCTATCTCTCTCTCGCTCTCTATCTCTCTCTCGCTCTCTATCTCTCTCGCTCTCTATCTCTCTCTCGCTCTCTATCTCTCTCGCTCTCTATCTCTGTCTCGCTCTCTATCTCTCTCGCTCTCTATCTCTCTCTCGCTCTCTATCTCTCTCTCGCTCTCTATCTCTCTCTCGCTCTCTATCTCTCTCTCGCTCTCTATCTCTGTCTCGCTCTCTATCTCTCTCTCGCTCTCTATCTCTCTCTCTAGCTCTCTATCTCTGTCTCGCTCTCTATCTCTCTCTCGCTCTCTATCTCTCTCTCGCTCTCTATCTCTGTCTTGCTCTCTATCTATCTCTCGCTCTCTATCTCTCTCTAGCTCTCTATCTCTCTCTCGCTCTCTATCTCTCTCTAGCTCTCTCTCGCTCTCTATCTCTCTCTAGCTCTCTATCTCTCTCTGGCTCTCTATCTCTGTCTAGCTCTCTCTCTCTCGCTCTCTCTCTCTAGCTCTCTCTCGCTCTCTATCTCTCTCAAGCTCTCTATCTCTCTCTCGCTATCTATCTCTCTCTCGCTCTCTATCTCTCTCTCGCTCTCTATCTCTCTCTCGCTCTCTATCTCTCTCTAGCTCTCTATCTATTTCTCGCTCTCTATCTCTCTCTCGCTCTCTATCTCTCTCTAGTTCTCTATCTCTCTAGCTCTCTATCTCTCTCTAGCTCTCTAACTCTCTCGCTCTCTATCTCTCTCACGCTCTGCATCTCTCGCTCACTATCTATCTCTCACTCTCTATCTCTCTCGCTCTCTATCTCTCTCTAGCTCTCTATCTCTCTCTCGCTCTCTATCTCTATCTCGCTCTCTATCTCTCTTGCTCTCTATCTCTCTCTCGCTCTCTATCTCTCTCTCGCTTTCTATCTCTGTAGCTCTCTCTCGCTCTCTCTCTCGCTCTCTATCTCTCTCGCTCTCTATCTCTCTCTAGCTCTCTATCTCTGTCTCGCTCTCTATCTCTGTCTCGCTCTCTATCTCTCTCTCGCTCTCTAGCTCTCTCGCTCTCTATCTCTCTCTCGCTCTCTAGCTCTCTCTAGCTCTATCTCTCTCTAGCTCTCGCTCTCTCTATCTCTCTCTAGCTCTCTATCTCTCTCTCTCGCTCTCTATCTCTCTCGCTCTCTATCTCTCTCGCTCTCTATCTCTCTCGCTCTCAATCTCTCTCTCGCACTCTATCTCTCTCTCGCTCTCTATCTCTCTCTAGCTCTCTATCTCTCTCGCTCTCTATCTCTCTCTAGCTCTCTATCTCTCTCTAGCTCTCTATCTCTCTCTAGCTCTCTATCTCTCTCGCTCTCTATTTCTCTCTCGCTCTCTATTTCTCTCTTGACTCTATCTCTCTCGCTCTCTATCTCTCTCTCTCGCTCTCTACCTCTCTCTTGCTCTCTATCTCTCTCTCGCTCTCTATCTCTGTCTAGCTCTCTATCTCTCTCTAGCTCTCTCTCGCTCTCTCTCGCTCTCTATCTCTCTCTCACTCCCTATCTCTCTCTCGCTCTCTATCTCTGTCTTGCTCTCTATCTCTCTCTCGCTCTCTATCTCTGTCTTGCTCTCTATCTCTCTCTCGCTCTCTATCTCTGTCTCGATCTCTATCTCTCTCGCTCTCTATTTCTCTCTAGTGCTATATCTCTCTCTCGCTATCTATCTCTCTCGCTCTCTATCTCTCTCTAGCTCTCTATCTCTCTCGCTCTCTATCTCTGTCTCGCTCTCTATCTCTCTCGCTCTCTATCTCCGTCTCGCTCTCTATCTCTCTCTCGCTCTCTATCTCTGTCTCGCTCTCTATCTCTCTCTAGCTCTCTATCTCTCTCGCTCTCTATCTCTGTCTAGCTCTCTATCTCTCTCTAGCTCTCTATCTCTCTCTAGCTCTCTATCTCTCTCGCTCTCTATCTCTGTCTCGCTCTCTATCTCTCTCTAGCTCTATATCTCTCTCGCTCTCTATCTCTGTCTAGCTCTCTAGCTCTCTCTAGCTCTCTATCTCTCTCTAGCTCTC
Source organism: Megaustenia siamemsis (assembly GCA_032433765.1). NCBI lineage: Eukaryota > Metazoa > Mollusca > Gastropoda > Stylommatophora > Ariophantidae > Megaustenia > Megaustenia siamemsis. The sequence continues at coordinate 18,383,539 of JAVIAB010000073.1, read as the reverse complement.
TATTTCTCTCGCTCTCTATCTCTCTCACTCTCTATCTCTCTCTCGCACTCTATTTCTCTCTTGTCTCTATTTCTCTCGCTCTTAATCTCTCTCTCGCTCTCTATATCTCTCGCTCTCCATCTCTTTCTCGCTCTCTATCTCTCTCTCGCTCTCTATCTCTGTCTAGCTCTCTATCTCTCTCTAGCTCTCTCTAGCTCTCTATCTCTCTCTAGCTCTCTATCTCTCTCGCTCTCTATCTCTCTCTCACTCTCTATCTCTCTCGCACTCTATTTCTCTCTTGTCTCTATCTGTCTCGCTCTCAATCTCTCTCTCTCGCTCTCTATATCTCTCGCTCTCTATCTCTTTCTCGCTCTCTATCTCTCTCTCGCTCTCTATCTCTGTCTAGCTCTCTATCTCTCTGTAGCTCTATCTCGCTCTCTATCTCTCTCAAGCTCCCTATCTCTCTCTCGCTCTCTATCTCTGTCTTGCTCTCTATCTATCTCTCGCTCTCTATATCTCTCGCTCTCTATCTCTCTCGCTCTCTATCTCTGTCTCGCTCTCTATCTCTCTCTCGCTCTCTTTCTCTCTAGCTCTCTATCTCTCTCGCTCTCTATCTCTCTCTCGCTCTCTATCTCTCTCTCGCTCTCTATCTCTCTCTCGCTCTCTATCTCTCACTAGCTCTCTATCTCTCTCTCGCTCTCTATCTCTCTCTAGCTCTCTATCTCTCTCTAGCTCTCTATCTCTCTCTAGCTCTCTATCTCTGTCTAGCTCTCTATCTCTCTCGCTCTCTATCTCTGTCTCGCTCTCTATCTCTCTCTCGCTCTCTTTCTCTCTAGCTCTCTATCTCTCTCGCTCTCTATCTCTCTCTCGCTCTCTATCTCTCTCTCGCTCTCTATCTCTCTCTCGCTCTCTATCTCTCACTAGCTCTCTATCTCTCTCTCGCTCTCTATCTCTCTCTAGCTCTCTATCTCTCTCTAGCTCTCTATCTCTCTCTAGCTCTCTATCTCTGTCTAGCTCTCTATCTCTCTCTGGCTCTCTATCTCTCTCTAGCTCTCTATCTCTCTATCGCTCTCTATCTCTCTCTCGCTCTCTATCTCTCTCTCGCTCTCTATCTCTCTCTAGCTCTCTATCTCTGTCTCGCTCTCTATCTCTGTCTCGCTCTCTATCTCTCTCTCGCTCTCTATCTCTCTCTCGCTCTCTATCTCTCTCTCGATCTCTATCTCTCTCTAGCTCTCTATCTCTCTCTAGCTCTCGCTCTCTATCTCTCTCTCGCTCTCTATCTCTCTCTAGCTCTCTATCTCTCTCTAGCTCTCTATCTCTCTCGCTCTCTATCTCTCTCTAGCTCTCTATCTCTCTCGCTCTCTATCTCTCTCTCGCTCTCTAACTCTCTCTCGCTCTCTATCTCTCTCTCGCTCTCTATCTCTCTCTCGCTCTCTATCTCTCTCTCGCTCTCTATCTCTCTCTCGCTCTCTATCTCTCTCTAGCTCTCTATCTCTCTCTAGCTCTCTCTATCTCTCTCGCTCTCTATCTCTCTCTAGCTCTCTATCTCTGTCTCGCTCTCTATCTCTCTCTCGCTCTCTATCTCTGTCTCGCTCTCTATCTCTCTCGCTCTCTATCTCTGTCTCGCTCTCTATCTCTGTCAAATTACGCGGTTATATCTAACTCTGTGATTTATCAAGTCTTAGATCGTACATTTATCATCAATTATTATATATCCTCTTTTATTTATTTTTTTTTTAAATTTTAAATCATTAAACGTTGTGCTAACAATGCCAGACCTGGACCCTAGATGCAAGAACAACAAGAAAATAACCTATACTGAGATGAAATCTGCTAGACGAATGACAGGAAAGAGCCTGAGAGATAAGATCAGAAATGAAGAACTGAGAAAAAAGCTAGGAATAACCCCCGCCATAGAATATCTAATGAAAGAGCAGATAGAATGTTTTGTCACGTGACAAGGCAGACAGATCAAAACATAACACAATGGGCCTTCAATAAACGTTGCAAGAATATCAGACACAAGGGCTGACCACGAAAAAGATGGATTAACGGAATATTAGAAACACTAGGAAACATAACAGCTACAGACTCGAACAGAATATCAAAAGACCGCAAATTATATCTCTACTCGACGCTGAAAAGCAATTAAGGAGAAAAGTATAAGAAGAAGAAGAGGAGGAAGTATCTAAATATCCTTCGATGATGTCACTAAAGACCTCAGATTTGTTATTGCTGAAGGCACTCGCTATTGTCCTTCCTGACTGCTCATTTCTACATCGAAATTCAATATTCTTTCACTCCCCACTCCACTCTACATCCTTGGCTTCTCTGGCTTAAAACACTCTGTCCATCTCCTCCTGTTACTAATTTGACAACTCTATGGTTTCAATGCCAATTTATTTTCTGAGCACGTGAGTTTACAATCGCTAACATCATGTTGCTTCTGATAGAGATCGTGGAGTGATGGGAGTGTGTAGATTGACCAAGGTAAACGATTAGTGTATACCTGACTTATACATGCTTGGTTAATAATTCAATTAGCGGTGTGTCTACAGAAAGGATACAAAGAAAGAACTTTTGAGAGGAAGAAAAATGCTAAGCGGAAATAAAACAGAAGGAAAGAAAGAAAGAAAGAAAGAAAGAAAGAAAGAAAGAAAGAAAGAAAGAAAGAAAGAAAGAAAAAAAATAAAGAAAGAAAGAAAGAAAGAAAGAAAGAAAGAAAGAAAGAAAGAAAGAAAGAAAGAAAGAAAGAAAGAAAGAAAGAAAGAAAGAAAGAAAGAAAGAAAGAAAGAAAGAAAGAAAGAAAGAAAGAAAGAAAGAAAAGGACAGGTCTAAGTTTCGTTGAATCTCAGACAGTTGAGTTGGAGGTGAAGGCGCGCCGCTCAGCACCAGAACTGGAAGCTGTCAGCGACCCACAGCTGATGGCTTGCGCCAGGATCGGTGAACCAAAACCATCCAGACCCTGCTCCACGTACTCCGTGGTGCCTCTAGTAACAGACTAACCTGTCTAGTCTGGCCAAACGAGCAGGGATCGAAGAGGGAAGACAACCCGGAACTAAAAAATGTCGTGCTGAAGTCGGATGTGTTGGGCCGAAAGGCGCAAATATAACAGTTATACTGCAACCACAACACAACGCAGACACGTCGACTTAATGTCCTTTTAAGGGCGGATGACGAAGAGGAATTCTACTGTCTACGAATACTCTAGAATACTTTATTCATCGGGCGAACGCAAGCAAGCAGACAGTTGAGAAAGACACAGAGAGATGTCATTTGCTAGTTGAGATATCCTGGTATAAAAACACCTAAATTATAATGAATATGTTTCTGTGCGCGCACGCGTATGTATTTTAAAGAAGGATTTTTATAAAATCCAGAATTATTTTATTTACTGCTTACTTTTAATTTGTTAATAATTTTATTCTTTGTTTTTAGAATTTATTTTACAGCAAATGGGCCAAGTTTATTGGTTATTTAGTTTTATCTTTTTAAAAGTAGTGTTCTTTTGCTCGTATTAATTATTCCAACATTTGTGCCTGTAACGAAGATACCTCTGGTAGGCACATTTTGGTAATTTCCCTTCTTTGTTTTGTTCCTTTGAATAGAATCGCTTCAATTATTTTCGTTGTACGTCGAAAAAGGCTAGGTCGCGAAGAGCAACGCTAGATGAGTATAGAAGTCTAAGGGCCGGAAATTGGGTGTTTAAATAACAAATTTGTTCACATCTTTTATAACGTGAACATGTGAGCAGGAAAATTGTCATGGTGTAGACATGTGACTAGGGAAATTATCATTGTGCAGACATGGAAAAAGGAAATTGACATTGTGCGGACATGGGAACAGGGAAAATGTCATGGTGCGGTCATGTGAGCAGGGAAACTGTCATGGTGTGAATTTGTGAGCAGGGAAATGGTCATGGTGCGGACATTTGAGCAGGGAAACTGTCATGGTGCGGTCATGTGAGTCGGGAAACTATCATACTGTAGACATGTGAGCAGGGAAATTGTCATGGTGCGGACATGTGAGCAGGGAAATTGTCATAGTGCGGACATGTGAGTAGGGAAATTATCATAGTGCGGACATGTGAGCAGGGAAATTGTCATGGTGCGGACATGTGAGCAGGGAAATTGTCATAGTGTGGACATGTGAGCAGGGAAATTATTATTGTGCGTACATGTGAGTAGGGAAATTGTATTGGTCCGGACATGTGAGCAGGGAAATTGTCATGGTGCGGACATATGAGTAGGGAAATTGTCATGGTGTGGACATGTGAGTAGGGAAATTGTCATGGTGTGGACATGTGAGTAGGGAAATTGTCATGGTGCGGACATGTGAGTAGGGAAATTGTCATGGTGCGGACAAGTGAGCAGGGAAATTGTCATAGTGCGGACATGTGAGCAGGGAAATTGTCATAGTGCGGACATTTGAGCAGGGAAATTGCCATAGTGCGGACTTGTGAGTAGGGAAATTGTCATGGTGTGGACATGTGAGTAGGGAAATTGTCATGGTGCGGACAAGTGAGCAGGGAAATTGTCATAGTGCGGATATGTGAGCAGGGAAATTGTCATAGTGCGGACATGTGAGCAGGGAAATTGTCATAGTGCGGACATATGAGCTGGGAAATTGTCATTATGTAGGCATGTGAGCAGGGAAATTGTCCTGGTGTGAATATGTGAGTAGGGAAATTGTCATGGTGTGAACATGTGAGTAAGTAGATTGTCATGGTGTGAACATGTGAGTCGGGAAATTGTCATAATACGGACATGTGAGTAGGAAAATTGTCATGATATAGGCATGTGAGCAGGGAAATTGTCATGGTGTAGGCATGTGAGTAGGGAAATTATCATAGTGCGGACATGTGAGCAGAGAAATTGTCATAGTGCGGACATGTGAGCAGGGAAATTGTCATAGTGCGGACATGTGAGTAGGAAAATTGTCATCGTGCGAACATGTGAGTAGGAAAATTGTCATAGTGCGGACATGTGAGTCGGGAAATTGTCATAGTGCGGACATGTGAGTCGGGAAATTGTCATAGTGCGGACATGTGAGTCGGGAAATTGTCATAGTGCGGACATGTGAGTAGAAAATTGTCATAGTGCGGACATGTGAGCAGGGAAATTGTCATAGTGCGGACATGTGAGCAGGGAAATTGTCATAGTGCGGACATGTGAGCAGGGAAATTGTCATAGTGCGGACATGTGAGTCGGGAAATTGTCATAGTGCGGACATGTGAGTCGGGAAATTGTCATAGTGCGGACATGTGAGTAGGAAAATTGTCATAGTGCGGACATGTGAGCAGGGAAATTGTCATAGTGCGGACATGTGAGCAGGGAAATTGTCATAGTGCGGACATGTGAGCAGGGAAATTGTCATAGTGCGGACATGTGAGTCGGGAAATTGTCATAGTGCGGACATGTGAGTAGGAAAATTGTCATAGTGCGGACATGTGAGTCGGGAAATTGTCATAGTGCGGACATGTGAGTAGGGAAATTGGGTGGTGTCTACACACATTGTCGCCAGAGCGTTACTAGATTGTTTTGCAGAATTAGGTTTTCACATTCTGTCGTATATTGTAATGTACTCATAAACCATTTAACGATGCAAAACATAATTCGAACCCATGACCCTCCTCTCCAGAAGCCAACATCTGACCTCTAGACTACCAAGTCCCTCCCACTGGTTGATTGATTAGTAAATATTTCATAAGCTAAATAGTTAAATAATTGTTTTTATTAACGGACGTTTTTATTTCCTCTCTTTCTCAGCTGGTGAAAATGATCATAATCGTCGTGGCTATCTACGCTGTATGCTGGCTACCACTACACGTCATCACACTTGTTGGCGACATCAACCCAGACATCTACAGCCTTCCACATATGAATGTTGTTTGGCTCTGCGCTCATTGGTTGGCAATGTCCCATTCCTGTTACAATCCAATTGTTTATTTCTCCCATAATTCCACATTCCGTAAAAACCTAAAACGCATTCTAACGATGTGTCGCCATAAACAGAAGCGAATTCGCCACCATATGTCTCTGAGAAATGGCACTTGGAATGCTGATGATATGTACAGTAGTGCGGAATCTGTGAGATCAAAACACAGTGTTCATGGCATGTACAATACAAACAGGGTTGTCCGACAAGGCGAAATCTCAGAGGACTGGGATAGCTTAAGAAAAATGCAAAAATTACGCGGTATGTCTAACGATATGTATTTGTGACATGGTGCAACATTAAGTGGTAACATTTCGCTGTGAATGGTGTATATTTTATTCAAGACATTCTTTACTGTGATTATCTCAAGTTTCTCGTTTACTTGTAAATATGGTATTTTCGATGTTCGAATTTGGTCACGGATGTTAATTCTAAACAAATTGTTATAATCTATTTCAGCGTGTGATTTGTGAAAAAGTTGTTACAATTTATGTTATTAAAAAAAATGTGGAACATTTTCACAGTTGTGTTTTTTAGTGTGAATGTCGCAACGTTGTTATATTTTAACTGTGTTTACAAATTATTTTTGAAGTTTAACAGAAGATTTAAAAAGTGTCAGCATACAAAAAAAAATAAAATAAAATGAATACCTAAGCAAGGAGTTGAATTAATTATGCCATCTTGAGTTTTACGTCATATTCTTGTGCAAACGACATTTTTTACGTCATATTCTTCTGCAGACGACAGTTTACGTCATATTCTACGCCCATAAAATGGCTCATAATTTAGTTGATCAAATCGGGAAAAAGAGACAGGGACATTTTATCTTCTTGTTGTGCTCTTAATGTAGGCCCATGCCTACAGGAAATGTCCCGTGTTATGGCCCTCAATGGACGAGTATAACTCAGACCAGCTCCATTTGAGCATATTTTCTTTTGTATGGATAATTGACATTTATAAATGACATGAGGATAAGCAGACGTCTTGTATTTAGTTAATGATGTGCATGGATTTAGAGGTAGACACAGGGAAAGACGGTAAATATATTGAAGCCATTACACAGGAAAAGATGGTAAATATATTGAAGCCATTACACAGGAAAAGATGGTAAATATATTGAAGCCATTACACAGGAAAAGATGGTAAATATATTGAAGCCATTACACAGGAAAAGATGGTAAATATATTGAAGCCATTACACAGGAAAAGATGGTAAATATATTGAAGCCATTACACAGGAAAAGATGGTAAATATATTGAAGCCATTACACAGGAAAAGATGGTAAATATATTGAAGCCATTACACAGGAAAAGATGGTAAATATATTGAAGCCATTACACAGGAAAAGATGGTAAATATATTGAAGCCATTACACAGGAAAAGATGGTAAATATATTGAAGCCATTACACAGGAAAAGATGGTAAATATATTAAAGCCATTACACAGGAAAAGATGGTAAATATATTGAAGCCATTACACAGGAAAAGATGGTAAATATATTGAAGCCATTACACAGGAAAAGATGGTAAATATATTGAAGCCATTACACAGGAAAAGATGGTAAATATATTGAAGCCATTACACAGGAAAAGATGGTAAATATATTGAAGCCATTACACAGGAAAAGATGGTAAATATATTGAAGCCATGACACAGGGAAAGATGGTAAATATATTGAAGCCATGACACAGGGAAAGATGGTAAATATATTGAAGCCATGACGCAGGAAAAGATGGTAAATATATTGAAGCCATGACACAGGAAAAAATGGTAAATATATTGAAGCTGTGACACAGGGAAAGATGGTGAATATATTGAAGCCATGACACAGGGAAAGATGGTAAATATATTGAAGCCATGACACAGGAAAAGATGGTAAATATATTGAAGCTGTGACACAGGGAAAGGTGGTAAATATATTGAAGCCGTCTTCTTCTTCTACCTTTTTAGCTCCCAGTGGAGCATAGGTCTTCAACAAATACTTTCCAAGTCGTTCTGTTTTTTGCTATTCTTTTAAGATCATTGCATGTCTTCCCCATCATCTTCATCTCTGCTTCTTTCTGTCTTCTCCAAGAATTCCTTGGTCTTCCTCTTTGTCTTTTCCCCTGGGGATTCCAAAAAAGGACCTGTTGTGTAATACTCTCAGTTGGCTTCCGTAGTGTGTCCTATCCAGCGCCATCGTCTTCGCTGTATCTCTTTATCCACTGGTGTTTGACTGGTACATTTCCATAATTCTATGTTAGTGATTTTGTCCTGCCATTTCCATCCTTTTATCCTGCGTAAACATCCATTAATGAAAGTCTGTATCTTCGTGATTGTCAATTTTGTTGTTCTCCATGTTTCACAGCCATACAATAGGACCGCCTTAACAATTGAGTTGAAAATTTTTATTTTTGTATTTAACCTAATTTCTTTGGATGTCCATATGTTTCCCAGTGCAATGAAAGCTCCTCTTACTTTTGATATCCTTATTTTTGTATCATTTTCTGTTCCTCCCTCTTTATCTATATTACTGCCCAGATATATGTAAGATTGTACATCTAATAGAGGTAATTCTCCTAGTTTTATTTGGTTATTGCCAACTGCATTAATTCTCACAATGCTAGTCTTATCTCTACAAATCTTCAGTCCTAGCTGTTGTGATCTCTCATCAGGTATGTTCATTTTATCCTGCATCTGTTGATGGCTGTGTGACAGGAGAGCTATGTCATCAGCAAAGTCCAAATCATCAAGTTGCCTGGTCAGTGACCACTGGATTCCACTTCTGCCGTTCCGAGCCATTTTCATAATCCAATCCATGGCCAGTAGAAAGAGAAATGGAGACAGAAGGCATCCCTGCCTTACTCCCGTTCTTATTTCAAATGATTATGTAATAAAAAAAAATGAAGTGTAACAAGTTGAAGCGGTGACACAGGGAAAATTATAAATATTTTGAAGCCGTGACACAAGGAAAGATGGTAAATATTTTGAAGCCGTGACACAAGGAAAGATGGTAAATATTTTGAAGCCGTGACACAAGGAAAGATGGTAAATATTTTGAAGCCGTGACACAAGGAAAGATGGTAAATATTTTGAAGCCGTGACACAGGAAATGATGAGGAATTATTATTACACGGCGCAGGAGATCGAGGGTCATGTGTGTATGTGATATACAACTTTGCTCAGACAGCAAAGCTTTTAATAATCTTTTGAAAAATGTCATATTGGCATAACTTAGTGTCATCTTTATTTGTTCTTACTCGTCGTTTTGATAACGATTTGCATTGCTTTAACACCTTGTGATCCAGTGGATTTTTCCACTTCGGTTCACGAGTAGTTAAGTTATGACCGCTACACAAGACTTTACTTCTCATTGACTTTCTTGCAAGATAGCAAATGTTTGTAGTCTGAGTTTCAACATTCAGGAAATCAAACTGAGCAGATTAATGAGTCTCACCGAAGGGAATCATTACAGGGGTAGAGGAGTGTTTACAACACTCCGAACAAATTCACAAATAATTTTCTTCTTTCTTCTTTTCTCTTTCTCACTGGTACCGAAAAGGTGTCGTGGTTTATATCATTTGTCGTTCTTGAGCTGCTCGAACTGTCTGAATTAGTGATTTTACTTTGTTGTTACATGTCTCTGTCACTGCATCTATCCATCACAAATAATCAACAACTGAAAAAAGAAATAAAAGACAGCCCGAAAAAGAATCGAACCCACATTTCTCATCACAATGTTTTGCCACGTGAAACTTGCACTAAAATAAACATACATTTTTTTTCCCAAGTGTTGTAATCATACCTCTTCCACTTAAATGATTCGCTGATCTGTCACCTCTGAAGTTTGCTTCCATAATAATATTTATTTGTTATTATTATTTGTCTTGAGTCTCTTTATTTGAGCATACTACCCGGATCTTTATCAACTGTTACCAGAATAATGAGTCTCTCCTACCCGAACTCTGTGAAGTCTTACCGGAATAATGAATCTCTGTTACCCGAATTCTGTCAAGTTTTACCAGGATAATGAATCTCTGTTACCCGAACTCTGTCAAGTTTTACCAGGATAATGAATCTCTGTTACCCGAATTCTGTCAAGTTTTACCAGGATAATGAATCTCTGGTACCTGAACTCTGTCAAGTTTTACCAGGATAATGAGTTTCTTTTACCTGGACTTCTACCAAGTCTTACCAGGATAATGAGTTTCTTTTACCTGGACTTCTACCAAGTCTTACCAGAATAATGAGTTTCTTTTACCTGGACTTCTACCAAGTCTTACCAGAATAATGAGTCTCTCCTACGCGGACTTCTACCAAGTCTTACCAGAATAATGAGTCTCTCCTACTCGACTTCTACCAAGTCTTACCAGAATAATGAGTCTCTCCTACTCGGACTTCTACCAAGTCTTACCAGAATAATGAGTCTCTCCTACTCGGACTTCTACCAAGTCTTACCAGAATAATGAGTCTCTCCTACTCGGACTTCTACCAGTCTTACCAGAATAATGAGTCTCTCCTACTCGGACTTCTACCAAGTCTTACCAGAATAATGAGTCTCTCCTACTCGGACTTCTACCAAGTCTTACCAGAATAATGAGTCTCTCCTACTCGGACTTCTACCAAGTCTTACCAGAATAATGAGTCTCTCCTACTCGGACTTCTACCAAGTTTTACCAGAATAATGAGTCTCTCCTACTCGGACTTCTACCAAGTCTTACCAGAATAATGAGTCTCTCCTACTCGGACTTCTACCAAGTCTTACCAGAATAATGAGTCTCTCCTACTCGGACTTCTACCAAGTCTTACCAGGATAATGAGTCTCTCCTACTCGGACTTCTACCAAGTCTTACCAGAATAATGAGTCTCTCCTACTCGGACTTCTACCAAGTTTTACCAGAATAATGAGTCTCTCCTACTCGGACTTCTACCAAGTCTTACTAGGATAATGAGTCTCTCCTACTCGGACTTCTACCAAGTCTTACCAGGATAATGAGTCTCTCCTACTCGGACTTCTACCAAGTCTTACTAGGATAATGAGTCTCTCCTACTCGGACTTCTACCAAGTCTTACCAGGATAATGAGTCTCTCCTACTCGGACTTCTACCAAGTCTTACCAGGATTGAGTCTCTCCTACTCGGACTTCTACCAAGTCTTACCAGGATAATGAGTCTCTCCTACTCGGACTTCTACCAAGTCTTACCAGGATAATGAGTCTCTCCTACTCGGACTTCTACCAAGTCTTACCAGGATAATGAGTCTCTCCTACTCGGACTTCTACCAAGTCTTACCAGGATAATGAGTCTCTCCTACTCGGACTTCTACCAAGTCTTACCAGGATAATGAGTCTCTCCTACTCGGACTTCTACCAAGTCTTACCAGAATAATGAGTCTCTCCTACTCGGACTTCTACCAAGTCTTACCAGGATAATGAGTTTCTTTTACCTGGACTTCTACCAAGTCTTACCAGGATAATGAGTTTCTTTTACCTGGACTTCTACCAAGTCTTACCAGGATAATGAGTTTCTTTTACCTGGACTTCTACCAAGTCTTACCAGGATAATGAGTTTCTTTTACCTGGACTTCTACCAAGTCTTACCAGGATAATGAGTTTCTTTTACCTGGACTTCTACCAAGTCTTACCAGAATAATGAGACTCTCCTACTCGGACTTCTACCAAGTCTTACCAGAATAATGAGTCTCTCCTACTCGGACTTCTACCAAGTCTTACCAGAATAATGAGTCTCTCCTACTCGGACTTCTACCAAGTCTTACCAGAATAATGAGTCTCCTACCTGGACTTCGGTAATGTGGTCGGTATTACGCCGATGCCGCTTATTTACCCAGAAAAAAATCCGGTACCCATTTAAGGCTGGGTGAACCCCGAAGCTGTCAGTTGGGATCGAACCCTACTGCTTGTCCTTTGCAGTCCAGTTCACTAATCACTGAGCTATCGCGGGTCCAGATCACTGTCATGGTACAGTTAAATGATTCACATTATATTG